>LPNX011104941.1:120914-295986 GCA_001517045.1 Pseudotsuga menziesii
AAAGATGGTTCTAAAATGACATACAACTATAACATTTTAGTACCAAACCAAGCAACAAGGCACTAAAAGGTCTAGGAAGAAATTAGGCTTAAATTCAACAAGGCGACATGGGCTGCAAGTATACACTAGAGCTTTGATCTAGAGTGACACACTATGATAAAGGGAAAATTGTGGTAGTGACACACTCTATCAAAGGTAAGGAGCATCAAACTAACATTGATGCACTATATCTGGAGTTGAGGTGCATTAGATGACCAAAAAGTTGAAAAAAGAAGGATTTATGGGCTTATGAATAGATTTTGGTTTGAGAATTAAATCACATTACACAGTTAAATATAAAAATCCAAATCTACCAATTAGATGTGATTTACCAATTGAAAATAAACCAAATCTAATTAGAAACAAGGAAAACAAGCAGATCAATAAATTTGATTTGATCCTTAGCGGAGTCGCTAATTTTGTTTTAAGACATTTTATCAATGCGGACAAACTTGACAAATCTCTCCTTCTAACTACCTATCCCAAGAGGGGAAGCTTGCATTTATAGGCCAAAAGCGATGAGGATGTAGGATCCTACTAAGTTGGGATGCAAGTGAGATCCGCCCTATAAGAAAGGGATAAACCTCCATGAGGGTCTCCTTCAAGAGGAAGGCCACTTGAGTAATGATTCCCCGTGAATGAGTGAGGATTTGGACTTAAACCTACACTAGATTTTCCATTGCACCAATAGAAGAATGATACCTACAACATAGAGAAGATACAAACAATGAGAACATGTCATGAGTTTCAACTTAATGCACATATATGAGGATTGAAGTGAAGAATTTATGGTGGATTTAAGCTTAGATGTAAATATCTTACCTAATAAATCATGCGAGGTTATGAGGAAGCTATGATTGGGATACTTATCCATTTAGTGACATGTGTATAACAAGGATTTAATCTCTCGAGAGATTGAAGAATGTTGAGGTTGATCTTACCAAGGTAAAGGCCATTGGTAAGTTCAAAGCGGTCGATATCATGGATAATAATGACATATATGCTACATTGAGAATTGAGTTGGGATTTGATAATAATATCATTATTGACCTAAATCAATGGAACATAAATTTTGAATATGAAGAAAGTATAATTGTGCAACTCCTAGTTCCATACCATGAACTAAGATATTTTAAATATATTGAAAATGTGAGTGAAAGATCTATGATAGCCTTAAATATACAATCACACTACATGCATGTGAGATGAATATATGAACTAATAGACTTTTAAAACTCATTTTAATGTGGCTTTACAAAATTAACAAATACACACCCATTACCTATCATCTAAAAGTAACATTAATATATAAATAATATTAAACAATATTACACCCAAAAAAAGGTGAGATTGTAACTTTCTTCTTATATTTTATAAAATAAAATCAAATAAAATCAATAATATTATACAAAATTAAATTATAATTATAAAATATTTAATGTAAACGAAGTAATAACCATCCATAAATCTCGACACATAACACTATAAAATTTAAAATATATTAAGTATTAAAAAATGGAATTGAATTCTTATCTATTTATTTATATTCCTTCTAGAGGGTAGTCTAGATTGGTTTTTAAATTTTACCTTATTTGCTTCTCTTAATTCCATGCTTTCATTTTCTTCTCTTCTAACCAGAGATGCTAACCTTCTCAAACTTTGGAGTAACTTCGAGGTGTGTGAGAAAACATGAACGAATGAAAATGATATGATTGATGACTTCAATGTATTCAAATTTTCACACATTCCACGTGTTCTTAATTATTTATTTATGTGATTCTTTAGTCAACCTTCCAGCTTTTGCACAGTCGCGGAAGCTCTTCTGGAAGCCGAGACCAACACTATAAATACAAAACAGAAACAGTAGCACCCTCGACTCTACCATACATTATCCATACTCTAACAATTCTTTTCTGCAATACACAGTACACACAAATCTCCGCTAAAATGGCCAAGATACCCAATTTTGTCCGAAGATTTCTATTGCCGCAGAAAATACGAGCAGCTGGCTTCTCACCTGACCGCTACTCCCAATCTGTCACGGTCATATGAAGTTTCCGATGAGAACCGAGGAGTTAGCGAAGGATTCGTTCCTGTGCTTGTAGTAAAGGGGAGAAAGCGATTCATGGTAGCGACCGGTCATATGAATCATCCTCTTATGGCTGTTTTGCTTGAGACGTCGGCTGAAGAGTTGGGATCTCAACAACGTGGAGCCCAACTGTGACGAAGTAAGTTTCCAACGCTTACTCTCTTTGACTGCGAAGGCAGCCTTTCCATCGATCATTCTTACAAGTTGTATTTATTTTTATGTGAAAATAGACCAAGATATATAAAATGTATATATATCAAATGGATACATACTTGTTACACGTGAAATTCCTGTCATGTGAACGTCTTTCTTGGGTTTCTTTATTCTTTAAATGCATAAAGCAAAAGGAAAAACATCACCTTACACTAAATTAATTAAAACTAAATTCTCTAAATCTGAACACATACAGAATTCCAAGCTAAAACATGTCAATTCAGGTGCTTGCATGTGTCCACATGGCGATTTGGATTTATCGTATTTTCTTTTCACGTCAATAATATATTTCTTGGCTTTCTTTATTCTTTAAATGCATAAGCAAATGACAAAGCATTAGCTTACACCATTAAAAATGAATTCAAATATATGTCCACGGAAAAAATGTATTAAAATTAAATTATTTACATCTGAACAGATACAGAATGTCAGGCTAATACATGTAAATTCAGGTGTTTGCATGTGTCCACATGGCACATGGCTTTATCGTATTTTGTTTTCATTGCCACCCATGTTGAAAGGGAGTGATAAGAGTTTAAATAAACTAGCATATCTGGAAGCAGAGCAAATGAGAAGTTGAAGAGAACTTTAATATATTGCAAAATAGAAGAAAGTTGTGTGTATGTATATAATATAATGTTATGTGTTGAAAACAAGTTTAATTAATTTATGGTAAGCATGTTGCAAAATAAAAGAAAGTTGTGTATGTACATAATATAATACTATGTGTTGAAAGCAAGTAAACATAGTAGTAGATGAAATTGAAAAAAAAACTCGATTGCAAGTACCAATACGAAATAAATAGAAACTATGAAATTTATGGAAAGTAAAATTAAATGCACATTAATTTGTCATATGAGAGTATACATATGTGAGTAAAATAATAAAAGGCTAGGTAGTGATCAAGTTTGACTCTAATTATATTGGAGATCAACATTGGTATTTTCATTTGGTAGGGGTAGTGCAGGGATTGAGGGTTGCAATTTTAAGTGTGAAATGGACAAAGATTGAAGGCGTGCTTCTTCCTTTTTTTGAAGTCATACATATGAAGTGTCTTTCATCTTTGCATAGCATTTTAAGGAGAACGCTAGTGCAATTCACATTCCTTCTAATGTTGCAGTGCATGGCATTGCTACGAAGGTCAATCCTTGGCATTCATTGTTATCAATTTGAATGGTTGACCTTGTTAATGTCAATCCTTGGTTTTTATGGATAGCCAATTCCCAAGAGATCTTGAGGGGGATTTGTTTCTTGTTACTGCAATTTATGGGTAGAATTAGTATGTCCTTTGGTTGAGATTGGTCACATGGAGGCCCAATGCAATTATTAGATGCGGGGAAAACATATGGTAGTAACTTAGGAGATATAGATCCAAGCGTGTATATAATTTGCATGACCACTCTACATGCACCATTTAATAATCTTGATTAGACCCATAATTTGTAGGATAACATTATACTCTTCCCTACACATAAGAATATTTGATTTTTCTATTTGATGGTTATCATCTTACTGTGCGTTTGAACCATGGGTGAAATTTGTGACAAATCATGCAATAGGCATATGCAATGCTTGGAGCATGTATTTTTTTATTATTGTTTGTAAGATTGCTCATGAATTGGAAATCGGATTCTAGCGATATCAAACATGAAAAATGTCAAAATCAACATCATAAAATTAGAATTACAATTTTATTAAACATTGTGAGATTAGATTCCAATGATAACAAACAAGAAAATGTCGAGATGGTAAAAATATTTATTTATTTATTTTAGTGTGAGATGTATACTTGAGTATAGTTGGAAATGTTTTGATTTACAACATGATAGAGTTATCATTTCCTATTCTTAACATATCTGTCTTCGAATTGTTTTAATGACATCAAAATCTCACTATACAAAATTAATATCTTATATTTATTAATAGAAGTACTCCACAAAAACATATAAGGCCCAATATACCATGATCCGTATTCAAATGAAAGCAATAACAAGAGAATGGTTCTTCCTAGTAGGTACATCATGGTGTATTGGTTGCAATGTGAATATTCATGTTTTCAATAAATGGCTATTACTAAATTTCCACATATTTTCCTAAAAAAATGCTCATATTATGGGTAGAATTGATTTTGCGATGTATATATATTCAATGTATTCATATTTTTCAAACTCGATCTCTCCTCTCTACCCTAGGCGGGAGCAATTTTAGTGAAGAAGAGCACTCATATATGATTATTTGTGATGATAGGTAAGAAAGCAGAAGCAGTACAAAGGAAACTTTGGCATTTTAATAAAACTTCATAAAGCAGGATTCATTGTATAAATAAAATTCTTTGAAGTCTTCAATTCGTCGAATATGATGCACACACTTTAGCATATTTTGCCGAAAGAAACACAGATTATGTTAAAACTACCACAATTTTCAATTTGTAGATAAGGACCCTTCCTGACTACGATTTTTTATCAAATAAGAATGTGTTATCATGTGGAATTGAGTTTAAGAGGTAGAGATATTTATGTCATAGAACAAAAATACATTTATCTTTTTACATAAACATCAGTTTCAATATATCATGATTCTTATATCACTATTTCATGATGTAAATTTACATAACTATATTTGCAGATCATTTAATTACATTATATGGACATGTTCCTTGAATATTCCTTAATTACATTATAAGAACATGTCCATATACTATGTAGAATTTTATACAGGTATATTAATTTTATCCTTTTCTTACGTCATTCTTTTGTAACTTTTAAGGATCAGGATCATCAGCTTGTTGTCCCCTCCTTTACTTACGGTCCGGATCCATGTTCGGCCTGCATGATCTGATCGCCTCGCTATCTTGTAATTTATGCATTGAGTAAAAATATAATGTATGCCATTTTTACAAAGTCATAAATATGGGTATATTGAGTACAAAGTTAAGATATGTAATTTTTACAAACAAGTGTTGTTGTGGGGCAACTTAGTCCTTGTCTAAATAAAAAATAAATAAATAAAAATAACTAAATTGCTTTATTTTTGGAAGGTTAAATTGTGGTTATGTTTTGGCATTGACATTTATCTAATGCTCATTATAAAATTCATTGTGAAGTGAGGATCCAATATAAGTAGATGTAAATTTAGATATGTATTAAATCATATTAACTATTTTATGATTTAAATTTATGTTAATAATATATTATATTTTAAAAGTGATGTAATAAACTATTTTATATAAGTTTATATATTAGAAAGAATAGTTTAATAATTTGAAAACCAAAACATATAATAAAAGAGATAATAGCTTATTTATGATAATTTTAAAGCTTTTTTTATGATAATATAGAAATATTTTAATATAACAAGTTAGAAAGAAAATAAATATAACATTTTTAATTTAAAATAAAATTTTAGTAGTTTATTCTAACATATTATTTTTTATAACATGTACAATTAATATATTTTTTAATTTATTATCTTGAAATAAATTTTCAAAAAGAAATACTTATAAATAATATATTAATGTTTAATAATAATATAATAAATTTTAATTATACATCACGAAACTCATAGTTAAACAATTTTAAATATTAATTATTTAAAAACATATATAATTCTAGTATGTTAAAAGGAGAAAAATATATTGGTTTCAAAAAATAACAACTTATAAAATAATAATTTGTTTATATTAATTTTGAATTTAGAATGCATGCTAGTTTATTATACATATTATTTTTATGTGATGTTAGTACAATTGGAGTTTTTTTTTTACAACTTAAATTTTCTTTAGTTAAACTCTGCAGAAAATTATTAATAAATTAACTACCTAAAAAATTACTAATAAAATGAATTTTTTTAAAAGAATGTTACAATATAGATCACACTGTTTTGTTTTCTTAATTTAGATCATCTCGGGATAAGATCCAATTCACAACCCTTGCAATGCAATTTGAAGTGAAATCGGCGAGGGCTCAAAACCCTTGCAATGCAATTTGAAAAAATCTTAATGAAGAATAACTTTACTTTAATGTGAATGATGTGTGTGAGGAGAATAGCATTGGTGACACTAATTATTGCAATCTATGAAATATTGAAAAACCTGTAACCTATAAAAGATGAACAAATTCGAGCAACATATACCCTCGAGAACTTGCAGAAACCGTGTAACATCAAGAACAAATTCTGGCAACCTATACCGTCGAGAACTTGCAGAAGCCATGTAACATCATGTTTGTTAGGAAGCTGTGATACACGAGAAGCAATGAATTATAGATGGTGAGATGAACTCGATTATAGTAGAGAGAATTCTTTCAAATAAAATTTTCAGTTCATTATTTACAACGCAACATGGTACATAGATTCCATATGGGCATCTAAATATTACAATGATTGATTAAAATTAGAGAATAGAAGTAATGTGATCATTTATTTAATATTAAAATGATTTTTTAACATTAAAGTATGAATAATAATTAGTTATCTACCAAAACATTAAAGTACATAGCAACCTATACTCTAATAATAGTAAACAAAATATTGCTTCTTTCACCATTGACAACTCACTCACCAACCTATGATTCAAAATGACGAACAAAAATATCAAACATCAACTCTTCCTTCATAAGCGTCATCCTACAAATAGGAAAAATACGTGCACAAACCCTATATCAATTCATCTGTGTTCACTAAGAAACAATCTTCTTTACAATAAATGACCACTAACTTTGTAGTTCCATTTACATCATCAACTTCCTTAAATGTACACCATGTTCATAGTTGATAAATGCCATATAATCAACTGATTAACACATACTAAGACATAATCAAAGTCGTGTAATATTATAGCAAACTTTCCTTTGGTTGTTGAAATCCAATGATACAAAAAGTTAAGGTTCTCATTGATCCATAACTCCAATCAAATTTTTGATGATCTAGTGTGACTTAAAATTGGAAAACCCCCCCTACAACCATTGTTCCATCATGCATAGACCTCAAATCATGGTATGCCTTTTATCATGCCTAAAAATTATATTGGATTCTTATCAAATTTATTATTGAAAAGATGGTCTATTTGCTACAATATTAACTTATACAATCAATGACCATTAAATTTACAACCATTACTATATCATCAATGTTTAATTGTCCACTATGTCCTTAAGCTAAAAGCCACATCCACATAAATACATCAATTAAAATTTTTCAAAATGATCTCATTGAATTATCATAAAATGTACACCATGTACATAGTCATTTATAATCCATATCAAAAAAGACATGTAAACTCAAACATTAATACACGAGGACGTGAACATTTAAGAGATAGTCATATAATATAACAAAATTACATTGGACATCATATAACCATGTCCTAAGCCCATAAGAAAAAGGTGAAAAGAAACAATAAGAACAAAGCATGTACATGATCATTAAATCTCTATCTTGTATATGACTATTAAGTATAACTAAATATTTGTATGTAATGATGGTTGTAGTTGCAGATAACAACGCTGATCCTTATTGAACATTACCTTTAAAAAAGAGATGAACACTCTCATGATCTTATGGTACAAACATTGTAAAATAAAACAATTTGGTTTTTCATATGTATTTTCCATCATGATAATAGTTTTTCGAAAAGGCTAATACCCTCTTATCCTCACTCGGCCTTTACTTGTCACATCGTGTTATATTATGTACTATGTAATGATTATAATACATAAACTATGAAATACATAGTGAATGACATGGATAAATGATATTGGTTACCCTCATCAAATATTTATCATGGATTAAATTATTTGACCAATTTGAATGGCACTTCTGTGGACATATAAGATGCTCACTTTAAGAATGCAGTATTTCTCATTTTTACTTAAATCACTCTTAGGAGTTACACGAGACAACATGCATTCCATCATCTACAAAAAATTAAAAAATGTTGATTGCAATTTGTGGCCTCGTGCACGTGCACGTGCACATGTACGAGAAAGTTTTTAAAGTAATAAATAGACATTTTGGGATAAATGAATCATATCATGACACATACCCAAAAATTCTACTTTGAATTATTTGTTGCTTAAAATGATCAAACGCAAAACAAAATTAGATTGGTTTGCATTGCGGACTTCACTTTAAATTTTTACAAAAGCCATTATGTACAAATCGAGTTGTTGATGTCGAAGTTCTTGGAATATCATCGCCCATACAAAGGCTTCTAAGGCTTCTAATTGCATGTTCCATTTAGTTTCTACATAAAAATTCGAACTATAACACCTATTCATAAGTATGAGCTATATATATACTAAATGCTTTTACATGGCATGCTTACAATATCATATCATATATTAAACATGATACTAATGTTATATATTAATATAATGTGATATTAATTTTGAACTATTAAAAAACATGCATAATGCAATGCAGTGCCTCATTGTGTTCTCACCACTCTCCTTTATGGTTAACCATGAAAATACATCAACACGTTAAAAAACCGATTGATCATGTGTTTGTGACAAATAGTTTTAATTATGAGAATGACATGAAATGACTTGGTTCATGACATGAAAGTGGCCAAGTGATGAAATTCTATCTACCGTTATGGAAGACTTTGGGCATTTACTTTAGATTGAATGAGCTCTAATGAACATAGTGACACTCGTCAAAATGCAGTCCTCCATTATAACCGTCACTCGCATGGGCTTAGAATGATTCTGGAGGATATTGGTGGCCACCCACCTATTCCAATTGGACCCTCACCATTGTTTCTTTCAGTTTTTCAGTTTCCTTAATTGTAGCACAATTTACTATTTTTGGCAGTTTTTGGGTCTTAAACTTCCTGAGTCATTTTGAGGCCCTAAATGACGTTTTTTTGACATCGAATGGTTGAGAAAACATAAGTTGATTTCATACTCAATATTTGTTGTTTTTGGATATAGTCCTTGAATAGATCTTTCTAACGATGTATCATGCGCGTCAAATGGAGGTAGTATGCCAAAGTTACGACCCCGGGAAATTGATGTACCAAGTTACCCAACGGGGCCCACATTCTAGCGTTTCACATCCTAGGGTTAGGTTTTTAGATGTGTAGGGTTTCCATTGTTTCTCAATAATATGTAGGCCTTTGAGCCTCATTGTAACAGAGAGTTCAGAGGCATGTAGCCGCCACATCTCTTCTCAGAGATAAGCCACCATCACTCTAGCTAGTTTATTTCTATTCTGTATGTAAACCAGTTTCACTTCTTTGATTAATGAAATGAAGTCTTATTTCCTCTGCATATTTGTTTATATTGTTATTTGTATATTATGTTGCATTCCTGCATAAATCCGGATCAGTGGTATCAGAGCCATCTGCTCTTTCTTGATCCTTCTTTACATGTCCCAAATGAGGGTGGGGTATAAAGAGTTAGGGCTCGATTTGGTTGAGCCTTTGCAAGATCAGTCTCGCAAATATTGATAGCCACCCATGGGGGACGAAAAGAAAGACGAGGGCATAGAAGATCCTATCAAAAATTTTCTCAGGGAAGCCCTTGAAAAATAAAGGAACGTGATGATGGATAACTTCGCCTAGATCCTTCAATGAATTTGCACTGGCAGCGCATCTGCATCTACAAGCCACTCTGGAGGTGCAACCACTTTTAAGGTACAAGTAAACTTTAACATTCCCATATTTGATGGCCGAATAGATGTAGACACTGTATATAGATGGTTGAATCTATTAGAAGGATATTTCTTGGTTCATGACTTTTCCAACCGGGAAAATATTACTTTTTCACTACTCAAATCTACCCCCTTGTCAAGGACTAGTGGGAAACCTACTATGAGAGAAAGGACGAGGAGGAACCCTCTTTGTTCTCGGCCGTACCCACTTGGAATTCTTTTTGAGATGCCATAAAGGGAAAATATTATCTCGTGGTGAGCTATGAGGACAAGTACATACAATGGACTACGCTGCGGCAGCAAAGAGATCAAGATGTGCATGAGCTGATGAATTGTTGGGGCGCGCACCTTAACAATCTTAAGGTGGGTAACTCCGCGGTTGTTGAAGAAGTTTGTAAGCGGAGTTACGAGTCAACATAGTCTTAGGGGTGTCAGGGTAAGTCAAAACCCCTTTTTGTAATAAACCCATGGTTTAAATCCGGGGTTTAGGGTTGGGGGCCCATGGTTTTGAATCCATGTTTTTGTAAATAGTGCGATATAAATAAGCACTTGTGTAAATAAGGAAGGTTAGGTTTTTTTGATGTAAGAAAGATTAAGGCGAGGCTAAGGTTGATTTTGTAAAGAAGGTTAATTCCCAGCTGTGTGCGTGGACGACCTCTGCAGCTGTGTGCGCAGAGGGTTTTGTAAGAAGGATTAAGGAAAGATCTGCAGCTGTGTGCGCAGAGGCCTGCTGCTGTGTGCGCGGCTTTTAAGGACTGAAGGAATCTGCAGCTGAGTGCGTAGATCAAACTGCGGTTTTGTAGCAAGTTGAATAAAACGTGGTTTGGTGGACGTAGCCCCTACACTGGGGGTGAACCACGTTATATCCGGTGCTGTGGTTTCTTGTGTTGTTTCCTATTTCTGTTATCTTCAATGCATTAATAAATATATATATATATATGATAACTTAGATCACTGCTAAATAATAAGCTTCGCTGTGAATTCCCTGTAGTGGGTTAAGCAAGTCACGGTTATCTATCTATCTGCGAACTTATATGAGAATGAATGGTAAAGCTTTGTAATTACTGATAGATAAGATTATTAAAGGCTAAGGTACATTAACCCCCCTCTCTGCTTGCAGAAACCTGATTCTGCGGCACCCCATAGCTGTTTCGGGTGAGACTGCAACCTGCGCGCAGGTTGTTGCCGAAAGGGCCAACACTGTGGGTCTTTTGTTGGTGTGACACAAAAGGATTAAACCTGGGTCTGCCCTATTGCCCAACACGAATTTGTTATGCCCTGCACCAAGTTGGGTATCAAATATTTAGAGAAACATTTGGTGTTGAAGTACCACATTTGTCTACATAGATACATTCAGGAGGAAAGGGAGTTCCTCGACATCTACTCACTTAGTACGGCATACTGGTATGCTGCCAAAATTGAGCAAAAATTCAAACAGAAAAGTGAGACTTTGGATTTGCGAATCAAAAGCAAGCAAAAAATGCCCCCAAACTGTAGAATACATAGCTAAGGCATGGTGACTCAAGACAACTTACCAAAGCTGCAAGCAAAGAGAAACACTATGAAGCCAAAGAAGGAAGCGGGAAAGTGGTGCGAGTTCCATAAGAGCCCCACTCACAACACAAGTGAGTGTCGAGCCAAGCAGTCACTGGTGGCAGAGATAAAGGCTTCCGAATTAGATGCATACTCGGACACTGAATCAGAACCAGAGAAGAGGAATGATAGAGGGAAGAAGATTATCAATGCAGAGACTAATGCCACCCTTTCCACCACGAAGATACAAAAGGAAGAACCAGAAGATTCAGAGGAGGAGGAGCATCTTTTCCACTCCCAGATGTGGGTAAAGGGTTCCCCGTTATAGTTCATTGTCGACAGTGGGAGCCTAAAGAACCTCATTTCAACAGAGGTCATGAAGCGGTTGGTCTTGGAGACCACAACAAACACGCAACTGTACACCATCAGGTGGCTTCACCAAGGATGAGATCTCCACGTCATCCAACAGTGCCGCCTTCCCTACAGCATCAAGCCCTTCACTGATGAGGTATTATGTGTTATTGCTCCTCTTGATGTTTGTGATGTATTATTATGTCAACCATACTTATGGAAATGACATGCTGTGTATGAGTCTTGGCCTCATGCTATTATTGTTACATTGGGAAATAAGTTGCACAAGATACCAAAGGTACCACCTCCTATCGCTATCTCTTTGATTATTACAAAACAATGCAGTAAGCTCATTTCCAAAACTAGGAAACTTGTTTTCTTGATGATCCACCCTTAGGGGAAGAAGAATATCGTGGCCACAACCTCCAGATAGGGCCCCTCCACATGACAACAACAAATGGACAAGGTCGTGGAGGAGTACCGAGACATATTCACCTCACCCACAGGGGTGTCTCTGCACTGTTAGGTCAAGCATCCCATTGATCTGACCCCAGGTGCGTCGCTGCCCAATGGACCGATCTATCGGCGCTCTATTCTGGAGAATGATGAAATCAAGAGGCAAATTCAGGAGCTGCTAGAGAAGTGTCACATCCGACCAAGTTCATCGCCCCGTGGGATCTTGATCATGTTCATACATAAGAAGGATGGGATTTGGAGACTCTGTATTGACTATCGGGCGCTCGACAAGATCACTGTCCAGAATTGGTACCCAATCCCATGGATTGATAACCTCCTGGACCAGCTTAAAGGGGTGAAATATTTAAGATCGACTTAAAGTCTGGTTAACACCAGGCACCAATCAAACCGATTGATGTGTCACTAGTAGAAAATGAGAATTAGTGACTAAAATCAGGCTATAAATGACTATTTTTGAGTCGGTGACTAATAGTAGAAAATTTCCACTATCTTATATCTAGTCGTATTTCACTAGTCATTAATAGCTTGACTTAGTAGTCATTGATTTAGTCATTGATAGACAATGATTTAGTCATTGATAGACAATGCTTTAGTAATTAATAGTCAACGATTTAGTCATTGTTTTTGTCATTGATAGTTAATGATTTAGTCATTTTTTTATTCATCGAGTTAGTCATTGATTTAGTCACTGATTTATTCATTGATTGCAACCATTAATGACAAAATATACAACTAAATAAACTACTAGATGTTAAAATATTAATGACTAAGCTAAATACGACTAAGATAAAGGAAATTAGCTACTAATAGTCGTATATATGCGAATTTAGTCATTTTTGTAGTCACAAATTTATGATAGGGCATGGAGGAATCAAACCACCAACCTCCTGCCTATAATTAGGAAGCCACTCTACCATTGAGCTAGCACCCTTTAAGAAGTTGTTATTGCTTGACAATTATGATATTCAAACAAATTTATGATAGATATCGATCTACAAACTACATAATTATTACTATTACAACTTACCAGTAACTAGTATTTATGATAAACTAATTCTTGAGAGCTATGTACAATTTTTCCTGTAACTAAAGCTAATAAAAATACTACAAATACTCTTACCAAAGAGATTTAGTGATGAGAACCTCTTCCCATTCTTCATCACTACCATTCTCATAGTCCAAAGAAGAGTCCTTCCTGAAAGCATTTCGAATCCCAATGCCATCAATGCATCAAAAACAAAGAGTCAGAAACAAAACTTTTCCTCTTGTCTACTGCAATATTAAGAATCCATGAGCTTCAAGGTGTTTAAGATGTTCCTCATCATGGGATATCAAAATTAAAACACAACCTGTTGCTTTGATAATTAATAAAATTAAAATTATGCAAAGTATATTCACCTTTTCTTTGAGAAGGTTCCATAATAAGCAAGTCTATGGTTGTGATCAAAGTGCAAAAGGTTTCTTCTCTCATTGTGAAGCCTATTTTATCTTTAAATCAAGTGATAAACATTCTAAGAGCCAGACAGACTCAGAAACTTATTGCTAATGGAGAATCAATGATTATCATTTGCAAAATTAGAGACTTGACTCCCTATGCACCGTAATGCTTTGAAAAAATGATCTCTAGACCTAGAATTCAAAGACTCTTGCAAGTATTTTGACTTGAGGAATTGCAAGTACTACAAGTATTTAGCATTGAATCATTTACTGTTTCAAAGGTACCATTTTGTATGGAGGAGTTATGCTTTGTGAATAATTATTCCTTGGCTATAAGGGCACCTAATAGTGGATTCAATAATTAAAGAGTCATGTTGCAAATATAAAGAGAAATACTCTGCTCCTACAACATTGCGTCTTTAGAGAAACCTTTAAAGGGTTGTGTATTTGGCTTCTAGATGATGATACCAGTTATTTGAAAGGTAGGACAACTGGTTAAGCATGAATTAAAATTGAAAAACTAGCAAACTATTAGGTATAACAATAAATATATCAGCTATGTGTTGAGATGTACAGGATCTAAAACAGCTTCCATGATGATTAGACAACAGTTCACTGAGAGAAAGAACCATTGATAAGAACTAAACTTTCCTTAGAATGTATGGTCACCTAAAATAAGACTACACTAAAATTTAGATTCTAGTAAGCTTTTGAGATTGACTAAACCTATCGAAAAGGTTGGAGAGACTGGTATTCTACAGTGTTCTTATAATGCTTGCATAAAGGCATATTCTTATCAAGATTTATGACTTTCAAAATGAAGGAATTTACTTGACCATGAAATGCGCATTTATGATGAAGCAAAGGATAGAGAAAATCATGTTGAGGTTCATATTCCCCATTTGAACTGCCTACAAGAAACTATTTCTTTGTAAGGGTAATAAAGCATGTTTCCATCCTACTTGAGTGGAATGTGAAAGTGCCCTGCCCTAATTATCTGATTATGAATTAGTTTTAAGTTCCAATTCCCTTAAAGCCCTATGGCATGTTTAAGCCTTCCACTCTGACTCCCCACGTGGGATGCGTTGTTTCTTCAATGGAATATAAGAGCCTCACTAAGACTTGGGTCTCGTATTTTCGTGTGGAGTTATATTTACAAGTACAAAGTTCAAGGTTCATGAAGAATTGTTCAAAACCTACCATTAGTACAGCATTATAACATACGGTATGTTTCTGCGGGAGGATAGAGGTAGGGCATAGCAGACTGTAAGAGTAAGAGAGGGCCTGACCTAGCTAATTTAAATAAAAAAAATCTAAATCTTGGTTGAGTTAGAGATTGAATAGTCTCTTAGTAAGGGGTAATGTGTTGGTGAGTGAGTGTAGTGCTAAGGCCTTATATTTCTTTTCTCTTAGGCACCGATTTTGGAAAGTGATGCTAAGAAGTCCCCAAGATGGCCAAGGGATATTTGACAATCCTACATGACATTGGTAATGTCCCGGTGCAAGTTACGGACATCCCTTGCGTAGTGTTAGATCTTAAAAGATAGTCTCATCTGAAATTGATTATCTCTTGTATTTAGATCCATAAAAATAAGTCTATATCCATAGATAACAAACTTGAAAAAATGCAAAGGCTTAAAATGGATGGATAAAAGGAAACAAAAGCTGTAAATGCCATATTAGCAAGAGGTAAAACACAATTATTAAAAGAAAATTACTAATATCCAACAAAAAAAGAAGACAAAACTCACCCTTGGGATCTGAAGGAACCAAAAATGTGGTTCCCTCTGAAGTACTTTGAAATCCTAGCACCTTTGGGCCAGAAGCATTATTAGATAGTCCATTAATATTCAATAGTTCATGTCCATTTGTGCTTTCCAAAACATCTTGTCCATTTTCCCACTCCCTCTGCAATTGCCTAGGTGATGTCAAATTGGGAGTGGAATAATGGCTTGATATTTCCTTTGACAGCCCATTGTATTTATCAGTCTCAATAAGGAGCAAGTTTGCTAAATTGTGAGGACTGTTTAATACACTATCATCTGAATCAAAATTCAAAGACAATATGTTTGAAATTATATTGTTTTCTCCAACATCTAAACCATTCATATAAACTACTGGAAGGATATTACACACCAGATTCTCCAAGCATTCTAGCTTTCCAGAATTGGCATTAGAATCTCTAGCAATTTTTGCTTTCTCGGGAATTTGAAAACCAGTACTTGTACTTCTATTGGTTGCATCTAACATAGACTCATTTTCAAAATTTTGGATAGAGATTGTACTAGTATTTCCAGCTTCTGAAACTGATCTTTCCTCTAAAATAGGCTCATTTTTACAATTTTGGATAGAACCTGCACTAGTCTTTTCAGCAGTTGAAACTAATCTTTCGTCTGCTTTATTATCAGTAACTCCAAAGATGTCACCATCACCATTAAGGGTGCAAGTATTTACATACTTTTGATAAAGAGAACAATCTTTAGAACTATAATCATCCACTGAAAAATGGACTTTTTCCATAAAGGGATGCACCTCTGATTATGAAGAAATAGCTTTAGAGCAACCTTCACCATATGGTTCTGCAAAGTGTTCTTCATAATTGTTTTGATACCTATCATCAAATGGAGACCTTTGTAGACAATTATCAACATGGTTTCCTGAAAGCATTCTACTGCTTTTATTTAGAGCAACAACATTCACTTCACTGTTGCTTTGAACAACCGAGTTGCTTTGAGGGACAGAGATTGGAAATGTATCTTTAGAAAGTCCAACACAGACAATACCAGATGACACTAAAGCTACATCTGTTCTTTCACTTCTTGTTGTTTGAATGTGCCTACTTCCTAGCTCAGATGAACCCTTGTGTGTGTCAGAGGATGAATTCTTCAATAGACTTTTAAAACCTTCAAGAAGCCTACATTTCATAGTAGGATCAACTAAGTTGGCATTATTTCCATGGAAATCTTCCCCAGTGGTATTTACACATGGATTTAATTTTATATCTGTTCCACTAATTGCATTAGGTTTGGCATCAATATGTTTTTAACATATAAACGTTGATGACTGCCCACCCTTATTGGCCAATAGCTTGCCATGATCAGAACTCAACCCTGATGCCGCAGCTTCCACCACCAAGGTAGGGAGATTTAATGTTGGAGACACTTAAAGTGAATGAGATGAACTTGTTTTAGGATTAGAGGAGCCCTGAATAGTTGGGATCCTCATACTAAATGATTTTTCCTGTGCAACATGGGAGCCCTTGCAACAACCATTAATGTCTCAATATTCAGTAAGATATGTAGTATTCCACGAGAAACTCCTAATTCATATGGAAGCTTATGTTCACTAAACTTAGTGTGTAATGTTACTCTGCACCAATACAAGGGGGTGATAGAAAACTAAACCAATATTCCATGACAAGAAACAGATTTCATACCAAGATGCACTAGCTGGCAATACAACTGATCTTCCAACAGCTCTACTAGTAAGGAAAGTCTCAGCATTACCTCCTGTGTTCTAATTTCACATGGAAATATGAACAGGTATATATTATTAGGAAATGAAAATGAATCCATGTATAAAGAATTTAGAAGACAATCACTGAAGTAAAACATAAGCTATCTAAAGAAAATACACATTAGCTTCTATACTACTGATTATTTAGGATTGAATCAGAAGCTATTAAATAATCTAATATGGAAGCGTAGAAAAATCTGTCTGCACAGATATCAATAACAAATTCTACAGATAATTGGATGGAAGTACAATATACTAAAATCCTAAAGTCACTTATAGGAGCTAGTGATTTGCTCAATTTACTTCAATTTACTTGAAGAAGTTGATCCAAGCAAGGAAACCTCTGCCACTGGTGGAGGTAAACAAAGTCCCTAGTGTTGTTGTGAAGGATTTGTAACATCATAGAACTTCTGAGTTTTGCTACTAGAAAAATAGGACATAGAAAATCAAAAATCATAAAAGCTAAATGTGAAATATTTTTTAAAACAATTTAGCCCAATAAAGAAAACTTTCTAAATTAATTTAAATATATTAATAAGAATATTATGTCGAATGTTTCAAAATGAATTAAAAGAGATAACTGGGGCAACAATACAATAAATATTACATCCCAAAACTAGTGTACAGATATACAAAGTAGCCAAGGATGATGTCTGAAAATTTGTCCATTCCAATTTCCTTAAACAAATTTTACAAAATTTTCCCCCAAATGATCTCTTGAAGGCTTTCTTCACTACAACAGCCAACCCCATCCATGTGGAGCGTTCCTCTTATCGATCACAAATTACATGGGCAAAACCCTTGAATCTGCCGGTTAATGTGTGAAATTCCTTCTCTCCATCATTAACATGGTAAAAATCAGAGTTGAATTTGGTTGTTAACGTGTTTTGGATGAAAACCCCCAAATACAATGAGAGGGATAAAGATGAATTCCTTACCACAACTAAATCTGTAGATGACGAAGCAGAAGAGTGTTGCAAAGACCTCTCCACTGTCTTCAAATAGAATTCCTGTCAAGTTGTAGCCAAAACAATATTTAACTTGATCCAAAAAGAATTTATAAGAGGCTTGACCATGTGTTAAGATGCATATAAAGAGATAAAATGTATTGAATGTGTTTGGTGCCCAAACTGAACCTGAAACTCTGGTAATTGAGGAACACTCTTATGCAATGGTGGCAATAGCGGATCCTCCAATATCTGCAAATTACAAAAAGGATGAGAACATGTTTGAAAATTCAAGTGGAATGAAAAGAAATGAAAACTAGCTTGTAATAGTTTGTGTTGCATACTTACTTTTTTGTTGAGGGGCCGTGTTTTGAACTTTGGAATTTCAGAAAGCATCTCTTCTTCAAGCCCATCCGCACTCTTAAACTTGAATAAATAAAAGAAGAATATGTCAGAAATGTATGTTGCTTTTCAAGCCCTTATGGTTTGCTTGTAAATAATCAAATGCACTAGTGCAAGTTAACATTCACAAAAACTTGAGAGTTTGCAAACAATTGATTCCACAAGATACCTTGTAGGTCAACTTCTTTGAGTTGTTTCAAGTCTAGGATCCTTCGGTAGTGTGAGTATTAATGTTTTGTACTTTTGAAAAGGTGCACCAGTACCATCCTGAAATAGATTTCTTTTGCAATGAGACACTTGGCACACTAACCACTTAAAACACTAAGGAAAGATGAATGATATTGTTCTTACATGAGCTAGGGATTGCTTGTGGAGCTGCTTAGATGTTCTATACTGAAAAAAGAAAAAAAACACTTTTTCAACAACAAAATCAAATAGAAAGCGAATTTCACTAACTACAAAAAAACATGGTCATTATCACAATTTACACTAGGTAGGAAAGGAATATGCATAAAATATCCAAGATGTAGGATTGACAGAAGCACACTCTGCCTTGAAGGCTGAGTTCCATTTTCTTTCATTGTTTTTATCAATAGAAGCACTTGAACCTTTGTTTGGATTTGTTTTGTGTGGCAAAATGTGTTCTTTTACCTTAAGAATCTGAAAGAAAAATTAAAACAAAATTGAAAAACTAATAGACATAAAACCCTCTCTCTATACCAAACATGCATTGCTCTCCCTATCCTAAACATAACCCATCTGCACAATGCATGTTAAAAGCATTCAACAATAACAATATCAACAAAATGACCATTCATTTAAACAATCATGTCACCTGCCTTAATCGTCCCGCTTCAAGCTTTTGCCTTTTCACTGTTTGGTTTTCTTGCCAATTAGAGGAAATTTGGGGTCTAAAATGGGCTTCCTAAGGAAAATAATAATAAAAAACACATCACACTACAAATATGCCATGTCAGATTAAATCTAATGAAAATCTAATGAAATTCAATCTAAATTGTTTCATTAATGCTAGTTGACTACTATATCGAGTTAATGTAGAGTTAAGAGATATTGGTTAAAAATATTAATAAAATATTTAGATTTTTGTGCATACATAATAAATGATAGGAAACTTTTGAATTTTATATATATATTTTTTTGAATGAGTTGACCACTACTTTTTATATATTTAATAAATGTAAAACTCAAATATATTCATTTATAATGAAAAATATAATTATAATAGTATTAAAAAAATAAAAAAATTCACTATTATTTTTTAATATAAATTTTATATTAATTCATATAAAAAATATTACATCACATAAAATAAAAAAGCAATAAACTATGTATATTCATATTATTTTTTATATTAATATAAATTTTTTTTATGGTTTAATGGGTAGATAGGTAAGAGAGAAAAAAAGTAAAATAAAAGTTTATTATATTTTAGTAACATTAAAAATAATTTTTTATTTTTTATTTTGTTAGTATTTAAATGTTTTATTTATTTTTGGATGTAATTATTAAATATATTTATTTTTAAATATTATTTAATAATATTAAAAATACTAAATATCTTTTATTTAGTATTTCAAGATAAGTCTATTTAAAATTAAATATTATTTAGTTTTGTTTTTAAAAAATTGATTAATAAATGTTTTTAGTATTTCAAAATGCTTCCACTACAATTTTAATTAATGAGAAGGTTATGTTTTAGAGGAGTTGGAGGTAGTGATCAAATAAAATATTATATATTTATTAGTTAAAGTTTACTTATCTTATTTCGAGATGTTCTTTTCAAGAACTTAACCTAGGTGAGGTTGATATGGAGTTAGCTATTGTCAAATAAAAATATGACACATAAGCATTATGTGTCCAACTCAAGCATAATGGTAGACCAAATATATTGAAATTCTATTGGTTTAAAAATTCAACTCAATCTAGCTCATCCATGGCACAGTTTTTTATAAGGCCCATTTTAGACCCCAAATTTCCTCTAATTGAGCAACACTCTTTTCATCACAATATCTGAAAATTACATTATTAGACATGGACGTTTATGGATAATATATATCTTAATTGGTATTTACGACATATAATGGGATTACTACATTTTCCTAATAAAACTTGCCTGTCTATGGCCAGTTTAGTATTTTTAACTTCTATTGTGCAATTTCGTCTTGAATTCGCTTGTTTGGACAACTTGTTGCCTGCAGACTTTTCTATGGAAGGCTTGCTTAGGAGATGAGTAGCTTTATTGGTAGTCTTTTGAAATGCCTTAGGTATAACTTGTGCACTAGGAGTATGAACCTCCATCTCTAAAATTCCAATTTAACATGCAAAGCATTAGCAACTTCCACCAACACCAAAATTATAAGTACATTTGAAGTTTAATTCTTTCAAAAAACAGATTGCACAGATCTTCATATTTCTCAATTTCAAGTAAGTTTGATTCTGCCTTAAAGTGGTTACAACAAATGGATCAAGAAAGAATCACTGCTGATCTTATCACATATAGTACCCTTATTGAATTGGCTAGAAAGTTGAAGGAATACTCAAAAGAAATCTAACTTTTCTCCAAGTCAAAGTTTGTAAACCTATATCTTGATATCATTTTATATAACGCAATGATCAATGACTTTGGCAATCCAAAACGGTTCCAAGAAGCTAAAGATCTTCTCATCAAGATAAGGGAGTGGAAAATTACACTAGATACTGATCTGCCTTAGATCAAAGGTTACCTAGACACAACGAGTTGACACTCGTTCAAAATTTTCACTATGCAGAGAAACAAAAAACAGAATTGTATGTTTTTTAACTGATTGTGTGGCTTCATCATCTTGAGAGTTGGGAAAAAACAACCCCAATGGAAACAAGGCTCCAATTAAATCACATGTTCATTTTTCAGTTAAAAATACTACAAATCCCTCAGCGAAAACTCTAGATAAGCCAACTCCAACAGGGAATGGACATGATAAACACCTTCATGAGCTTTCTCAGGCAGACAAAGATATGTTAAAAGAAGTAAATTCAGAAACTTAACAACTGCAACAAGTAAAAGTCAAGAAGTTGATACAGCTAGCTTGAGATCTGCTGATGAGTCTACTTGTAAGCTTTTCAAGAGCAATAGTCACTCTCCTACTGGGCTACAAGTACTACCAACACAAAGAACGAGTATAATGGATTGAGGTGACATACTACAACCATTGCCTTCAAAAATTATACCATCACATTGTAACATTAAGGAGACTATTGTTTGTGCTATCCTTAAAGGGGTAATAAAGAATTGGGGTCAAGTTGCATGTTGTTTTAACACCATCAGTTTAAATGGAGTTGCATGAGATATAACAGTGCATGCCTTTTCGCCCATAAAAGTTTACAAATTTGCATGTGGTCCCTAAACCATGCTTAGAGACTCGTGCTGTAAGGAATACTTAATCAGTACATTCACTGACCTTAAGAAGAATATGTCTGAGGGTAATCTGTTGTATGTACTGCAGTAATACATATGCATGCTTCTGAGGGTGATCTGGTGTATGTACAACAGTTCAAGAGGGTGACTTGGCATGTTGTAAAAAGCAGGTCAAGATCATATTTTAGTATTTTACAAGAGTTCTCACCAGAGTCCAAGTCCTGTTTGCATGCAATTCAACCAAAGATATGCTTTGAATTAGCTGTAGAGTTATACATGCAGAGCTTTTGTAGTAGTTAGGCGAATGGGGGTGACAAGGACCCTCATCCAGTCATTGGGTCAATGGTTTGGCAGATTTGGCCATGACATGAGAGGGTGCATAACTTCTCAGGCCTAGGGTATACTTTCTTTCGTCAATAAAGGCCTAGGGCACACTTGCCTAGGTCAATTGATGCCTATAAAGATAGTAGATTTGGTTGTAATAGTGTTGGATCCCCAGGGATTTTTCCATTGTAATTCCAGACTAACATTAAGTAAAGCTAGACCATTGATCCACATGTTGTGTTCCCTGTTTTCCATATACCTGATATTTGAATAGCATATTTTTTACCCTTTTTCATTGAAATTGTGAATATCAGTTTGCAGATTTAGAAGGTCCTGACTCCTTACCTCTGATCTTCCTGAACTATTGCAGGTTTTAGCAACTTGTACAGTGGGAAATCCACACCTTAGCATCCTAATAGTAATCAAGACAAGGTTTTCATTAGCATCGAACCCAAGTGCTCGGGTTATGTTTTTCTCCTATGGCAAAATTATTTCACTTTGGAAACCTCACGACAAAATATCATGACAAAATATCCCACGTACTAGATTGTAGAGAACCTCGCTACTTTTGGTTCAATTATGTCATCTTATTTCAATTGATCCTTACATGAAATGGATATAAAGATAGTGTTAATAAGTGAGAAGATAAAGGAGAAGTGTACATCAATCAACCTTCGGGGTTTTGAGGTGCATGGATGGGATACCCACGTATGATGGTTGAATAAGGCCCTGTGTGCAATGAAGTAAGAACCATATGTTTGGTAGTCATAGATTTATAAGTCCAAATTTAGGGTTCACCAAAACAGTTAGAGAGCCTAACCTCCTAGGCTCCTTACAGGTAGCAATGTGAAGCTCATATCATGGTGCAAGGATGAATTAGCCTCCAAATTTGACATGAAGAAAATAGGAAGAACATAGGCCTTATGCACTATTTCCCATGTCTAAAGGTGAATGTTGAAAAGCAATCCCTTAGCTATTATCATGGTTCCAAATGTGAAGTTGTCCACAAATTCAAATTCGGATCTGATGGATCCTTCAATGTATGGGGATTTGATGGATCCCTTGTGTACTTCATGAATACTTATTCTTATATTTGCATTGCAGTGAAAACATTGAAGCAACCAGTAGTTGGGTTGATGTAGATCTATTGGATAGTTGAGAAGCACATGCTCAGATACTTGAAGGGAACAATTCACTATAGTTTGAAGCATGTTGGAAATGGAGATTTGATGTTGCATGGTTTTTGGATTATCACTAGAAATTTGGTGACAGAGATAGGAAGAGTATGGCACCTCAGTGATGGGGTTGAAGAGTTACGAGGAAATAGCACTTAGTGATGGGGTTGGAGAGTTACGTGTTGAGCTACTCCTATATTACGTTTCTATTTTTAGTTAATAGATAGAGATGTGTTTGGTTGCTGCAATTTTGTACTTGCCATCATAATTTTCAGTGTTATGTCTGCAGATCTATTTCTTTAGTTGTTGTTTTAATAGTTGTAAGTTTTCTGCTAACAAGGATTTATAGGAAACAGGTCTACCTACCATGTACCAAAATTTTAACAGGAAGCAGAACCTCAAAGTCTCCATGGAACATATGTCCTAATCTGTGGTTTAAAGAGCCCATAGCAAAATAGCACATCTCAAGAAAATTACAGAGACTTCACAACTATTTGGCTGTCATATGGATTTTTAGGCTGTTTTTTTACAGGTATTAAAGATAATTTACCAGTAATTTTGAAGTTAAATAAACATAACCAATCATTGAAGAATATTATCAAATATTATAGAATTAGATATCATTCAAGTATTTAAGTAGCTAGGTTGATACAGTAATAAAACTATATACTAAATAAACCATCTATAACATACATACATGACCTATGAATTTGGAAAAAATCACGTACTTAGCATTATTATCCATTGTACAAGCTGCCAACGAATTCAGTCATAGCTCATTTTGGGCTTACCTCTCCATCTGATCTCAGAACCACTGTATGATACTTTGTTGCAGAGACTTCCAAAAGGCATTGACCTTTCAAAGACTCAATTGCACAGGGAACATAATTCGATGTAGAATTGGAAGTGCCATAACCAAGTTGACCTTCCCTGTTGCATCCCCATGTATAGACTTCCACAAACTCGGCTACTGATGTACTATGCTTATTAGCTACTGCCACTACAATGAGTCTTGTCTTGAGAGAACTAACCCTGCGAGGTGTTGCTTGCGTATCAACTGGGGTATATCCAAGTTGACCCTCTGAAACAACAAGAAGAAAAATAAATAAACCATGGATATATTCATCAACTTGCAAATGAGAATTCCTACAATCTCAAACAAATAAACCATGACTCAATTCATTTAACGTGAAAATGAAGCCATCCACTATGTATATCCACAAGTCCTCAAAAATGAATAACCAACATGTGCAAAATAATGCAATCACCTCGCTCTTAGAGAAACATAATCCTCATGACCAAAGTCAAAAGATATATAGAAATGGAAAATCATAACACTTGAGTTTCTCAATCACAAGACGGTTTTAAAACAAATGTTTTAACCCTTTTCAGCTTGATTGAGCATTTCTGAAAAATATACTTAGCACATGCATATGATACAAACTGAAATAGAATGTTTCAAATTATAGATAGCACAAATTCATGGTATAGTAAGCTTAAAACAAGAAACAAACAAACAAAAGTGTTAAGAAATAGCTTAGTCTCATAATATAGGCAACAAGCTCCATCTTAATGAGAGAATCAAAATATGAATCTAGATCATGATGTCACTTACCTCGATTTGATCCCCAAGTAAACACCTCCTCTCCAACAGTTGCAACAATAGAATGGTGCTTTGTTGCGCCAACTACTACAACACACTATTGTTGAAATCCACTGAATACTTGACGAGGGGTAATCACAGCAGTTTGACCACTACAATTTCACACTTCAAATAAAAAACTCATATTTTAAAAATATGTATAAAAAACTACACTAAAAAACTTGACAATAACAAAGCAAATAAGTTTTAAAAAATGACGAAAATTTTTATTTGAATATAAAATGAAACTCAATCCTAGAACATATTCAATTATGTAGTGCACTATAGATGTTGATATCAATAAATAGTAAGATTGTTCCAATTGGTTTCCATATAATTAAACGTTTAATTTGGCGGCCTCCAATTGCGTAGTGCAATTTTGTTTGATCTGCATTCATGCTGCAATGCAGTTTCTGTCCACTTGGTCCTGTCAAGCTATGTACATGGACCAACTGTACAATATAGAACTGTCTCTGATTTTTTGTTCTTTACTAAATTCAACTATATTTTTCCATACAATATACATCCCATACCCGTGAATATCAAAATCAGGGGCCTAGTCTACCTCCCCTCCCAAATCCCCAGGAGTACAATTCTCCTGAGGCAGTCACAGCTACACTAGGGAACTTTGCAGAAGGAATATCCCTTAAAAGGAAGCCTTGAAGTGCATCCACCTTGTATGGTAACTTCTATATATCAGTGTTTCCAATTCCAAGTTGATAGTTGGCACCATTTCCCTAGCTGAAGAGATATGTAGTTCATATTAATAGAAAAGGGACAAACATAAAAAAGTAATGCATCGAGACTCAATACTAAACACTGCTAATGAGTTCTTGTTTAGTCACATGAATTTTCATTTCATATTGTGAAGCAACACTTTTCTACATGTCAAAAAGTTCCAATTCACCATCTACTTGACAACAAAGTCACTAAAATCCTACCTGCATTGTTTTGTTTGGAAACAACCTGATGCACTAGAGCAAAAAGTAGATCAATTGGTGTTTAAGCTTTAGAGTCTTCTAATGTGAGAGAAGCACTAGATTCAATGAACACTCCAGCCACTGCAAGATGCCCAAAATGTAGGGCCCTGTGCAAACTACTCCACCCAGATTCTCCATCCTGAGGAACAACATGGATATAATGAAAATCATACCATTACGGTGCACAAAAAACAACCACAAATTATATAGGAAACAGATGCTTTAAAAAATTAGTACCAGGTGGAAAACTCCAAAATAATGCTTTTTTAATATTTATAAGAAGATAAACCTTTAAAAAGAAGTAAAAAGAAGGCACCCTGCCTACTGTCATAATTAATGTTAGAAATAACATCTAAAGGAGGCACCCTGCCTACTGTCATTAATGTTGATGAAATTTCTAACACGACAGCCTTAAAGGCTTCACATGTTTATTGCCGTAACTGCTAGGTACAGGGCCAAGTGAACCACTGGGGAGTTCCAATTAATCAAGTTTCAGATCCCAGTAAAGCAACTGGAAAAGAAGGAAACCTTTGATCACCACCACATGACGATCACTGGAAATTTTATTGGGCTGTAAAGAATAGCCATGGAAGAGCAGGTGGAAAGGAACTATATAGAGTGCAAATGGTGAAATTATATTTTTATTTATGCTTTATCACTAGGAGAATGTGTAATAACAAGGCTGAATTGAGAACACTCATGGATGGACTTTATATCTATTTCCAAAATGGTTTGGATCACCTGGAAGTTGAATGAGATTCCAACCTGGTCATTAACATTTTAAAGGTAACTAGTTACTATCCAATGGCTAGAACATTTCAGGTACATTGATCACTCGTTGAAATGAAGAAAGAATGAAGGAATAACAACTAAATCTGACTAATTTGAACTATTATCTTATTTTGAAATACATAACTCGGTCCTCAATTGTTAATTTATTTTTCTGACTGTAGATTCTCTGTAATAATGTTGGTTTTAATCTAGATCAATCTCTAGGGTATCCATATTCCCATGGTTTTTCTTTTCACTTTTCCCAGCTTCTTTCAAAATTTGATGGAAGATTTATTTTAGATGAGCAGAAAAGTGAGGTTTACTGGTTTTTAAACTAAAAGAAATCCACAAGATAGAAGCATAGGGCAATTTTTTTTAAAATACACAAACCTCGTCCCTCTCCAGTAACTGATCCTATGACAAGAATTCAATTGCTTTTGATCCAACAAAGCACCCGGTCAACATCCTCATTTAATAAAACCTATGGACTGCCTGTGCCATTTCCAAACCGTCCATCAAGAAGGAAGGACTCTATACTCCATTGCCTACCCCTAGTCGACCTTGGGAATCCATCTCCATGGATTACATGTCAGGCATTCCTTCTACTAAGCACGACAATGACTGTGTGTTCGTGGTCATCGACAGATTCTCAAAGATGGCCATAAAGGCGGCCTAGAAGAAGAATATCACAGTAGAAGCCAATCTAAACTCTTCTCTGAATGAGTGTGGGTACACTTTGGGATTACACAGTCTATAATCTCAGATCAAGACAACAGGTTCATTAGTACATTCTGGTCTAGCCTATGGTCAGTGCTAGACACCAAGCTCACAAAGTCCATAGCTTTCCATCCCTAGACTGATGGCCAGATAAAGGTCGTCAATAGGATGATCGTACACATTTTGCGCATGTACAACTCAAAGAATCCATGCACATGGAATGAGAGCCTCCCCTATGTAAAACATAGCTATAACTGGGCTCTCCACAGCTCAACTAACCATAGCCCCTTTCAAGTGGGCTTGGGATTCCAGCCACTATGTCCCATTGTTGTAGCCATGCCATTTGCAAGTACTCAGGCCTATTCGACTCATGTCCAGTCTGAATTTTCCAAGGCAAACAAATTCATTGAGCACATTCAACACATTTTCCAATAGGTTCATGACATATTGGACAGATCTAATATTAAGTACAAGCAGTGGCATGATCAGCATCGGTGCAACACAACTTCCAGGTGGGAGACAAAGTATGGCTACATTTGCAGAAGGAGCACCTCGCTGGACCCCACCGCAAGATTCTCTCTCTCCGATATGGGCCATACACCATCTCCAAGGCTGTTAGGAATAATGCCTTCAAGATCATTATTCCACCATTCCTTGGTCTACACCTAGTGATCAATGTGGACCACCTTCGACCCTACTTTCCACCTCTACTAGACACATCAAACGTGGCAGAACAACTCACACCAACATAGTTAAAACCCGACGACATGGAACAAGACACAACTGATAGGATTATGGACACACAAATCAAGAACACCTACTAGTAGAAGATCTAGCTATGTCGAGTTGTCAAAGTAGGCCAATTCCTTCACCAAGGAAAGTGGCTCACCAGGGACCAAGTTCAGCAAAAGTTTCCTCATCTCATGGAGGAACTCAACGCAATGGGGACCATTGCTTCCTAAGGGGGGAGGAATTATATAGGAGGATATTGGTGGCCACCCACCTATTCCACTTAGACCCCCACCATTGTTTCTTTTAGTTTTTCAGATTCCTTAACTGTAGCACAATTTACCATTTTTGGTAGTTTTCAGGTCCTAAACTTCTAGAGTCATTTTGAGGTCCTAAATGGCGTTTTTTCGGCATCGAATGGTAGGGCAAACGTGTGTTTGTTTTGGATTCAATATTTTTTGTTTATGGATGTAGTCATTGAATAGATATTTCTAATGATGTATCATGCACATCAAACAGAGGTAGTATGCCAAAGTTACGACCCTAGGAAATTGATGTACCAAGTTACCCAACAGGGCCCACATTCTGGCGTTTCACCTCCTAGGGTTAGGTTTTTGGATGTGTATGGTTTTCGTTGTTTCTCAATAATATATAGGCCTTCGAGCCTCATTGTAACAGAGAGTTCAGATGCATGCAGCCGCAACATCTCTTCTCAGAGATAAGCTATTAGCACTCTAGCTAGTTTATATCCATTCTGTATGTAAACAAGTTTTAGTTCTTTGACGAATGAAATAAAATGTTATTTCCACTGCATATTTATTTTTATGATTATTTGTGTATTCTGTTGCGTTCCTGCATAAATCTAGATCATAGACATCAATATTCACTTTGTTCTAGTTTTAGATGAGAGGAGGACTTTTTCCCCAGTTAGATGAGTGAAGACATATTGTAAGAAGAACTATTTCCTTTTACAATAAAGAATTACAGTTTGCCTGTTGGAGAAAGTTTGGTGGGATGTTCAAATGTTATGCTATGGATTTGTTGAAGAGGAACTAGTTCATTTTCAGCTTTTGTCCGCTAACTGTGAGATCGTTCTAACTCTTAGGACCTATGTTCTTATTTGAATGATTTCTGGTTTATTTTATGAAAATTACCGCCATGAGTAATGAATGCTGTTCATAAGCAATTGGCTATCTAGTTGTTTAAATATCCTTAATTGTTCATGTTTTTTTGGAATAAGTATCAGCTATCTGTAATTTCTCTTTATAATACATGCACAAGATACATTACTCATTAATAAGTTACAATCTTGCTCCCTGGGGATAGGTAGGTAGTTAGATTTATTTTCTTGCTGTGTGTGTGATTTAGATGCTTGAGAATTTAAGACGAGAGGTAAGAACCTGCGCATCACATTATGAATACTCCTTGCATTCTTTATTACTCTGCATGTTATGTAGGCACTTGCATATCATCCTTTAAGTCAAAAAATACAAAAATATATATGGTGGATCGGGCCGCAACCGGTAAAACCTTTTAATTTTGTTACTTGACCTACGGTAGCCGGACCGCAAACTAGATGGATTCCCTACACCAAATAGTCATGGGCTAGTTGGGAACGTTGACTGGGGAGAATCCCTTGTTGTTGTTGCCTACGATTTTCCAGGCCTCAATAATTTCTAGCGCTAGAAGGAGGGACGCCAATGCATGGCTGGCCGAGGAAACCCATTTTCCCGAGGTTACCCCACCAGTGATATTTTTGAAAGCATTTTGTGACCTGACCCAAATGCTTAAGAAAATATGAAAGGAAAGACCGTCCTATATTGGAAGACTCAGTGTTGTTTGGGGTTTGGAAGAACTTGTAGAAACAACCTTACATGAAGTGGTTCAACCTTTGAAGCAAGTAAGCCCGGGTACACCTTACGATTCTCCTATTTAGAATCCTGTTCTTTCATATCCTCATTTTTCTCTCATGGCAGGTATAAATGTAAATCATACCAACCCACCACCGGCTTGGAAAGCCAGATCACCCTTGAACCTAACACCTCCGTTGCATAACCTACCTCAAGCTTTTGAGAAGTTGCTGCCTAAGTTTGATCCTAATGAGAAGGTTGTCGTAGATGAACACTTGCAAAGTTTCTATTTGGAAATAGAAGGATTAAGGGTTGGGGAATATGAGGATGTTGTCTATATATTGTTCCTGCATACCCTTAAAGGAGCAACAACATCCTGGTACTTTTGTTTTCCTGCAAACTCTATCCTCGATTGGGATACCTTTGAAAGGATTTTCAGAAGTAAATATGCAGCCCAAAAGACGCATGCATCACTAATGAAAGGTATGGATTCTTTGAAAAAAGAAAGGAATGAGAAGGTACATCATTTCACTAAAAGGTTTTCAACTTACCTCATGAACTTTTCTACAACTGATAAGCCTTCCGATAAAGTTTTGATTGAGTATTATACCTCAGATTTAGGCCTTGACTTGGCTATGTTCGCAAAAGCTCAAGTTAAACCTACGTTAGTTGAGACTTATGAAGAAGTAGAAAGAGTAGAGGCTGAAAAGGAAAGTATAGAAGATTATCCCGAGCAACCTGGAGAGAAAACTACCGGGAAAAGAGCCTTGTTGCCGTCTAAACCTAAAGAGGAGAAATCACATGATTTTGAGGGAATGTTAAAAATGATGCAAAAACTCTCCAACAGAATAATAGATTTGGAGAAAGAAAAGGAAGCTCAAAAAGCTTATAAGCCTTACTACAAAAAAAGGAGGATAACAACCAATTCAAGACCCCTCCACGTAATTCAGCATCAATGAATCTGACAGAGGTAGGGATGGACAATTTCTGCACTTTTCACCAACAACCCCATTCTGAAAAGAATTGTCCTCAATGGTTAAATTTGATGACATTGGTAATGAATCAGCTTTTGGACACTAAATTGACCGAGGATAGTGATGAAGAGAAAAAGGGTATTCAGACCCTAGAGAGACAGGAAAATGATACCACGTTTTTATGGGATTGTGTCTCGCTGTTTGATACAGAAAATGGTACTCCTAAACTTGAGAACATACCAACAACAACAAAAGACATGGATTTGATAATTAAAGATAATGCGACAATTTCAAAGATTAAGAAGTTGCAAAAGAATGTCAGGAGGCAGTCAAAGAGAAATATTGAAGATAAAGTACCCAAAGTTACCATTTTGAGCCAGGAGATGGAACAAACCAATGAGCATGCCAAGCTTATGGAAGGACAAGTAGATGTTAACCAAGGAAACACTGAAAAGACTGAGGAGCCAGAAAAGGAAGTGCCTACTGAAAATCAACTAGTGGAGGAAGACGTCAAATTAATTGGGGAAGAGAAAGCTAAAACCCCACCTTTCCTTTTAACTCTGGAAATGTTGAATCATAAGGTGCATAATTGTTTGGTAGATTCTGGATCATTGGTAAATGTTATGCCACTGGTAGTTTGCAAGAAAATTAATGGGCAGCCAAAACCTACTGCCTGGGAAGTGATTCAACTAAATAGAACTAGTGTCAAAGTAGTGGGGGAAATGAAGAATGTGCTCGTTCGTTTATCTGCAAATAACAAGATATGTCAATTTACTGATATTATGGCGGCTGACATACTGAATGGATATGGGATTATTCTGAACCGAGACTGGTCCACAAGGTTAAAGGGATATTTTGCTTCAGACTGGTCTCATTTATGGTTACCTCATAAGGGTACCCCAAATCAGATAAAAATTTCAAGAGAACCTTACATGAAACACACTGTCACTAAGTTGGGAGAAGGAAATGAATCTACTAATTCTGTTCTAGGAAATTATATAACGGAGCTTGAACTAAGATATCATGCCTCAGAAAAAGACAACAATATAATTGGCATTCAACCTGATCTCCTTCAACTTCCTCAGGCTAACGAGATTGATTGTAAATTAGTAGACATGTTTTGTTTTCAAAAATAGTACAATTAGAACATGGATAGGTATCTCATGTCTGCAATACAGTTTATCCCTTTGACTCATTAGATTGAAGGATTTTCAGGGGTGGGCACACAATTTTCTTTTCTTTTGATTTAATGATTTTGTACATAAATAATTTGATGCTGTTTTGCTTTGATTTACTGCTTTGTTTCTAGTTATTTTCATTTTGAATAAAGAGGCAAACTTTTGGTTGCATAGAAAACATCAGGGTTCTTGATTAACTGAAATATTTGAGAAAAAGAATGTACGTTTTATTTTGGAAATGATAGAATGTCTTCTAGTAGGAAGTTTTCCTAACTGGCCATGCGTTCATTGAAGCCCTACTTAACCTCTGTAAATAACTCAGAATTAAGAGGTCTGGAATACTATTTCGAGGCTCCATCCATTTCACATCTAAGATGTCCTAGGGAGTGATAGCAAAAGGCCCACAGAGAGGAAGCAAGGTAAACAATTTACTATATATAAATGATCCCATGCCATAATTTCAGAAAGCCTAGAGGCTATTAAGAGTCAAAACTCCTTAGAGAAGCAATACATATCAAAGCAAAGTGTCAGAAACATGAATTTCAATTTGCCAAAAGTTCTTCTTCACCCATGAGCTGAAAAGTAAATTCTTCTCTCACACAAAAGGACACTATGGATAGAAGATCCTGAATAAAATTCAGAAAGAGAGGTAGATGGAGGACTCAAAAGAACAAAATTTAAAACGGCACAAAAGTGCAATTGGCATGGGAATGAGGAACAAAGGAATAGTTCTGTTTACCATATGTTACGATCCTATGGTGTCCAAGCTAGAAACTACCCAAACATAGAGGTAAAATAAATCTCACCTATTAGGCCTCAAAAGAGTTATCCAGACTTTCAAATATTTTGGGTGTTCCCATTCCCCAAAGAGTGAACTGCTTCTCGATGATTTAAATGCATGTGTTTTCCATCTTAGGAATACAAGATCTAGAAGAATTCAACTTATGATCTAGATTATTAAATAGTATTTTACTGGGAAGAAGTTAAGTCAGAAATCTGGGGTTCACCAGGTAGTCGCCAATTGTTGCAGCTGCAACATTTTTCCCAAAATTCAAAAAATTTCGGGACCCTCCTTTAATTCATTTTGGCTCAGCTTTTGGGTTTGCTTGATGTTCTGCGCAAAGATTACTTTTATGCCAGTGATGTTTCACTATTTGTTTTAGTTTTTCCTTTACATCAAAAGTGTTTTGGATGTTTAAGTCAGAAGTCTAGTCATCTGCATGCCCACCATTGCGGAGAGGTAACAAGAAGCCGAGTTTGATCCAAGAATTTTTTTCTCTGATGCTTTTATTTATTTGTGTGATATGGTGGCTTGTTGGAATACCGTCGAAACGTATTGTCTCTACCGTTTCCACAGTTGCGGATAGCGCATTATGAAGTTCCCTAATGATTGCATTAACTTCTTTCGACCCCACCGTTTTTGTTTCACTGATCCTTGAGATTTCAGCATTCGTCGTTGCGGCTTTGAAAAGCGTTGTCTTTCCGGCATAGTTTGATTTTATTTTCCGCGGGACCGATGATTTTTGGTCGAAGTTATGTTGGTTTTTTCTTCAATTTTTTGTCAGTCTGTGGAACTTGGTTTCTTTTGTGGTTTCGCCGTTGTGGCTCTCCAGCCTTCTATTGCTCCGATGCTTTAGTCTTGCGAGCTCCGATGCGAGTATCATTTTGTTTCTCTGTCGATGCCTTGGCAGTTCTCCTAACTGTTTCATCATCCACAGTTATGGAGGCAATGTTGACTTGGTCGCCGATCCCTTAGATTTTTACCGCTTGATGACCTTTTTTCTCGCCGATTATAATTGACGGGGAGTATATATAGTGGAATTGAATGGTTTATTATTTTATCGTTATTTTTGGACTTTTCTCTGCGTTGTCATTTTCGCTCGAGCAGACCATGATTCTCGCTGTCGGTACCCTCGCTCCTAGGTGGCTCCGCCGTGGAAGTTCAACGGTTTTCCTCCCGCCAGTCACGCAGCAGTGCCAAGTAGGCCCTTATGCTCATTTTCCCATTCCGTTCAATTGGACGAGCTATTTTGTTGTCTCCGCGGTTAGTATTTTACTTAGGTTTCCATCTTCACATGTATATATTCTGAGGTGAATGGTGTGACTGTCAGTAGGGGGGGTCTTTGTGGTTTACTTGATGTTTTCTTCTGTGGCCGTTCTGGTCTTACAGCCTGCACTCAATTGTTGGGGAAACCGGTGCAGACGGCTGTTACGCTGTCAGCACCAGTTCACCCCATTTTGTGTTTGATCGTCCAGGGAAGGCTTTCATGGCTTTCCTAAGGAGTGTCGGGTTTGTTTCCACTGGTCCGGTCACCCTCATTTTGCGAACCAAGACCTCAATGTTGTTTTCAGTTCACTGCTTAGGGAAACCATGTTCACTGTCGAATTCGAACCCCGAACCGGTCTGGGGTAGGATCGCATTACCCAGTCTAAGATGGACTGTGAAATGAGCATGTATAGTCTTCTAAGGTGCTATCATCTATAGCGCCCCCCTTGAGTTTTTTACATTAGGTGCCTTAGGTGTTCCACGTAACATTTAGGTCGTAGCACCGAGAGAGGGCTCGGGACTATTTTTGTTTTTTATGAAGACATTGTCTTTCCACATCCGCACTTTGTTGGACTAAGCTAGTTTCAGTTTTTGGGTTGGAGCATTTGTTTGAACATGTTTTGTTTATTCTTTATAACTGCAGTCATGTTTAACGTAGATGAGGTAAAACGCTTATATTATTATATTTATCTTTAAAAGTTGTCCGGAAATGACCTAACCAAACCTAAAATACATTTCTGTACATGATAAGGAAATTCCTCAGAACTTAAGATGTCTAAACGTCAAAAGAAGAAGGCTCCCATGGTCAAAGAAGAACCCGAAGTCGAGGTCATCACCAGAGTCGAATATACTTGCGAAAACGCCAAATGCATAATTGGTGTGGAGCCCAAATATCAGTGGGGAGAAATCTACAGATTGGTTACGCGCCGAGAAGTGCTTGACATAGGCTTTGAGGAAGAAAACATCTATGCCAACATAGAGAGGTCTTCATTAATGAAAATTGCTACGAGACCTGAACTCTTTCCATGCTCAGAGGTGATTGGGTGGATTCTGCTCAGGGCATATGTGACCACCATGATTCTGGAAAATGTTAATAAACAGGGTTATGCTACTTATAGCCCTGGATATGTAGCCTTTGCCTACCACTTGCCAGAAGTGAAAATATATCTGATTGAAGACTGGCTGAAAAGCATCAGAATGGACCTCGTTAAGACACTCAAGAGGATTCTCATGCCTGGAAAAAACTTTACAACCAGGCCAACTGGACAATATGACACTGCAAGTCTAAGAACCCCTTACAGGTTCATCGCCTTAATGCTGAATAGGATTTTCGGGAGAGCCCACGGTAAAAGCTTCAAATTGGAATGGGTGCCAATAATTTTCTATGTTGCGACAAATGGGACCATTTTCAACTGGGCCAACATTGTGTCCAATAGCATCTCGGCCTCCATGGCATCAGCATTAGAAGGGGTTTCCCAAAAGAGATCAGAGTTCTACATGAGCTCCATACTGATTGATTGCATACTATGCAATCAACCTTTCCCCAACCTGAGGTGCATCTGGGACCGGGAAAGAACACCAATTTACTCAGCATACAAGCCACTATGGGCCCACAAATACCACAGTCACTATAGGGAAGTGTGTGAGCATTTCATTATGCCATTGTACACCCTGATTTTCTTGAAAGAATGCAACTACATGTCGGAGGAGGCATTGCAGGTGATTGAAGAGTATGCGGACTATTTTTTGACTGAAGATGGACTATATTTCAGAATGTTTGGATGCTCTAGAGGTCCCTCACTACTGCCTAATTATGCCACATACTATGTAATCCATAAAGAGGCAGTTAGACAAGTCTTTTTAGATGGCATAGGAAGTTTTTTATTTGAACATAAGAAGGCAGCATACCCTCCTTTTCCTTTCAGATTGGGGAGTTACAAATTTACTAGGGTAAAGAAGGCCAATGAATTTGTGGAGGAGTTGCAGAAGTTCCATTTTGGGGAAATTCCTTTCCATAGGAATGACTCCCGGAACAAGGTTGCAGAGCATTGCAAAGAGGCGAATGTACATTTTGACTACACTAGCCACTGGGACAGAGAGGAGTCCATTTTTCATAGTGCACAGAACATGACGGCCTTAAGGAGAAGGTTTAAAAATAAAATCACCACCAAAGGTGGAAAGGGATAGGATGAGAAGAAAAAGGCTGAGGAGGAGGAAACCAGGAAAAGAAATGAAGAAGCTCAGAGGTTAGCCCAAGAAGCCAAAGGCTGGCTAAAAGGAGAGGAGGAGGAGAAAAGAAGAGCTACATAAGAGGTATCCAGAAAGGCAGAAGAAGCTGCCAAAAGAGAAGAAGAAGAAGGAAAAAGAAAGATAGATGAGGAGCTAAAGAAGCAAAAAGCAGAGAAGATAAAGCTGACACAGGCAATGACAGAGCAATCAACTTCTGACGCAGCAGACAGTCAGACTTAGGACTTGGAAAACCCAGACATTCAAGATCCTAAAGTACCCGCTGTCAGCACACCAGGATAGTCTATGGTCCCCACCCTTAGGATAATCCCCTTTGAACAGAAGAAAGGGGAAGAGGTACCGGATTTTAATAATATCTTTTATGATAAAGAAAATAAAAGGATAATAAAGAGGACCGAGAGGAAGGTTGAAACCGGGGGGCTGTCTGGCAAGATGATAAATGATACGACTATTGTATACGGGACAGATAGAGACTCCAGGTTCACTATCAGAGTGGGGGCTGCACTGATCCATGCTTTCGAGGACAATGTAGATAAAATAATGACGGATCTTGAGCAGTCAAAGAAGTCTTATTCTAAGCTCAAAGACACCTTGAGAAAGGAAAGGGAAAAAAATAATCGGTTAAAAAGAAAGTTTGAAGACATACAAAAGGAAATCAAGTCTTCAAAGGCTGAGCTTCAGATCCTCCAGATAGAGAAGAGATCTATGGAGATCGCCCAAGAGTGTCTGGAAAAAGTGCAATAGGAATATCAGGAGTTGAGGGATGAAAAGGAGCAATTGCTAAGCAGGATAGGGGACTTGGAACTGCAAAAGGCTACCTTGGAAGCAAATGAGAGGCAATCTCAAGGGCAGGAGGCAAAACATAAAGAGTATATTACCTCGTTGACAACAAATTTAGAAGAAGCCAGGGAACAACAGGTTAGTCTTCAGCCTTTCAAGGAGCATGTTCTGGCACATAGAGCCAAGATGCACCAGATGCAAGTGGCCATAGAGGAGGAAAGGTGTAGGGTTTTGTAGGTAGACAGCCGGGGAGGAGATTTTGGAGACCTCCTCATATTTTGTTGACAGATCTCAAGACATCCTGGAAGTTCTGACAGGAAGGATGGAAAGGTTGGAAGATAATGAAGAAGCTCCTGCAGAGTTACCCTGAAAAGATCAACAAGCCCTCAGGCAGGACTATGATTTGTTGGAGTTTTCCATCAACACAGCCGAAGAGTTCAAGAAGGCCGTTAGGAAGACAAGAGGGGCGTGTGCATAATTATTTAGAATAATTTTGATTACTTATAATCGACGCCAGGTAGAGGCCGAACAAAGAATGTATGCTTTTTTGGACCACAGCCTGTTTGTGGAAATTTTTCAAAGAAGGTATCATGAAGATGAAAGAAGAATACAACACATTAAAGCTTTATATGAACAGACCCTAAGGAATGAGGTAGATCATTCCACGGTTAGTGTGCAACTGTTAGAAGATCAGCTTCACCTGAGCATAGCCAGAATAGAAGCCATCAGGAACCAGGCTGCAAAATTCGAAATAAATATTCGATTCTTGGAACCTTCTGAATTTGAAAGTATCGCCTCAGAGGCTTCGGCGTGGAAGAAATTTTTGAATAATCAAGCAGGGCCCTCCTCATGAACATTTGTTCACTTTTATAATATGTTGTAAATTTTGTAAACACTTAGTGAAAGTAAATTTTGGGGAGCGAAGAGTTGGGGAAGCCCAAGAGTTATTCGTGGGCAGCCCAACAGTCTTGTTCTTTTGTATAAATATAGAGGATTTAGATGAGAGGAGGAATTTTTTCCCAGTTAGATGAGTGAAGACATATTGCAAGAATAACTATTTCCTTTTACAATAAAGAATTACAGTTTTCCTGTTGGAGAAAGTTTGGTGGGATGTTCAAATGTTATGCTATGGATTTGTTGAAGAGGAACTAGTTCGTTTTTAGCTTTTGTCCGCTAACTGTGAGATCGTTCTGACTCTTAGGACCTATGTTCTTGTTTGAATGATTTCTGGTTTATTTTATGAAAATTACCACCCTGAGTAATGAATGTTGTTCATAAGCAATTGGTTATCTGGTTGTTTAAATATCCTTAATTGTTCATGTGTTTTGGAAGAAGTATCAGCTATTTGTAATTTCTCTTTATAATACATGCACAAGATACATTACTCATTAATAAGTTACAATATTGCTCCCTGGGGATAGGTAGGTAGTTAGATTTATTTTCTTGTTGTGTGTGTGATTTAGATGCTTGAGAGTTTAAGACGAGAGGTAAGAACCTGCGCATCACAGTGTGAATACTCCTTGCATTCTTTATTACTCTGCATGTTAAGTAGGCACTTGCATATCATCCTTTAAGTCAAAAAAAATATATACGATGGATCGGGCCGCAATAGGTAAAACCTTTTATTTTTGTTACTTGACCTACGGTAGCCGGACCGCAAACCAGACAGATTCCCTACACCAAACAGTCACGGGCTAGTTGGGAATGTTGACTGGGGAGAATCCCGTGCTGCTGTTGCCTGGGATTTTCTAGGCCTCGACAGTAGCAAAAACTTGAAATTGGATGTTTTATGATTTTTTTTTTTTATATACGTGTTAAAATAGATAGATAGTTTTGATCTGCTAGATTATACTTAATCACCTCTTTATAATGTCTTAATTTTTTCTTATCATCTAATTTTTTATTACAACTCAACTTCTCCTTAAATTTACATGTTATAATACTTTTAATGTTAAATGTATATCTTCCTTGACCCATTGATTTAGCAAAGACTTGGTGTATTTATGCCAATCTCGCTTTAAGTTGCAGGTGGTTTTGATTAGAATATGAAACAATCTTAAGAAACATTTTGTCTCTCGTAGTATTTATCTTGTTCTTGTACATTAGATACCTAACCATGTAATTGCTCTCAATGGGGGAGAAGCTTGTTTCTATGACAAGGAGATGATAGGGTGTATTGCCTTTAATTTTAATCTTATATGTTGTACAACACTTTTGGATTTTCTCTATGCTTCTGCACATTTATTTAGAGACACTACAACCCCAAACTTCACATTCATATGAGGTAATAGTAATGATAATAGTCTCAAACAAGAGTTTCTTATTATCCCAAAGTCGAAGGTCTATTGATTTACAATTGTTTTCAAGCCTACAATAAGTTTTTCACTATCCATTAATGCTTTTGTTAATGTTATAGGTCTTTTTATGTTTTTTGTGAAGATAAATTATGAGATATTTGTATGAAGGCACTTCCTCCAAGTTGTTGTTATAGTCATACATGGAATTAATGTAAGTGATCTTGTGAGAATGATTACCATAACAATTGTTTTGTTAGTGTTGATAGACATACCCAAACTAGAGAAAAATTCTTGAGATTTTTTAGTTGTTCGTCGAGATCATAGGGACTCCTCACCACAAGAATAATATGATCATCAATGTAGAGATGAAAGATGATGACTATACCATCCAAAGTCGTGCTAAAACAACTTGCATCTTTTAAAAAACCCTCTAGCTTTTATATTTAATAGTAGAAAGGGTGGGGAACACATGCAAACCTTTCTCAACTCCTATATTATAATTAATTTCTTCTAACTAGCCTTAACTTGGAAATAACCTTATTGTACATCCTTGTTTTAACAACTTTCAATTTGAAACGGACTTTTAGCTATTCCAATTCAAAACATTAGTTTTAAGCATTGTGTCAAAGGCTTTTCTAAAGTCAGCAAAGAAACACATAACACATAAGATCGGTATTTTTATTGCAACATTCCTTAGCATTAGCCCTAAGTATAACAGCGTGGTCCATAGTTAAATGATAGCTCCTAGATTTTGCCTCACATTTAGCTTTTTTTCCATGACTTTCTAGGCATATGTTGATCTTCTTTTTGAGAATAATTCCGTATAACATTGGATAAAATAGTGCTAATCATATTTGTCCTATAATTAGATGGATTATTTTTACCTCAAATTTTTTAAAAATAGTCCAACTATAGAAAATTTTAAATATTTACTAAACAGTATAATTTTCAACTTTGTTTTTAAAACTTAATTTTATAATTCTATTTGCAAGAACCAAAAAAATTAAAACATATTAAAAAAAATTATTTCAAAATATGATTTGATAATTTTAAATTTACCCAATACAAAGTTCAATAAAATTGTGATAAGAAATTAAAAAGTTAGAATAAATCTTAAAATATTAATCTTAAAAAATATATATATATTCAATTATATAAAACCGTTAAATTAATTTTTAAACCATTAGAATTTCCGTGTACATAGTGGAATGGGTAATAGCATGTGCTTCTTAAAAAATAGTTTAAAGACAATTTTCTTATTTGTAATCAAATGAAAACCAATAATGATTTTATTTGTAAATGTATAATTTTTTTATTTTTTTAACACACATAAAAACCAATAATTGTCTTGTTAGTCCTTGTTTTCGGGCCTGCGGGGACTCTATGAATGGTCTTGTTGCTATTTCATTAGTCTTGCACGCCAATCGAAACAAATTTTATAAATTTATTCTATGTTTTCATTTCATTGCTATCATTTCTTTCTATGACACTTTTTATGAGCAAATCAATATGCAGAGACCATTTCTCAACAAATTAGTAAATTCACCTTCTTATTTGGCCTCATATCAAAGCAGACCATCCATTATTCGTGAAAATCTTAGGATAAAGATGAGTTTTTTTGTGCAGTTGTATAAAACCAAGTAATGCTAGATAACTTCTAGCATTACTTTTATAACATTACATGTTTGAAGATCTCTTTATACCATTAATATTTCTGGCATATGGTACTTCTTGTACTTGTTTTGGTATAATTTTATACACTCCCTTGTAGCAAAAGCATGCATAATGCTTAGAACCTATCCATGACATCTGTTCTTTTGCCATGACACTTGGCAGTGCCTCTTCATGCACAGTGTCTCCATGCATGCACTATGCACAATGTCTCTCCATGCATGATCTGTGTGAGTTGCTCATTAACGACCAAAAGGGAATTCTTGCTAAAGGAAACAAGTCTATAAATAAACATTGTTCATTACTTCATCCTGATTCCTGATCATAAGATAATCATACACAAGATCGTGTAATAAGCTTATCGATTGAATAGATATATGTTGGGCGGTGCGGTTGTTCATGAAAATAATGGGTAGGTTTCAGATGATGGTGGAGCTTTATGGGGTCGTTCTTCATCAAAATATTTGGCAGGTTTTTGATAATGATGAAAGTGTCTTTTTCTACCTCGGTCAGGCCGTATTTATGGTTGATTTGATTATTTTTTACATCGTCTTGATGCTTGGATGGACAACACTTTCCATAGCCTATTTATGTTGCCAACCGTTTAGCATTTGGTTGGATTGCGTACAAATTCTACTACTATTCTCAATCTTCTATTGTTCTTGACCAAGATTATGACAATATGGTAAAATTAACATTATAAATTAGCTAATATATGCAGTATTATTAATTTGCCAAAATATTCCTGGCGAAAATAGTGTTGCGGCCATGAGCAAGACTTCAAAAATTAGTATTATTAATTTGACATAAAATATTCCTACCAAAAAACAGTGTTGCAGCCATGAGCGGAACTTCAAAAATGTGTTCAACTAATTCAAGGTTGCAATTATCTTTAATATTTTGAAATGACTTTGTTTACTTAGAAATCATCAAAATAAATAATCTGGCATAGCTATTTTGGGTCTATTATCTTATATTTATAGCAATATGAATGTTAAATTGGCATAGTATCTGCAATTTATAGCCGTGTGAATGTTAAATTAGAAAATGTCTTCATCTTGAATTTAGTCATATTGTACAAGTGAAATCGTATAGTAGAAACAAACAATAGAACTAAAAGTTGGTAATACAAAAGACTTACAAAGGTTTCAAGTTCGATGAATACAGACAGTGCTGAAAGATTAGTAACGCTGGAGAAAACTATGTTGGCAGCAACTATTAGCAATTGAAACTAAACATATATCAATTCAAATCAACAATAAATCCACTGTCAATTTATTTTTGTTTTAAGATCATTAAAGGCATTGTATAAATTACATCAGTAGACAATAAATTAACGACTAAACTTAAGAATTCAAGGATTTAATCTCCCAGAAATTGTTTTATAAGATTGAAGTGAAGATTAAGGCCAGTTAGTAAGTGTTGTAAGATCAATAAGTGGATAAAGAGATAGAAGGTAGTTCATCTCCATGGTAAGAGAATCCTCTCCTCTCGCTCGATGTTTGTGATTCAAGTTTTATGACCTGCACAAAACAAGATAAAAAGGGAACCATACTATTATTTTTCAAATAATTCAAGTTACCACCAATATTCAAAGTAATAACCATGTTAATCAGTGGTAACTCTCCATCAGGCTTGGCTTCAGATGAACAAAGGTTATTGTTTTCACCAGCATTGGCAAATTAAGCGTCCGAATTTGATATCGTGCTGATTTGGCATGTGCAATTCATTACCCAGAAAAACATTGTAGCTACTGTGTCTTCCATAAATCCAAGCAAATAAAACCAAGAAGTTAGTATTGATACTTTATAGCATGCCACCTTTTCTGCATAGATGAGGCATATGATTTCTTTGCTTAAAATAAACATGTATCATCCAATATTTTAAGGAGAAATAACACACATATTTCTTAGACGATGCACCCTTTTTTCAATAACCAACAAATATGGTTATCGTTCCAAACATAAATACATTTCCAGACATAGCCATGATATAAAATCAAAAGGTTGCCACTGATATTTAAGAGATTGAATGACAATTTCATATATAAATAACATAATTTTCTTGGACTCATATACCTTGGACTGTCCCTCGAGTTCTCTCTGTACTTGCTTCTGACTGTAATAAGATTAGAGGCATTGTAGAAAGAAGCATTTCCCTACTTTTTGATATGCCCAACCTAGGGCAGAGATGGGAAAAAAATCTTTAAACGTGGAGACTCTATTCTTCTACCGAATGTCTCATATTTCATTATTTGCAGATTGAGCTATGGGTACAAAGACATGGAGCAAAGAGAAGGTTTTCCCATCATGAAGCAATCAAGTTGGTTGCTCACCAAATTAAGACATATAAACATAGAAAACCTTTCCAGACATAGCCAGGATTTAAAATCAAAAGGTTGCCACGCATATTTAAGAGATTGAATGAAAATTGCATATATAAATAACATAAATTGGTTGAACTCATCTACCATGGATTGTCCCTTGAGTTCTCTTTGTACTTGCTTCTTAATTTAATAAGATCAGAGGCATTGCAGTAAGAATCATTTCCCTACTTCTCATATGCCCGACCTAGGGCAGAGATGGAAAAAAGAACTTTAACCGTGGAGACTCTGTTCTTCTACCAAATGTCTCATATTGCATTGTTTGCGGGTCGAGCTATGGGTACAAAGACATGGAGCAAAGAGAATGTTTTCCCATCGTGAGGCAATCAAGTTGGCTTCTCACCAAATTAAGACATAAAAAATAGAATCACTCACCAGATTAAGAAATATGCAAAATAGAATCGCTCACCAAATTAAGACATATAAACATAGAATCGGTAGCACTTGGCAGGCCATCCATGACAGTTGGTATGTGAATGGAACATACAAATGCCATAGACAACAATGTGTTAAAATTCATCAAAGCCAAGGGCTTGATTATATATACATGTATAGGTGTGTATGACTCTTTACTTTATGTATAGGTACATAGTATGAAAAACCTCACTACCTTGATTAAGTAGGGAACCACAATCCCCATTGAATGCAGCTCTCAATTGTCAGGGACCTCTTGATTAGGTGGAGACTCCTTCCATCTACCCAATGACCCATTGCCAACTCTAACAAAGTACGGAATATTACTCTCATATTAAGAAAAACATATATGTAAATTTATGCAGTTGGCTTAAATGAAATTGCTATAGGATTTTGAGACAAATTTTGCTACTGATAGCTATTTGATTAGAGAGAATAGTGAGCCATACGTTATCAGAAATGAGATAATGATAAGACTTTAAAGTTTAAACATGATATTTGAATTCGATAAAAATAGTTGAATGCAACTGAAATCAAAACGCCTAATTTTCAATTTCCAAGATAGACAAGAGGATATAAGCGACGATTGCTAACAGTTCAATGTACCCCTAATCCCAAACTCTTACAACAATAGAAGCCTTTGAAAATTGATTCCACTGCAAACAATTCCATGCATTATCAGAGGTGGATTAAATACATCTTCGATATGATATGCCACTGGTGGTAACAAACTAATTTTGCTTGGATATACTGAGCTTTAGGTAAGTTGTTTGTTGCACATGATAGTGATTTAAAGGTAGTTCAACCGTGTGATCAAACTTCCGTTAATATATAAATATTTAGAGCTTTGCTTAATCTCAAGCATTAAGTGAGTCAAACTCCAAAATATTATGGAAATTTTATGTTAGTCTATATAGAATAATGCAAAAAAATGTTTATATACTTAGTCATTTATTTAATGAAGTTATGAAACACCAACTCATCCATCATTTAATAGCATTCAACCTCAACTATAAACAATGTTTGCATCTTTAGACAAAAATGTACGTATTAAAAAATGTTTACATAACAGTTTGGTATCAAATTTATTCAACCAATGGACAACCAATTTTGATGAATTATTCAAAACATAATTTACGACTGTAGTTGACTCTGATAAAGCTGATAAAGCTATTCATCTAGCCAATGATGTGGTTATGCTTCCGTATATTATTTTTTTACAAATTTATGACTATACTTGTATTCAGATGTTCAATGATTACAAATGCAAATTTAGGATGTAATTAAAGTGACCATGTTTCTATCCCTGATGCAGGGACTATGTTTCATTGCAACTTCATCTTGTTTGTAAATGTTTTACTTGATGTTGTATTACTTGATGATGTTAATATATATGAGAAATATAATAAGATTTTTTTGAATTAAAATGTTAAACATGTAAGAATGTGAATGATTATTCTTAGATATTATAAACTATTTGGTATATAAATACAAATTGAAATTATGAATATTAACAAGACCCACGTGGTGGAAATGTTCCAGACATTACCACATGTGATACAAAGTTAAGTACAGTTATTTGGTGCTAAAGAAAACAATTTATTTTAATTTGCAACATAAATTTACATCGATGGAAAAATTAATTTTTAAAAACTTCTCGTTTCAAATGCATATTTGATATACGGCATGGGAATTAAAAAAGTATCAACCAATGCATTGAACAAGTTGTTGTAGCTGTGATCTTCGTCTTGCAACATTGTTGTAGACGTAGAATTAAACAAAGCGCAGTCCAAAGAAATGGCATTTGTGACCGATGTAGCTGAAGTATGGATACACATTGGCCATGAAGGGACCTCGTTATCTGACAAAAATATGGGTATTTGATTCATGGTGTCTTTCATATCGGTTCTGAAGGCTCCATTAGACAACAGGTAGCCGATGGTAACACCCAAGGAATGAGTAGTAGATACGTTGATTATACTTTGAAAATTGATCGCGGTTTATATGCTTATTTCCACTCTTGATGTGTAGAGGAGATTCAGTATACTTGTGATGCCTAAACACTACCTTTCTAACCCTTATCCCTGAGCACCATTGTCGAAAAAAGTTGGAAATGTTTCCAATTCCTTCATTTCTATTATTGATACTTCTCATTAGATATCAAATCCATCACTCTATGGCCTTACATCATCCATGGAGTTACCCATTGCAACATTATATAATAGAAAACCCATGACACCATTACACTACCCAAAATCCTAAATATAAAACGAGACTTTATTGTAGCTTTGTTGCTCATTCTTTGATCTGCATATTCCTTCTCGTATTTCCTTCTTGCTCTTGCTTCTACTACTTTGTTATTCCTCTCTCTTTTCTCTTACCTCATACTTATTTATATACTTGTGGAGCTAGGTCCAAAACCATTGTGATTGATATGGATTTCTAAAACTCCCCCCCCCCATTTACCCATGCTTATACCCGCCATTTATGATCCATTCCAAAACAAGGATCCAATTGTGAGTTAATTACAAGTCATATCCAAATACATGCTTCATAAAATGGAAACATAGATAAAAGTGAACAACTTGCCCTTATTAAGAGACAAGACACAAAATATTAATTAATATTTTCAAATTAATTACCATCTTAAAAAAGGGAATGTAATGATAGCCTTCTCTTAAAAAATCAATTTAAATGTTTGCAATGTTAGTGAAAATGAGTGTTAAAAGGTATTGTGAATGTTAAGGAAAATGAGTGTTAAAAGGTATTTTTTATAATGTTAGTGAAGAGATTTTGGGTATCCATTTATAAAGTTAATGAGAGTTATATGTAACATTATAAAAAATATTATCTTAATAGAGAACTGTGTATTTAAATAATTGCTGACATAAGTCAATCAAACCATAAAACACAAGATCATAAATCAATTCAAAGCAATTGACTTGCAAAACTCTTGTTGTTTGAAAAACACAAAATCTCCTACTAAAACAAGTCTGCATCTACCTAGGTAACTGCAGTACATAAATAGGTTAGGTCTAGATGCCTTGAAGGTTGTTTTCAAATTTATAATTGGGGTCTAACCTTGCAGTATACCAAAGGAAACTTGATTTTGGAATCCTGAAACTGCTTGGTCTTCACACGTTTGTAAAGCTCTTTGGTAATGGTGGTTGTCTTAATAATCTGGATGCAGGGATAACACACCCTGTGAAGAGATCCTAACTCATCATACATCTGTTCAAGAACAACATTCAATGTGGTATCTTGGTATTCCTTGTACCTATTGTGGTAACCATTTCTACTCTGGTAGGGAAGCCAGATACCAAAATTCTCGATCGTTGTTGGATTTTTCTCAAAGTTCTATAAATAGAATAAAACAAAATCTATCAGTCTACCAATGCAAAATTGAAGCGAAATTTAAGTGGATGATGTCACAACAATACAATGTCAAAACTCATACCTCATTAATGGCAAGTATTTGACCATTACTCTTCTTCACTTTCTCCAGCTTTCTCAAAAAAATAATTAAAAAATCTTTCTCAAAAAAATACTTTAAAAATCAACAGGTCATTCACCAAAAACTAGTTAAAATCCACTTTAAAAAAAGCCATAATTTCTTGGTGTAAGTGGATAAATTAATATTAAAAAATTACTTGACGTCAATCGAAGACTAGTAGAATAAACCAGAGAGAAAAAACAGGTAGCATTACTAGCAAACAAAAAAATTGCTCTTCAAATATACAATCCATTGAAGATGTGATGTTTGGACACAAAACCTATTGTCTATGCTCTCGGTGGACCAATAAAATGAAATAATACTCACCAAATGAAATAATACTCACAAAAACTTCGACTTAGCTCGTACTTCATTTGCAGCCCATAGTTTCATTCGAAAGATCTTGGGATGTTCATCGGTTGGTGTTGGCAAAGACTATCCAACAACCTGGTACTTATGGAACTGTAGATAAAAACATAAAATAGAGAAACTCAATTAAGACTAAAGCATAGGTGGGGCACCGAACTTCAATATATAACTGCTTAAATTAACTATAAGCACTAATTGTGAAGGCAATGTCACTTCATATCAAAACAAGAGCCACAAGAGCCACCAGGTGGCAATATCCCGCATTATTGCAAATTGGTTTTTTTGGAATTTGCAAAATAAACATTTGAATTATAAATAAATTTCACTATGGTTAGTTGGTGATTTACTTTGAGCTATGGAGAAAATTGAATTATTTATGGAGTCATATATTTATCTTCTCTGATCTGGTTATGGAGTCATATATTTATCTTCTCTAATCTGGAAGCTTTCAATTAAAATTTGAAATCAATGATTTTGATATTTGATTCAAAATAAAAATTACAACAAGAATATAAAGTGGTTGTCTGTAGGCTTAAAGAGGAACAATGCTAAGTAAACCATTTGATACATCATTCACATGTTTATATGTTTTTAGGTGCTATATGCATCTCAGGTTGTATATATTCAAGTACATTATTTTTAGTTTGAATAAGTTACTACTTGTATAAACTCTCTTCATTTTGTTTGAAAACTCTTCTAAAACTTATAAGGAATTTTTGAATTTTTCTAAATTCGTAGTTTCGCTTCATTCACGTGAATTTCCATTATAAAACTTTACTAACTAATTTACAATTTGAAGATGACTTATAATTTGGAACATATGAACAATAAATCTATTCATAATTGGAATATAACATATAGCATAATTCCAGGAATTCCATTTTCAAACAAGTGCCTTCAATTTTAGAAGTTCAAAATGTATTCTTGAAATTTCAAATTTATAGACTTCTAGGTGAACAAGATTAGAATTTAAAAGGTAGGCCTATCACAAACTACAGCCATAAATGCAAAACAATTGTAGGGAATGTCCCAAATATTGTATTGCCAACCTATTCTAAAACTCAAAAAATCAGTACTATTCTTACCTAAATAATCTGCCTCGGTGCCATTAGGAGACCATGCTGCCCATATTAGATAACCAGGAGCCAAAATATCTGGCTTTACATCGGTCTCCTGAAACTTTAAATACTTAACCTTTGGACATCTAGAAGAATAGAATGCTACCTGGGGAGCTGTACCTTGATATATGGGCTTCAACCCATTTCCAAGGGAAGCTTTTGATTCAAGTCTTGTGATTTGACCTGATGGATCCCTTATTGTTGATATATTATATTAATCAACAAGAACCTTCAGCCACAAACAAAGAAACACTCAGAAATATATAAAAGCGCATGCTAGAATTAGTCTGCACAGTGTACTGAATGCTTGAAAATGATAAAACCTAGAGAGACTATTTCCTTCATTCAAAGGAAAACTACAATTAATATTTGCTAGGGAGTCTAGAATATCGTCTCCATGTAGCAGTTCAACCCAAATATGTTTATATTGTAAATTATAACAATTCTTGGAATTCCCACTAGAGCTGGATCAAATTTAGCTCATGGAGATGGATTCTCCACAGCAAGGATGAACCCAACTGCACCTAAACTCTTGGCAGTTTCTGACATGCATCTTAAAGATGTAGCTCCATATGCAAAGTTGTATGAATATCCACAAACTAGAATTTTACCCCATTCAACAGTCCCGATGGTTTCTGATATGCCCGAAAGTTCACTGGATTCAATGCCATCGGTGATACGAAAGGTTGTTTAACTCCACCTTCAGAACATTTTGCATCCACTGTTGATTTAAATCAGCGGCCACGATCTATTTCTCACAGGTTGCAAGTGGTTTTGAAACCCACTCTTTTGAAATGAGAAGTGGTTTTGCACAAGTCTCTATAAAGATCGGAAATAGTGAGACTTGGGTGGTGATTGACAAAACTTTAGCAAACTGCTAAACCTAGCGAAAGATTTCCAAATTATTAATGGTAAATAACTAAATTTCATTATTTAATTCTTTGGAATGGGTAATTTCAGGGATTGCTTAAATACCATTTGTAGTCCTTTCTCGAGTGGCTAACAACACCACTTGGAAACAATGAAGCAATTTTTTTTAAAGTGAAATCCATTTACAACATAGTCATTATAACAAACACAATGCAACTTATTAGTTGGATAATAAATCTTAAGTTTTTATTTTTATTTTTATTTTTTTTAATTCATTATGTTAGAGCATTAAAATCTAGGGAAAGTGTCTCCCTTCAATCACAATCTATATAATAACAAAGTTATGCAAAATATTTTACCACAAATGTGTTTATATTAAATCCATTATTCATCTTGCAATATCCGATTTAGTTTCTCCAATAGATGAACGATTATAGAAATTTGGGACAAATAAATGAATTAATTTAACCAATAAAGAGAAAACAACACATGAATTCCTTGTGATGATCTTTTCTAGCGACTTTCATCTTTTACTTATCACTATTATTTAATACCTAATACACCCAACCATAGCTGTCTTATAGAAACTACCACCTACTAAATGCTTATTTTCAGAAATCATCTTGGATTTTACCTTCCCACATTTTTAACAGTGCCAAAAACAAAACAAAAATTAAATATATTTTTCACTCTAAACAAGCATGTTCTTGCTTCTTTGCCTCTTTCTTATATGGCCAAAATTGTAGGTTGTGGAAGAAAACGTAGGAAGCCCCTGCGTCAAAAATCGAGAAGATCAAACACAAGGGTTTTATGTTATATTTTGCAGCAAACACTGCACGATTTGGGATTTTTAATGTTAATGAGGGAAGAATGGTTTTAGAAGCCACCAGCAGTATGTTTTCTCCTATGGATCTATCATACGAGAGTCTGGACTAGTATGCTAATTATTCTTCTTGTATTGTTCTATGGAAAGTTCAACCATAGTATTGTTAAAAGCTACAGGGCTATTAAAACGAAAACAACACACAATTTTTAATGTTTAAGGCATAAACATATAAAATACATACATATATAAATAGGTTTTTTACCTAAAATGTGTGACACTATTTATATCACCATCCTGTCAAACAATTTTTTTTTAAAGTTTACGACAGAAATATATTAAATACACATATAAATAGCTTTTTTAGTTGAGATGTGTGGACACTGTTTATCCCACCATCTTGTCAAACAATATAAATAAAAAAACAGAGGAAAGAGTCATGTCGTCTTAGTATATGAATAAGATGTCACTAAATACTCCAGATAAATCTTTGTTATCTATGAATGTTAACTTTCCAGTAAATAATATTTAGATATGGTAATATTTGTTCTAATAGAGTCCACTTTGAGGAGCTCATGGATTGCTTTTGTAGCACACATATAAATACATTTTTGTTGACTTATAAAAAACCTAAAAAAATAGTTTAGGGGAGGAAGTTCAGGGATGAACCTGCAGAGCTACCATCATGGGCTTGCTGTGAGAATCATTGCATATGATGTTGCCATATTCAATTCGTCCACCCATTGCATCTTCCACATAGACTTGGGACCCAACAGATCTTTCTTGACCCCTTTTGTATTATTCTTTTATCAGCTTTTCTCCCAACAGTCCTTACAAACTTGACGACCGTCATCGGCATCCTCCAACTCTAGAGTTAAATTCAAATTATCACGAAGCAAAACCCTGAACATGAATTTTTTCTCCTCAGGTTTAGGCTTAGGTTTCTTCTTAGTAAGAACTCCAAGGTAGCTATTCTGAAAACATAATAGCTGATGGAGCCGGCATACCCTCCAGATGTCGAAATTAGACTTTGTTCCTCGGAAACAAAATACATAATTCTATAATTACTATTAGTACTAGAAACATGAATCTCTTTTCAATTATAAATATTTGATGCCTTGTAGTGAAAGCAAATCTTCAGTCGTTCCAGGAAGCCATCCTAATAGACGCAAATAGTTAGTTATTGATTGCCGAAACAAACCTAATCGTCATACTCCACTGATTAATTCCAGTACACCTATATTCTCTTTTTGAAATATTTTTTCCTCTGTTGAGATAAGATAACGTTATTAAATGTCCATCAAAAGATCACAATAGTAGGTCAATATGACTCCAAAATACAATCTAGTATAAGTGAATGGTGGAAGTGCAAAAGCAACACATATCACTAATCTATTAAATATCTAAAGAGATCAGCAAAAGTAACCAGAAATAATAAAGATAGAATGCCCATATCAAACTTAATAAACGAATAACAAACAGGATGAGGGAGCTTTTTGAGGCACCTCAAAGCTAGACACAGACTGAAGGGAGAACAAACAAAAACAATGCCTCAACAGGATCATCAATCATGAGAAAGGATTCAATACACTCACTTATAATATCCTCCGATGAGAATCTGGACTAAGGGCCACGATTTGTAATCTAGGGAGAGATGCTCATCTACCGCAGCTATCCTAACACTTATTACGTCATTGAGAACAACCTGGTGAGGAAGCTTTAGCCATTTAAGAAGGGAAAAGGGCAAGTAACTAGATTGTGTTGTGTGCAAAGCCCCCTCCAGAACCTAGTGGGGACAAGTCTGTTGGATGCATGTGTAAAGAACCAGATACTACCGATCTAGAAGTCAATGTCCACTGAGACTCTGTATGGCACTTACGGTCATCTATGATCTACCATAGAGATCAAGGAAAAGAAGTGACAAAAAATCAATTGTTAGACAGAAGAGTGCTATTTTTGGCCAATAAATCTCGTTAAAACTTAAAACAACTCTGAAATAATAGGCTGGTATGAGTCTGGAAGGTATGAGGAGGCATTGTAATGTGGGGAGCAGTGGCATATCGAAGAAAGTATGAACCAACGGACTGAAAAGTGTTTTTGGAGGGTTGAGTTTAATTCCCACCTCTGCAAATTCCTTAGCAGCAGGGCTGCTATCAACCAGCCGCGACAAAGTATCATATTTTTGGTTGAGATCCATTCCCTCCATTTTCTATATTGGATTGATGAATCCCACCTACCCTCAATAGGAGAACCAGACATTGAATTTTGGAAAGAGTGTCTCCCATGCCCGGAGCGGTGATTGAGCTTGCTTCCCCCTCGCCTTTTTCCTTTAGACAAATGGCCTTTCAGTTTTCCTCCTGGTAGAAGAATCTACCATCTTGGACATAAGAAACGACAAACTACAAAGGGAATACTATATTGTTCTATCGCAAGGATTGCCTACACTTAAAATTTGCAAGAATTGATGCATGCAACGGGCTTTAGTTAGTTTATAAAGAGAATGTTATGGCCGTGTTCGACGTCTCAGTGATTACTCAAAGCAAGTATGCATGCACAACTCAAGACAAGCTCCGATGTTCCACCATTGCTACAAAGCTCCTCTTAGTAGCCTCAAAACCAATCCCAACAAACAACAACAGTTTTCCAACAAACATTCGGGCTTCAAACTCCAATAATTCAATTCCGGGAGGTTCATGCAGCAAGACACAGGAGGAACCTTAAAAACCGGAAGGAAAAAGCTGCGTTCATTATCAAAGAAAAACTAGTTCAGGAATGTACGAAAATAACCTGACGGACCATTTGAGCAAATTGCAGATAGAACGAGAGCAACCGAGTGACAAACCTTAACCAGCAATGCCAAATGAGAATTTGTACCATTAAATGCCCCTTGAACATGACACTAAGCTAACAGGTGCTATCAAGCTAGGACGAGAATAAATGAACCTGCAGAGCTACCATCATGTGAAATCTGAAAGCATTAAATGAACCTGCAGAGCTTCCATCATGCGAAATCTGAAAGCAGAATGAGAGCAACCCAGTGACAAACATTAACCAGCGATGCCACCGAACGAGAATTTGAACCATTAAATGCCCCTTGAACATCACACTAAGCTAACAGGTGCTATCAAGATAGGACAGGAATAAATGAACCTGCACAGCTACCATCATGCGCACTCTGAAAGCATTAAATGAACCTACAGAGCTACCATCACGCAAAATCTGAAAGCATTATAGCAGCATTGTTGATATCAGCATGCCGCCGGGTTGTGGGGCACACAAATCCAAGGCAACATCATCTCACTAGACCAATAATAAGTTTAAAAAATAGATATTTAAAAAATTAAAAAAATTAAAAAAATACGGAACCTTAGTTTAAATTCTATGTTTTTTTTAAAGCACTACAAATTGCTCCAAATAATCTTCCTGTAAGATTCTTATATATACCCTTGTCGGGGACATTATGGATTTTCTTCATTGTAGTTATATCATTTAAACTTTTATATTTTTAGAAATTTAATACTTGAGACGTCGGCTGAAGAGTTGGGATCTCAACAAAGTGGAGCCCAACTCTGACGAAGAGACCTTCCAACGCTTACTCTCTTTGCTTGCGATTTGATGTAGAGGCAGCCTTTCCATCGATCATTCTTACAAGTTATATTTATTTTTATGTGAAAATAGACCAAGATATATAAAATGTATATATCAAATGGATACATACTTGTTGCACGTGAAATTCGTTTGGTGCAAATGTCAAGTGAAAGTCCTTCTTGGGTTTCTTTATTGTTTAAATGCATAAAGCAAAAGGAAAAACATTACCTTACACTAAATTAATTAAAACTATATTCTCTAAATATGAACACATACAGAATTCCAAGCTAAAACATGTCATTTCAGGTGTTTGCATGTGTCCACATGGCGATTTGGATTTATCGTATTTTCTTTTCACGTCAATAACATATTTCTTGGGTTTCTTTATTCTTTAAATGCATAAAGCAAAAGACAAAGCATTAGCTGACACCATTAAAAATGAATTCAAATATATGTCCAAAAAAATGTACTAAAATTAAATTATTTACATCTGAACAGATACAGAATTTCAGGCTAATACAAGTAAATTTAGGTGTTTGCATGTGTCCACATGGCTCATGGATTTATCGTATTTTGTTTTCATTGCCACCCATGTTGAAAGGGAGTGATAAGAGTTTAAATAAACTAGCATATCTGGACGCAGAGGAAATGAAAAGTTGAAGAGAACTTTAATATATTGCAAAATAAAAGAAAGTTGTGTGTATGTATATAATATAATATTATTTGTTGAAAACAAGTTTAACTAATTTATGGTAAGCATGTTGCAAAATAAAAGAAAGTTGTGTATGTACATAATATAATATTATGTGTTGAAAGCAAGTAAGCATAGTAGTAGATGAAATTGAAAAAAAACTTCTATTGCAAGTACCAATAAGAAATAAATAGAAACCATGAAATCGATGGAAAGTAAAATTAAATGCACATTAATTTGTCATATGAGAAAGTATACATATGTGAGTAAAATAATAAAAGGCTAGGTAGTGATCAAGTTTGACTCTAATTATATTGGAAATCAACATTGGTATTTTCATTTGGTAGGGGGAGTGCAGGGATTGAGGGTAGCAATTTTAAGTGTGAAAGGGACAAAGATTGAAGGCGTGCTTCTTCCTTTTTTGAAGTCATACATATGAAGTGTCTTTCATCTTTGCATAGCATTCTAAGGAGAACGATAGTGCAATTCACATTCCTTCTAATGTTGTAGTGCATGGCATTGCTATGAAGGTCAATCCTTGGCATTCATTGTTATCAATTTGAATGGTTGACCTTGTTAATGTCAATCCTTGGTTTCTATGGATAGCCAATTCCCAAGAGATCTTTAGGGGGATTTGTTTCTTGTTATTGCAATTTATGGGTAGAATTAGTATGTCCTTTGGTTGAGATTGGTCACATGGAGGTCCAATGTAATTATTAGATGTGGGGAAAACATATGGTAGTAACTTAGGAGATACAGATCCAAGCGTGTATATAATTTGCATGACCACTCTACATGCACCATTTAATAATCTTAATTAGACCCATAATTTGTAGGATAACATTATACTCTTCCCTACACATAAGAATATTTGATTTTTCTATTTGATGGTTATCATCTTACTCTGCATTTGAACCATGGGTAAAATTTGTGACAAATCGTGCAATAGGCATATGCAATGCTTGGAGCATGTATTTTTTAGTATTGTTTGTAAGATTCCTCATGAATTGCAAATCAAATTCTAGCGATAGCTAACACGAAAAATATCAAACTCAATATCATAAAATTAGAAATACAATTTTACTAAACATTACAAGATTAGATTCCAATGTTAACAAACAAGAAAATATCCAGATGGTAAATTTTTAATTTTTTTTAATTTTAGTGTGAGATGTATACTTGAGTATAGTTGGAAATGTTTTGATTTACAACATGATAGAGTTATCATTTCCTATTCTTAACATATGTGTCGTCGAATTGTTTTAATGACATCAAAATCTCACTATACAAAATTAATATCTTATATTTATTAATAGAAGCACTCCACAAAAACATATAAGGCTCAATATACCATGATCCTTATTCAAATGAAAGAAATAACAAGAGAGTGGTTCTTTCTATTAGGTACATCATGGTGTATTGGTTGCAATGTGAATATTCATGTTTTCAATAAATGGCTATTACTAAATTTTCCACATATTTTCGTAAAAAAATGCTCATATTATGGGTAGAATTGATTTTGTGATGTATATATATTCAATGTATTCATATTTGTCAAACTCGATCTCTCCTCTCTACCCTAGGCGGGAGCCATTTCAGTGAAGAAGAGCACTCATATATGATTATTTGTGATTATAAGTAAGAAAGCAAAAGCAATACAAAGGAAACTTTGGCATTTTAATAAAACTTCATAAAGCAGGATTTGTTGTATAAATAAAATTCTTTGAAGTCTTCAATTCGTCGAATATGATGCACACACTTTAGCATATTTTGCCGAAAGCAACACACATTATGTTAAAACTACCACAATTTTCAGTTTGCAGATAAGAACCCTTCCTGACTACGATTTTTTATCAAATAAGAATGTGTTATCATGTGGAATTGAGTTTAAAAGGTGGAGATATTTATGTCGTAGAACAAAAATACATTTATCTTTTTACATAAACATAAGTTTCAATATACCATGATTCTTATATCACTATTTCATGATGTAGATTTACATAACTATATTTGCAGATCATTTAATTACATTATATGGACATGTTCCTTGAATATCCCTTAATTACATTATAAGAACATGTCCATATCCTATGTAGTAGTTTATACAAGTGTATTAATTTTATCCTTTTTTTATGACATTCTTTTGTAATGCTATCTTGTAATTTATGCATTGAGTAAAAATATAATGTATGCCATTTTTACAAAGTCATAGATAACGGTATATTGAGTATAAAGTTAAGATATGTAATTTTTACGAACAAGTGTTGTTGTGGGGCAACTTAGTCCTTGTCTAAATAAAAAATAAATAAATAAATAAATTTATTTATTTATTTTTGGAAGGCTAAATTGTGATTATGTTTTGGCATTGACATTTATCTAATGCTCGTTATAAAATTCATTGTGAAGTGAGGATCCAATATAAGTAGATGTAAATTTAGATATATATTAAATTATATTAATTATTTTATGATTTAAATTTATGTTAATAATATATTATATTTTGAAAGTGATGTAATAAACTATCTTATATAAGTTTATATATTAGAAAGAATAGTTTAACAATTTGAAAACCAAAACATATAATAAAAAAAATAATAGCTTATTTATGATAATTTTAAAGCTTATTTTTATGATAATATAGAAATATTTTAATATAACAAATTAGAAAGAAAATAAATATAACACTTAATTTAAAATAAAATTTTAGTAGTTTATTCTAACCTATTATTTTTTATAACATGTACAATTAAAATTGTTTTTTTTTAATTTATTATCTTGAAATGAATTTTCAAAAATAAATACTTATAAATAATATATTAATGTTTAATAATAATATAATAAATTTTAATTATACATCACGAAACTAATAGTTAAACAATTTTAGATACTAATTATTTAAAAATATATATAATTCTAATATGTTAAAAGGAGAAAAATATATTGGTTTCAAAAAATATGTTCAACTTATAAAAGAATAACTTATTTATATTAATTTTGAATCTAGAATGTATGCTAATTTATTATACATATTATTTTTATGCGATGTTAGTACAATTGGAGTTGTTTTTCTTACAACTTAAATTTTCTTTAGTTAAACTTCGCAAAAACTTATTAATAAAATTAACTACCTAAAAAATTACTAATAAAATAATTTTTTTTAAAAGAATGTTACAATATAGATCACACTTTTTTTTTTATTAATTTAGATCATCTCGGGATAAAACCCAATTCACAACCCATGCAATGCAATTTGAAGTGAAATCGGTGTGGGCTCGAAACCCTTGCAATGCAATTTGAAAAAATCTTAATGAAGAATAACTCTACTTTAATGTGAATGATGTGTGTGAGGAGAATAGCATTGGAGACACTAATTATTGCAATCCGTGAAATATTGAAAAACCTGTAACCTATAAAATATGAACAAATTCTAGCAACCTATACCCTCGAGAATTGACAGAAATCATGTAACATCATGAACAAATTCTATCAACCTATACCGTCGAGAACTTGCAAAAATTGTGTAACATCATGTTTGTTATGAAGTTGTGATGCACGAGAAGCAATGAATTATAGCTGGTGAGATGAACTCGATTGTAGTGGAGAGAATTCTTTCAAATAAAACTTACAACGCAACATGGTACATAGATTCCATATGGGCATCTAAATATTACAATGATTGATTAAAATTAGAGAATAAAAGTAATGTGGTCATTTATTCAATATTAAAATGATTGTTTAACATTAAAGTATGAATAATAATTAGTTATCTACCAAATAATTAAAGTACATAGCAACTTATACTCTAATAATAGCAAACCACAGGGGCTTCACTTGTTGACCAATATCCTATCACGTTAGTTCATATTGTGGGTCTTAAAATTATAAAAAATCGAACCAATATATTGCAGGTATTGGGGGAATGAGGGGTTTAAGGTGGGGGTGGATAGGGTGGTTTATAAGGATTGAGGTATAAAAAGAGGTGGGGAGGAGGTTTTAAGTATTGGGATGGGGTTTCAACAAAAATATTTTGGGTCAATATCTCTCGAAATTAAGGGTATTCTTTAATATCCCATGGTCGCACGTGCTATGTGAGAGGTTCACTAAGTGAAGTCCCTGTGTAGTAAAAAAATATTGCTTCTTTCACCATTAACAACTCACTCACCAACCTATGACTCAAAATGATGAACAAAAATATCAAACATCAACTCTTCCTTCATAAGCGTCATCCTACAAATAGGAAAAATACGTGCACAAACCCTATATCAATTCTTCTGTGTTCACTAAGAGACAATCTTCTTTACAATAAATGGACACTAACTTTGTAGTTCCATTTACATCATCAACTTCCTTAAATGTACACCATGTTCATAGTTGATAAATGCCGTATAATCAACTGATTAACACATACTAAGACATAATCAAAGTCGCGTAACCTTATAGCAAACTTCCCTTTGGTTGTTGAAATACAATGATACAAAAAGATAAGGTTCCCATTGATCCATAACTCCAATCAAATTTTTGATGATCTAGTGTGACTTAAAATTGGAAAAACCCCCCTACAACCATTGTTCCATCATGCATAGACCTCAAATCATGGTATGCCTTTTATCATGCCTAAAAATTTATATTGGATTCTTATCAAATTTATTATTGAAAAGATGGTCTATTTTCTACAATATTAACTTATACAATCAATGACCATTAAATTTACAACCATTACTATATCATCAATGTTTAATTGTCCACTATGTCCTTAAGCTAAAAGCCACATCCACATATATACATCAATTAAAATTTTTCAAAATGATCACATTGAATTATCATAAAATGTACACCATGTACATAGTCATTTATAATCCATATCGAAAAAGACATGTAAACTCAAACATTAATACACGAGGACATGAACATTTAAGAGATAGTCATATAATATAACAAAGTTACATTGGACATCATATAACCATGTCCTAAGCCCATAAGAAAAAGGTGAAAAGAAACAATAAGAAAAAAGCATGTACATGATAATTAAATCTCTATCTTGTATATGACTGTTAAGTATAACTAAATATTTGCATGTAATGATGGTTGTAGTTGCATATAACAACGCGAGTCCTTAATGAACATTACCTTTAAAAAAGAGATAAACACTCTCATGATCTTATGATACAAACATTGTAGAATAAAACATTTTGGTTTTTCATATGTATTTTCCATCGTGATAATAGTTTTTTGAAAAGGCTAATACCCTCTTATCCTCACTCAGCCTATCCTCACGTGGCCTTTACTTATCACATCGTGTTATATTATGTACTATGTAATGATTATAATACATAAACTATGAAATACATAGTGAATGACATGGATAAATGATATTGGTTACCCTCATCAAATATTTATCATGGATTAAATTATTTGACCAATTTGAATGGCACTTCTGTGGACATATAAGATGCTCACTTTAAGAATGCAGTATTTCTCATTTTTACTTAAATCACTCTTAGGAGTTACACGAGACAACATGCATTCCATCATCTACAAAAAATTAAAAAATGTTGATTGCAATTTGTGGCCTCGTGCACGTGCACGTGCACATGTACGAGAAAGTTTTTAAAGTAATAAATAGACATTTTGGGATAAATGAATCATATCATGACACATACCCAAAAATTCTACTTTGAATTATTTGTTGCTTAAAATGATCAAACGCAAAACAAAATTAGATTGGTTTGCATTGCGGACTTCACTTTAAATTTTTACAGAAGCCATTATGTACAAATCCAGTTGTTGAAGTTCTTGGAATATCATCGCCCATAAAAAGGCTTCTAAGGCTTCTAATTTGATGTTCCACTTAGTTTCTAGATAAAAATGCGAACTATAACACCTATTCATAAGTATGAGCTATATATATACTAAATGCTTTTACATGGCATGCTTACAATATCATATCATATCATATATTAAACATGATACTAATGTTATATATTAATATAATGTGATATTAATTTTGAACTATTAAAAAATATGCACAATGCAATGCAGTGCCTCATTGTGTTCTCACCACTCTCCTTTATGGTTAACCATGAAAACATATCAACATGTTAAAAAACCGATTGATCATGTGTTTGTGAAAAACAGTTTTAATTATGAGAATGACATGAAATGATTTGGTTCATGACATGAAAGTGGCCAAGCGATGAAGTTCTATCTATCGTTATGGAAGACTTTGGGCATTTACTTTAGATTGAATGAGCTCTAATGAACATAGCGACACTCGTCAAAATGCAGTCCTCCACTATAATCGTCACTCTCATGGGCTTAGACTAATCCAGGAGGATATTGGTGGCCACCCACCTGTTCCACTTGGACCCTTACCATTGTTTCTTTCAGTTTTCCAGTTTCCTTAATTGTAGCACAATTTACTAGTTTTGGCAGTTTTTGGGTCTTAAACTTCCGGAGTTGTTTTGAGGCCCTAAACGATGTTTTTTCAACATCAAATGGTCAGGAAAATATAAGTTCATTTCGTACTCAATATTTGTTGTTTTTGGATATAGTCCTTGAATAGATCTTTCTAATGATGTATCATGCGTGTCAAATGCAGGTAGTATGCCAAAGTTACGACCCTAGGAAATTGAGGTACCAAGTTACCCAACGGGGCCCACATTCTAGCGTTACACCTCCTAGGGTTAGGTTTTTGGATGTGTAGGGTTTCCATTGTTTCTCAATAATATGTAGGCCTTCGATCCTCATTGTAACAGAGAGTTCAGAGGCATGTAGCCGCCACATCTCTTCTCAGAGATAAGCCACCGGCACTCTAGCTAGTTTATTTCCATTATGTATGTAAACCAGTTTCAATTCTTTGATTAATGAAATGAAGTCTTATTTCCACTGCATATTTGTTTCTATGGTTATTTGTATATTATGTTGCGTTCCTGCATAAATCCAGATCAATGGTATTAGAGCCATCTGCTCTTTCTCGATCCTTCTTTGCATGTCCCCAACGAGGGTGGGGTATAAAGAGTTAGGGCTCGATCTGGTTGAACCTTTGCAAGATCAGTCTCGCAAATATTGATGGACGCCCATGGGGGACGAAAAGAAAGATGAGGGTGTAGAAGATCCTATCAAAATTTTGCTCGAGGAGGCCCTTGAAAAACAAAGGAACGCGATGATGGATAACTTGGCCTGGATCCTTCAACGACTTCCCATTGGCAACGCATCTACATCTAGTAGCCACTCTGGAGGTGCAGCCACTTTTAAGGTACAAGTAAAATTTAACATTCCCATATTTGATGGTCAAATAGATGCAGACACTGTATATAGATGGTTGAATCTATTAGAAGGATATTTCTCGGTTCATGACTTTTCCAATCGGGAAAAGATTACTTTTTCACTACTCAAATCTGCCCCCCATGTCAAGGACTAGTGGGAAACCTACTATGAGAGAAAGGACGAGCAGGAACCCTCTCTGTTCTCGGCCGTACCCACTTGGAATTCTTTTTGAGATGCCATAAAGGGAAAATATTATCTCGTGGGGAGCTATGAGGACAAGTACATACAATGGACTACTCTACGGCAGCAAAGAGATCAATATGTGCATGAGCCGACGAATCTATTCCATACCCCACACCAAGTTGGGTATCAAATATTTAGAGAAACATTTGGTGCTGAAGTACCGCATTTGTCTGTATAGATACATTCAGGAGGAAATGGAGTTCCTTGACATCTCCTCACTTGGTACAACATATCGATATGCTGCCAAAATTGAGCAAAAATTCAAATAGAAAAGTGAGACTTTGGATCTGTGAATCAAAAGCAAGCGAAAGATGCCCCCAAACCGCAGAATACACAACCAAGGCATGGCGACTCAAGACAACTTGCCAAAGCTACAAGCAAAGAGAAACACTGCGAAGCCGAAGAAGGAAGCGGGAAAGTGGTGCGAGTTCCATAAGAGCCCCACTCATAACACAAGTGAGTGTCGAGCCAAGCAATCACTGGTGGCCAAGATAAAGGCTTCCGAATTAGATGCATACTATGACACTAAATCAGAACTCGAGAAGAGGAATGACAGAGGCAAGGAGATTATCAACGCAGAGCCCAACGCCACCCTTTCCACCATGAAGATACAAAAGGAAGAACTAGAAGATTCAGAGGAGGAGGAGCATCTTTTCCACTCCTAGATGTGGGTAAAGGGTTCCCCGCTATAGTTCATTGTCAATAGTGGGAGCCTAAAGAGCCTCATTTCAGCAGAGGTCATGAAGCGGTTGGTCTTGGCGACCACAACAAACTCACAGCTATACACCATCGGGTGGCTTCACCAAGGATGAGATCTCCGCGTCATCCAACAGTGCCTCCTTCCCTATAGCATCAAGCCCTTCACTAACAAGGTATTATGTGTTATATCTCCTCTTGATGTTTGTGATGTATTATTATGTCAACCATACTTATGGAAATGACATGCTGTGTATGAGTCTCGGCCTCGCGCTGTTATTGTTACATTGGGAAATAAGTTGCATAAGATACCAGAGGTACCACCTCCTGCCGCTATCTCTTTGGTTATTACAAAACAATGTAGTAAGCTCATTTCCAAAACTAGAAAATTTGTTTTCTTGATGATCCACCCTTAGGGAAAGAAGGATATCATGGCCACAACCTCCAGACAGGGCCCCTCCGCACGACAAGAACAAATGGACAAGGTCGTGGAGGAGTACCGGAACATATTCACCTCACCCACAGGGGTGTCTCTGCACTGTCAGGTCAAGCATCCCATCGATTTGACCCCAGGTGCGTCGCTACCCAATGGACCGATCTATCGACGCTCTATTCTGGAGAATGATGAAATCAAGAGGCAAATTCAGGAGCTGCTAGAGAAGGCTCACATCCGGCCAAGTTCATCACCCCGTGGGATCTCGATCATGTTCGTGTAGAAGAAGGATGGGATTTGGAGACTCTGTATTGAATATCAGGTGCTAAACAAGATCACTATCTGGAATTGGCACCCAATCCCACGGATTGATGAACTCCTAGACCAGCTTAAAGGGGTGAAATATTTTAGCAAGATCGACTTAAAAGTCCGAGTATCACCAGGTACCAATCGAACTGATTGATGTGTCACTAGTAGAAAATGAGAAATTAATGACTAAAAAAATGACCAAAATCAGGCTATAAACGACTATTTTTGAGTCGGTGACTAATATTAGCAAATTTCCACTATCTTATATCTAGTCGTATTTCACTAGTCATTAATAGCTTGACTTAGTAGTCATTGATTTAGTCATTGTTTTTCTCATTGATAGTTAATGAGTTAATCATTGATTTAGTCACCGAGTTAGTCATTGATATAGTCGCTGATTTAGTCATTGATTGCAACCATTAATGACCAAATATACAACTAAATAAACTACTAGATGTTAAAATATTAATGACTAAGCTAAATAAGTCTAAGATACAGGAAATTAGCTACTAATAGTTGTATATATGTGAATTTAGTTGTTTTTGTAGTCACAAATTTATGATAGGGCGCGGAGGAATCGAACCACCAACCTCCTGCCTATAATTAGGCAGGCACTCTACCATTGAGCTAGCACCCTTTAAGAAGTTTTTATTGCTTGACAATGATGATATTCAAACAAATTTATGACAGATATCAATCTACAAACTACATAATTATTACTATTACAACTTACCAGTAACTAGTATTTATGATAAACTAATTCCTGAGAGCTATGTACAATTTTCCCTGTAACTAAAGCTAATAAAAATACTACAAATACTCTTACCAAAGAGATTTAGTGATGAGTACCTCTTACCATTCTTCATCACTATCATTCTCATAGTCCAAAGAAGAGTCCTTCCCGAAAGCATTTCAAATCCCAATGCCATCACTGCATCAAAAACAAAGAGTTAGAAACAAAACTTTCCCTCTTGTCTACTGCAATATTAAGAATCCATGAGCTTCAAGGTGTTTAATATGTTCCTCATCATGGGCTATCAAAATTAAAACACAACCTATTGCTTTGATAATTAATAAAATTAAAATTACGCAAAGTATATTCACCTTTTCTTTGAGAAGGTTCCATAATAAGCAGGTCTATGGTTGTGATCAAACTGCAAAAGGTTTCTTCTCTTATTGTGAAGCCTATTTTATCTTTAAATCAAGTGATAAACATTCTAAGAGCCAGACAAATTCAGAAACTTATTGCTAATGGAGACTCGACAGTTATCATTTGCAAAATTAGAGACTTGACTCCCTATGCACTGTAATGTTTTGCAAAAATGATCTCTAGACCTAGAATTCAAAGAATTGCAAGTATTTTGACTTGGGGAATTGCAATTATTGCAAGTATTTAGCATTGAATCATTTACTGTTTCAAAAGTACCATTTTGTATGGAGGAGTTATGTTTTGTGAATAATTATTCATTGGCTATAAGGGCACCTAATAGTGGATTTAATAATTAAAGAGTCATGTTGCAAATATAAAGAGAAATACTCTGCTCCTACAACATTGCGTCTTTAGAGAAACCTTTAAAGGGTTGTATATTTGGCTTCTAGGCAATGATACCAGTTATTTGAAAGGCAGGACAACTGGTTAAGCATGAATTAAACTTGAAAAACTAGCAAACTATTAGGTATAACAAAATATATATCAGTTATGTGTTGAGATGTACAGGATCTGAAACAACTTCCATGATGATTGGACAACAGTTCATAGAGAGAAAGAACCATTGATAAGAACTAAACTTTCCTTAGAATGTATGGTCACCTAAAATAAGACTACACTAAAATTTAGATTCTAGTAAGCTTTTGAGATTGACTAAACCTATTGAAAAGGTTGGAGAGACTGGTATTCTACAGTGTTCTTATAATGCATAGTTGCATAAAGGCATATTCTTATCAAGACTTATGAATTTCAAAGTGAAGGAATTTACTTGACCATGAAATGCACATTTATGATGAAGCAAAGGATAGAGAAAATCATGTTGAGGTTCATATTCCCCATTTGAACTGCCTACAAGAAACTATTTCTTCGTAAGGGTAATAAAGCATGTCTCCATCCTGCTTGAGTGGAATGTGAAAGTGCCCTGCCCTGATTATCTGATTATGAATTAGTTTTAAGTTCCAATTCCCTTCAAACCCTATGGCATGTTTACGCCTTCCACTTTGACTCCCCACATGGGATGCGTTGCTTCTTCAATGAAATATAGGAGCCTCACTAAGACCTGGGTCTCACATTTTGGTGTGGAGTTATATTTACAAGTACAAAGTTCAAGGTTCATGAAGAATTGTTCAAAACCTACCATTAGTACAACATTATAACATAGGGTATGTTTCTGCGGGAGGATAGAGGCAGGGCAGAGCAGACGGTAAGAGTAAGAGAGGGTCTGACCTAGATAATTTAAAGAAAAAAATCTAAATCTTGGTTGAATTAAAGATTGAATAGTCTCTTAGTAAGGGGTAATGTGTTGGTGAGTAAGTGTAGTGCTAAGGCCTTATATTTATTTTCTCTTAGGCACCGATTTTGGAAAGTGATGCTAAGAAGTCCCCAAGATGGCCAAGGGATATCTGACAATCCTACACGACATTGGTAATGTCCCAGTGCAACTTAGGGACATCCCCTATGCAGTGTTAGATATTAAAATATAGGCTCATCTAAAAGTGGTTATCTCTTGTATTTAGATCCATAAAAATAAGTCTATATCCATAGATAACAAACTTGGAAAAATGCAAATCCTTAAAATGGCTAGATAAAAGGAAACAAAAGATGTAAATGCCATATTAGCAAGAGGTAAAACACAATTATTAAAAGAAAATTACTAATATCCAACAAAAAAAGAAGACAAAACTCACCCTTGGGCTCTGAAGGAACCAAAAATGTTCTTCCCTCTGAAGTACTCTGAAATCCTTGCACCTTTGGGCCAGAAGCATTATTAGATAGTCCATTAATATTCAATAGTTCATGTCCATTTGTGCTTTCCAAAACATCTTGTCCATTTTCCCACTCCCTCTACAATTGCCTAGACGATGCCAAATTGGGAGTGGAATAATGGCTTGATATTTCCTTTGACAACCCATTGTATTTATCAGTCTCAATAAGGAGCAAATTTGCTAAATTGTGAGGATTGTTTAATACACTATCAACTGAATCAAAATTCAAAGACAATATGTTTGAAATTATACTGTTTTCTCCAACATCTGAGCCATTCATTTAAACTTCTGGAAGGATATTACACACCAGATTCTCCAAGCATTCTAGCTTTCCAGAACTAGCATTAGAATCTCTAGCAATTTCTGCTTTCTCGGGAATTTGAAAAACAGTACTTGTACTTCTATCGGTTGCATCTAACATAGAATCATTTTCAAAATTTTGGATAGAGCTTGTACTAGTATCTCCAGCTTCTGAAACTGATCTTTCCTCTAACATAGGTTCATTTTCACAATTTTGGATAGAACCTGCACTAGTCTTTTCAGCAGTTGAAACTAATCTTTCCTTTGCTTTATTATCAGTAACTCCAAATCTGTCACCGTCACCATTAAGGGTGCAAGTATTTACATACTTTTTATGAAGAGAACAATATTTAGAACTATAATCATCCACTGAAAATTGGACTTTTTCCATAAAGGGAGGCACCTCTGATTTTGAAGAAATAGCTTTAGAGCAACCTTCACCATATGGTTCTGCAAAGTGTTCTTCATAATTGTTTTGATACCTATCATCAAATGGAGACCTTTGTAGACAATTCTCAACATGGTTTCCTGAAAGCATTCTACTGCTTTTATTTAGAGCAACAACATTCACTTCACTGTTGCTTTGAACAACCGAGTTGCTTTGAGGGACAGAGATTGGAAAGATATCTTTAGAAATTCCAACACAGACAATACCAGATGACACTGAAGCTGAATCTGTTCTTTCACTTCTTGTTGTTTCAATGTGCCCACTTCCCAGCTCAGATGAACCCTTGTGTGTGTTAGAGGATGAATTCTTCAATAGACTTTTAAAACCTTCATGAATCCTACATTTCATAGTAGGATCAACTAAGCTAGCATTCTTTCCATGGAAAGCTTCCCCAGTGGTATTTACACGTGAATTTAATTTATATCTGTTCCACTAATTGCATTAGGTTTGGCATCAATGTGTTTTTTAGATATAAACGTTGATGACTGCCCACCCTTATTGACCAACAGCTTGCCATGATCAGAACTCAACCCTGATGCCGCAGCTTCCACCACCAAGGCAGGGAGATTTAATGTTGGAGACACTGAAAGTGAATGAGATGAACTTGTTTTAGGATTAGAGGAGCCCTGAATAGTCAGGATCCTCATACTAAATTATTTTTCCTGTGCAACATGGGAGCCCTTGCAACAACCATTAATGTCTCAATATTCAGTAAGATATGTAATATTCCACGAGAAACTCCTAAATCATATGGAAGCTTATGTTCACTAAACTTAATGTGTAATGTTACTCTGCACCAATACAAGGGGGTGTTGGAAAACTAAATAAATATTCCATGACAAGAAACAGATTTCATACCAAGATGCACTAGCTGGAAATACAATTGATCTTCCAACAACTCCACTAGTAAGGGAAGTCTCAGCATTACCTCCTGTGTTCTAGTTTCACATGGAAATATGAATAGGTATATATTATTAGGAAATGAAAATGAAGCCATGTATAAAGAATCTAGAAGACAATCACTGAAGTAAAACATAAGTTGTCTAAAGAAAATACACATTAGCTTCTATACTAATGATTATTTAGGATTGAATCAGAAGCTATTAAATAATCTAATATGGAAGCATAGAAAAAGCTGTCTGCACAGATATCAATAACAAATGCTACAGATAATTGGACGGAAGTACAATATACGAAAATCCTAAAGTTACTTACAGGAGTGAGTGATTTGCTCAATTTACTTGAAGAAGCTTATCCAAGCAAGGAAACCTCTGCCACTGGTGGAGGTAAACAAAGTCCCCAGTGTTGCTGTGAAGGATTTGTAACATCATAGAACTTCTGAGTTTTGTTGCTATAAAAATAGGACATAGAAAATAAAAAATCATAAAAGCTAAAGGTGAAATATTTTTTAAAACAATTTAGCCCATTAAAGAAAACTTTCTAGATTAATATAAATATATTACTAAGAATATTATGTCGAATGTTTCAAAATGAACAAAAAGAGATAACTGGGGCAACAATACAATAAATATTACATCCCAAAACTAGTGTACAGATATACAAAGTAGCCAAGGATGATGTCTGAAAATTTGTCCATTCCAATTTCCTCCAACAAATTTTACAAAATTTTCCCCCAAATGATCTCTTGAAGGATTTCTTCACTACAGCAGCCAACCCCATCCATGTGGGGCCTTCCTCATATCCATCACAAATTACATGGGAAAAACCCTTGAATCTGTCGGTTAATGCATGGAATTCCTTCTCTCCATCATTAACATGGTAAAAATCAGAGTTGAATATGGTTGTTAACGTGTTTTGCATGAAAAGCCCCAAATACCATGAGAGGGGTAAAGATGAATTCCGTACCACAGCTGAATCTGTAGATGACGAAGCAGAAGAGTGTTGCAAAGACCTCTCCATTGTCTTCAAATAGAATTCCTGTCAAGTTGTAGCCAAAACAATATTTAACTTGATCCCAAAATAATTTATAAGAGGCTTGACCATGTGTTAAGATGCATATAAAGAGATAAAATGTATTGAATGTGTTTGGTGCCCAAACTGAACCTAAAACTCTGGTAATTGAGGAACACTCTTATGCAATGGTGGCAATAGTGGATCCTCCAATATCTATAAATTACAAAAAGGATGAGAACATGTCTGAAAATTCAGGTGGAATGAAAAGAAATGAAAACTATCTTGTAATAGTTTGTGTTGCATACTTACTTTTTTGTTGAGGGGGCGTGCTTTGAACTTTGGAATTTCAAAAAGCATCTCTTATTCAAGCCCATCCGCACTCTTAAACCTGAATAAATAAAAGAAGAATATGTCAGAAATGTATCTTGCTTTTCAAGCCCTTATGGTTTTCTTGTAAATAATCAAATGCACTAGTGCAAGTTAACATTCACACAAACTTGAGAGTTTGCAAACAATTGATTCCACAATATACCTTGTAGGTCGACTTCTCTGAGCTATTTCAAGTCCAGGATCCTTCGGTATTGTGAGTATTAATGTTTTGTACTTTTGAAAAGGTGCACCATTACCATCCTGAAATAGATTTCTTCTGCAATGAGACACTGGGCACACTAACCACTTAAAACACTAAGGAAAGATGAATGATATTGTTCTTACATGAGCTAGGGATTGCTTGTGGAGATGCTCAAATGTTCTATACTGAAAAAAAAAAAAAAAACATTTTTTCAACAACAAAATCAAATAGAAAGCGAATTTCGCTAACTACAAAAAAGCATGGTCATTATCACAATTTACACTAGGTAGGAAAGGAATATGCATAAAATATCCAAGATGTAGGATTAACAGAAGCACACTCTGCCTTCAAGGCTGAGTTCCATTTTCTTTCATTGTTTTTATCGATAGAAGCACTTGAACCTTTGTTTGGATTTGTTTTGTGTGGCAAAATGTGTTCTTTTACCTTAAGAATCTGAAAGAAAAATTAAAAGAAAAGTATAAAACTAACAGACATACAACCCTCTCTCTATACCAAACATGCATCGCTCTCCCTATCCTAAACATAACCCATCTGCACAATGCATGTTAAAATCATTCAACAAAAACAATATCAACAAAATGAACATTCAATTAAACAATCATGTCACCTGCCTTAATCGTCCCGCTTCAAGATTTTGCCTTTTCACTGCTTGGTTTTCTGCGGCAGCACTCTTTTCAGCACAATATCTGAAAATTACATTATTACACATGGACGTTAATGGATAATATATATCTTACTTGGTATTTACCACATACAATGGGATTACTACATTTTCCTGACAAAACTTTCCTGTCTATGGCCTATTTAGTATTTTTAACTTCTGTTGTGCAATTTCGTCTTGAATTCGCTTGTTTGGACAACTTGTTGCCTAAAGACTTTGCTACGGAAGGCTTGCTTAGGAGATGAGTAGCTTTATTGATAGTCTTTTGAACCGCCTTAGGTATAACTTTTGCACTAGGAGTATGAACCTCCATCTCTAAAATTGTAATTTAACATGCAAAGCATGAGCAACTTCCACCAATACCAAAATTATAAATACATTTGAAGTTTAATTCTTTCGAAAAACAGATTGCACAGATCTTCATATTTCTCAATTCTAGGTAAGTTTGATTCTGCCTTAAAGTGGCTACAAAAAATGGAGCAATAAAGAATCACTGCTGATCTTATCACATATAGTAACCTTATTGAATTAGCTAGAAAGCTAAAGGAATACTCAAAAGAAATCTCACTTTTCTCCAAGTTAAAGGTTGTAAACCTATATCCTGATATGATTTTATATAACGCAATGATCAATGCCTTTGGCAATGCAAAACGGTTCCAAGAAGCTAAAGATATTCTCATCAAGATAAGGGAGCAGAATATTACACTGGATACTGATTTGCCTTAGATCAAAGGTTACCTAGACACAACGAGTTGACACTCGTTCAAACTTTTCACTATGCAGAGAAACAAAAAGTTGAATTGTATGTTTTTTAACTAATTGTGTGGCTTCATCATCTTGAGAGTTGGGAAAAAAACAACCCCAATGGAAACAAGACTCCAATTAAATCACATGTTCATTTTTCAGTAAAAAATACTGCAAATCCCTCAGTGAAAACTCTAGATAAGCCAACTCCAATAGGGAATGGACATGATAAACACCTTCATGAGATTTCTTAGGCAGACAGAGATATTTTAAAAGAAGTAAATTCAAAAAATTGACACCTGCAACAAGTAAAAGTCAAAAAGTTGATACAGCTAGCTTGAGATCTGCTGATGAGTCTACTTGTAAGCTGATCAAGAGCAATAGTCACTCTCCTACTGGGCTACCAGTACTACCAAAACAAAGAACGAGTATAATGGACTGAGGTGACATACTACAACCATTGCCTTCAGTAATTATACCATCACATTGTAACATTAAGTAGACTGGTGTTTGTGCTATCCTTAAAGGGGTGATAAAGACTTGGGGTCAAGTTGCATGTTGTTTTAACACCATCATTTTAAATGGAGTTGCATGAGATATAACAGTGCATGCCTTTTCGCCCATAAAAGTTTACAAATTTTCATGTGTTCCCTAAACCATTCTTAGAGACTCGTGCTGTAAGGAATACTTAATCAGTACATTCACTGACCTTAAGAAGAATATGTCTGAGGGTAATCTATAGTATGTACTGCAGTAATAGATACGCATGCTTCTCAAACTCTAGTTTAAAAGGTCGAGCTTGCATGGAGGACAAGACAACAATCCCAGTTGAGTGGTAAAAGGATAAAACAACAGTTCAAGAGGGTGACTTGGCATGTTGTAAAAACAGTTCAAGATCATATTTTAGTATTTTACAAGAGTTCTCGCAGGAGTCCAAGTCCTGTTTGCACGCAGTTCAACCAAAGATATGCTCTGAATTATCTGTAGATTTATATAGGAAGAGTTTTTATAGTAGCTAGGCAAATGGGGTGACAAGGAACCTCATCCAGTCATTGGGTCAATGGTCTGGAAGATTTGGCCATGACAGGAGAGGGTGCATAACTTCTCAGGCCTAGGGTATACTTTCTTTCGTCAATAAAAGCCTAGAGCACACTTTCCTAGGTCAATTGATGCCTATAAAGATAGCAGATTTGGTTGTAATGGTGTTGGATCCCCAGGGATTTTTCCATTGTAATTTCAGACTGACATTGAGTAAAGCTATACCATTGATCCACATGTTGTGTTCCCTATTTTCCATATACCTGATATTTGAATAGGATATGTTTTACCCTTTTTCGTTAAAATTGTAAATATCAGTTTGCATATTTAGAAGGTCTTGACTCCTTACCTATGATCTTCCTGAACTATTGCAGGTTTCAGCAACCTGTACAGTGAAAAATCCACACCTTAGCATCCTAATAGTGATCAAGACAAGGTTTTCATCACCACCGAACCCAAGTGTTCGGGTTATGTTTTTCTCCTGTGGAAAAATTATTTCACTTTGGAAACCTCACAACAAATATCATGACAAAATATCCCACATACTGGATTGTAGAGAACCTCACTACTTTTGGTTCAATTATGTCATCTTATTTCAGTTGATCCTTACATGAAATGCATGTAAAGATAGTGTTAATAAGTGAGAAGATAAAGGAGAAGTGTACATCAATCAACCTTTGGGGTTTTGAGGTGCATGGACGTGATACCCAAGTATGAAGGTTGAATAAGGCCTTGTGTGCAATGAAGTAAGAACCATATGTTTGGTAGTCATAGATTTATAAATCCAAATTTAGGGTTCACCAAAATTGTTAGAGAGCCTAACCTTACTATTTGTTTGATAAATCTAATATGCTTGTTCTGGTCTTGTATGTAAAGGACCTCCTAGGCTCCTTACAGGTGGCAATGTGAAGCTCATATCATGGTGCAAGGACGAGTTAGCCTCCAAATTTGACATGAAGAACATAGGAAGAACATAGGCCTTATGCACTATTTCCCATGTCTAAAGGTGAATGTTGAATTGCAATCCCTTGGCTAATATCATGGTTCCAAATGTGAAGTTGTCCACAAATTCAAATTAGGATCTGATGGATCCTTCAGTGTATGGGGATTTGATGGGTCCCTTGTGTACTTCATGAATACTTTTTCTTATATTTGCGTTGCAGTGAAAACATTGAAGCAGGTAGCAGTTGGGTTGATGCAGATCCATTGGACAGTTGAGAAGCACATGCTCAGATACTTGAAAGGAACAGTTCACTATAGTTTGAAGCATGTTGGAAATGGAGATTTGATGTTGCATGGTTTTTGGATTATCACTAGAAAGTTGGTGATAGAGATAGGAAGAGTAGGGCACCTCAGTAATGGGGTTGGAGAGTTACGAGGCAATAGCACTTAGTGATGGGGTTGGAGAGTTACGTGTTGAGCTACTCCTATGTTACTTTTCTATTTTTAGTTAATAGATAGAGATGTGTTTGGTTGCTGCAATTTTGTACTTGCCATCATAATTTTCAGTGTTATGTCTGCAGATCTATCTCTTTAGTTGTTGTTTTAATAGTTGTAAGTTTTTGCTAACAAGGATTTATAGGAAACAGGTCTACCTACCATGTACCGAAATTTTAATAGGAAGCAGAACCTCAAAGTCTCCATGGAACATATGTCCTAATCTGTGGTTTAAATATCCCATAGCAAAATAGCATATCTCAAGAAAATTACAGAGACTTCACAACTATTTGGCTGTCATATCGATTTTTAGGCAATTTATTTACAGGTATTAAAGATAATTGACCAGTAATTTTCAAGTTAAATAAACATAACTAGTCATTGAAGAATATTATCAAATATTACAGAATTATATATCATTCAAGTATTTAAGTAGCTAGGTTGATACAGTAAATAAAACTATATACTAAATAAACCATCTATAACATACATACATGACCTATGAATTTGGAAAAAATCACATACTTAGTAGTATTATCCATTGTACAAGCTGCCAACGAATTCAATCACAGCTCATTTTGGGCTTACCTCTCCATCTGATCTCAGAACCACTGTATGATACTTTGCTGCAGAGACTGCCACAAGGTACTGACCTTTCAAAGAATCAACTGCACAGGGAACATAATTTGATGTAGAATTGGAAGTGCCATAACCAAGTTGACCTTCCCTGTTGCATCCCCATGTATAGACTTCTCCAAACTCGGCTACTAATGTACTATGCTTATTAGCAACTGCCACTGCAATGAGTCTTGTCTTGAGATAAATAACCCTGCGAGGTGTTACTTGTGTATCAACTGAGGTATATCCAAGTTGACCCTCTGAAACAACAAGAAGAAAAATAAATAAACCATGGATTTATTCATCAACTTGCAAATGAGAATTCCTACAATCTCAAATAAATAAACCATGACTCAATTCATTAACATGAAAATGAAGTCCTCCACTATGTATATCCACAAGTCCTCAAAAATGAATAACAAACATGTGCAAAATAATGCAATCACCTCGCTCTTAGAGCAACATAATCCTCATGACCAAAGTCAAAAGATATACAGAAAATGGAAAATCAGAACAATTGAGTTTCTCAATCACAAGACGATTTTAAAACAAATGTTTTAACCCTTTTTAGCTTGATTGAGCATTTCTGGAAAATATACTTAGCACATGCATATGATACAAACTAAAATAGAATGTTTCAAATTATAGATAGCACAAATTCATGGTCTAGTAAGCCCAAAACAAGAAACAAACAAACAAAAGTGATAAGAAATAACTTAGTCTCATAATATAGGCAACAAGGTCCATCTTAATGAGAGAATCAAAATATGAATCTAGATCATGATGTCACTTACCTGGGTTTGATCCCCAAGTAAACACCTCCTCTCCAACAGTTGCAACAATAGAATGGTGCTTTGTTGTGCCAACTACTACAACACAGTGAAGTCCAAATCCACTGAATACTTGACGAGGGGTAATCACAGCATCTTGACCACTACAATTTCACACTTCTAATAAAAAACTCAGATTTTAAAAATATGTATCAAAAACTACACTAAAAAACTTGACAATGACAAAACAAATAAGTTTTAAAAAATGACAAAAAATTTTATTTGAATATAAAATGAAACTCAATCCTAGAACATATTCAATTATGTAGTGCACTGTAGATTCTGATATCAATCAACAGTAAGATTGTTCCAATTGGTTTCCACATAATTAAACATTTAATTTGGTGGCCTCCACATGCCTAGTGCAATTTTGTTTGATCTGCATTCATGCTGCAATGCATTTTTTGTCCACTTGGTCCTGTCAAGCTATGTACATGGACCAACTGTACAATATAGAACTGTCTCTGATTTTTTGTTCTCTACTAAATTTAACTGTATTTTCTCATACAATATACATCCCATACCTGTGAATATCAAAATCAGGGTGGCCTAGTCTACCTCCCCTCCCAAATCCCTAGGAGTACAATTCTCCTGAGGCAGTCACAGCTACACTAGGGAACTTTGCAGGAGCAATCTCCCTTATAAGGAGGCCTTGAAGTGCATCCACCTTGTATGGTAACTTCTGTATATCAGTATTTCCAGTTCCAAGTTGATAGTTGGCACCATTCCCTAGCTGAAGAGATATGTAGTTCCTATGAATAGAAAAGGGACAAACATAAAAAAGTAATGCATCAAGACTCAATACTAAACATTGCTATTGAGTTCTTGTTTAGTCACATGAAGTTTCATTTCATATTGTGAAGCAACACTTTTCTACATGTCAAAAGGTTCCATTTCACCATCTACTTGACAACAAAGTCACTAAAAGCCTACCTACATTGTTTTGTTTGGAAACAACCTGATGCACTGGAGCAAAAAGTAGATCAATTGGTGTTTAAGCTTTATAGTCTTCCAATGTGAGAGAAGCACCAAATTCAATGAGCACTCTAGCCACTACAAGATGCCCAAAATGTAGGGCCCTGTGCAAACTACTCCACCCAGATTCTCCATCTTGAGGAACAACATGGATATAATGAAAATCATACCATTACGGTGCACAAAATACAACCACAAATTATATAAGAAACAGATGCTTTAAAAAATTAATACCAGGTGCAAAAACTCCAAAAAAATGTTTTTTTAATATTTATAAGAAGATAAACCTTTAAAAATAAGTAAAAAGAAGGCACCCTGCCTACTGTCATTAATGTTGATAAAATTTCTAACACGACATCCTTAAAGGCTTCACATGTTTATTACCGTAACTGCTGGGTACAGGGCTAAGTAAACCACTGAGGAGTTTCAGTTAATCAAGTTTTAGATCCCAGTAAAGCAACTGGAAAAGAAGGAAACCTTTGATCACCACCAGATGACGATCACTAGAAATTTTATTGGGCTGTAAAGAACAACCATGGAAGAGCAGGTGGAAAGGAACTATATAGAGTGTAAATGGTGAAATTATTTTTTTATTTATGCTTTGTGACTAGGAGAATGTGTAATAACAAGGCTGAATTGAGAACACTCATGGATGGACTTTATATCTATTCCCAAAATGGTTTGGATCACCTGGAAGTTGAATGAGATTCCAACCTGGTCCTTAACATTTTAAAGGTAACTAGTTACTAGCCAATGGCTAGAACATTTCAGCTACCTTGATCACTGGTTGAAATGAAGAAAGAATGAAGGAATAACAACAAAATCTAACTAATTTGAACTATTATCTTATTTTGAAATACATAACTCGGTCCTCAACTGTTAATTTATTTTTTTGACTATAGATTCTCTGTAATAATGTTGGTTTTAATCCAGATCAATCTCTAGGGTATCCATATCCCCATGGTTTTTCTTTTCACTTCTCCCAGCTTCTTTCAAAATTTGATGGAAGCTTTATTTTAGATGAGCAAAAAAGTGAGGTTTACTAGCTTTCAAACTAAAAGAAATCCATGAGACAAAAGCATAGGGAAAAAAAAATTTAAAATACACAAACCTCGTCCCTCTCCAGTAATTGATCCTATGACAAGAATTTGACTGCTTCTGATCCAACAAAGCACCTGGTCAACATCCTCATTTGATAAAACCTATCTTCGACAACCACTGCTTCCTATATTTTTCTGACAACATTAGAAAACTCATCCACCATCCCATTGTTCCCGAAATCATCTTCCCCTGCAGATGGTGGCAAAGGGGCTGAAGAAGGAGGCTCGGTTTCAATCAATCCCTTGATATTCTCATCGAGTTATCCAAACTTTTCCATGGCCCTGACTTCAATCATCCCTCTTAAGCACAATTCATTAAAGAAAGTCTTTGGAAAAGATGAAGAACCTGCTATATTTTCTAGCTCCGTCTTCCTGCCGAAATAAATGTCAGTGTTGATTTCAAAAAATTTGAGGCCTTTTTGTCTCAGGAAAGATCTAGCTATTGGGCATTGCTGGCTCTCCGAACAGGAAAAAAAATAATTCTTCCCTTAAAGGCATAAGGTCTCATCAATTCAAACCTTCAATCTCAAGTAATTTTATATTTTGGACATTCTAGTGTCTACCATATCAGTGTGACCAAAGTGGAACCCTTAAATCAAAATAACCCTAAATATGGGCTCAGGCTCTACAGTCTTTTCATATGAACAAATGACTGATAAAATTGCAAGATAATTGTGCAGGTGAAAACTCCTGGGCAATTAACTTCGTAACCCTAACATTCACTAATTTTACATATCTCCAAATCGGGCATGTGGATCCCTTTAGCAAATACAAAATATCAGAATTACAATGCATGGCTTTATTAAACTCTCAATCTGCAAAACCCTTAAATCTAGGGTAGCCTGCTATCAAATCCACCTAAGGTGGATTGGGCAATGTATCACTTGGAACAAACATATTCACCCTTCGCTGAGGGAAACCCTCATTCTCAAGATAATTTCAAACCAGGAAGGGGGGTTTCTTACCTAGAAAATGACCCCGAGAGTATGTTATCACGAACCCAAATCTTAGGAAGAAGGTTCGGCTCCTGCCAAGAAATAAGTTACATTAATTTCAACATAATCCTAAAGGAATTGAAAAATTTTAGAGATGTGAGAGATACCAATTAGGTTCATAATTACCTTTGAAGAAATAATTAAGGTTAGATGCTATTTGAGCTGCACTGAGTGGCTAAGATTAAGTATTAGATTATTTCACATGTTGTATGTAGTATAACCTCTAAGCAACAAGGTTGTATGCAATGATCCCTCAGGGTTAACCAATTTCACCATTTGAGTAGAGCTCTTTCAACTAATTTCACCATTTGAGCAGAGCTCTTTCAACTTGAGGAGGAGAAGAATGGCGAAAGAAACTCTGGACAATCCATTTTAGATGGAAATTTCCCCAATGCACTTGATAGTACTGACATTGACATCAGTCGATAAGACTCCATTAACATGTGATACAGATCGACTTATTCTTATTTAGATGTTCAAAACTTGGATTAAGGTTGAGGATAATGCTCACCAATCTCATGATTTAAGGGAAAACCCTTTGGGTTGAACTAAATCTAAAGTAATGAAGTAATACAAAACTTATACACGTTCAAAAACTTAGGTTTATTTATGTTGATCATTTTTACCATTGTGGCATAAGGAATGATAAATTTCATCCAAGACCATGCGTTTGATTCCATTAGGATTTTTGGCCTTGGGGTTGCGGAAACCTATTGTGCACCTATAAATAGTCAATGAAGTGAGGAATTACATACTATTAATTAAAGAAATAATAAAACAAAACAATTATTTTGAAACTATGCTTACCTTAGTGATAAATAGTTTGTCGATGGTAGAAATAAACCATTTAGGTCGAATCTATGTGCTCCAAACCTGTGGAAACAACAAAAATAATGTTAGATCTTGTGCTAAGTAATCAATACCCCTAAAATGTTTAAAGTCCTCCTAAGCATGTAGGTTAACTCTAGACCAAAAACAAATTTTGTAATTGTTTATAATCAACAACCTTTCATAGAATATAACTAAATAGGTTAAATGAAAGGTCAACGTTGAGGTGTTTTTACAATTTGATCATAAAAAATAAAAATAAAAAAGTTTTTATTTTTTTTATTTTTTTAATTATTAATAATAATGATATATTAAAAATATATATATTATAATTACAAATATGTCTAATAAATTATTATAATTTATACATAATTTTTATAATGATAATGTTTTTTATTTTTATTTTTAATGCTTACAATGTTCCATATTGTTTCTTATAAACTTTAAATTGAAATTGAAAATATTAATGGTTTACAAGGACATGTCACTAACATGATCTATGTTTCAAACTTTCATCCCCTTCTACCTTACAAAATTTTCTATGAGCTTGTTCTAAAGCCAAAGTTGAGTCACATAGGAGTGTTCATTACTCAGGTATAACATCACAATAAAATTGCTCAAATTATTATAGAAACTACTTCTTGACAGTCTTCTTTTGTTGTGTCACCTTGTACATCAACTAACAAGATACAAAATAAGTTGATAATAATAAGGCATGCTTCCAGTAGTACTATAGTTCTAGGAGTCTCATCGATAATTGCAGACAACTTCAGTTTGATGCTTGAGTTTTATAGATAGTTCTATTCCTTTAGTTTAAAGTTCTTAAAAATATCAAGTTAGACGAGCGGTCGATCTTCTCACTCACTGAAGTTTATGAAATCAGCACGGCCTGGCCAATAGTGTCATAGAAGGTAATTTCTGTTAGAATTCGACATAACTTCTAGTGAGAAGCTTCTTGATTTCGACAGATTTTCCTTTAAATTTAAAATCAAATCAGCAAAATCGCCTTCAACTTTCTGAAAAAGAAATTCAATATAAATATGTAGAAGCTTAGGGAGACTGTTTGCATGAAATAGATTCCATCCAAATTTGGAAAGAATTATTTTCTATGCATTGCTTAAACTGTCAGCATTGGCCATGACTGTTCCGATTAGCTAATTCTTAATTCAACCACTGATATCCCTCTGGATGGACTATGACAGGCTGGACCCACGAGCATCTTAACACACATGAAGGTTAAGACAGGTTTCGGACCTCCTCTATTTTTTTTCAATTTTCCATAGTCTTTGTTTTTATTATGGTTATAATGTTTAGGTTTAGATCATTTATAATTGACATATATTCGACTTTTTACAATCTTAAAAGTAGGGAATATGCAACATTTATGCTACACTTTGTTTTATATTGTATTATAAGTTTTATTTTATATATGTGTTTTACAATATATATGTGTGTGCGAGGAGCATTTATATTGTATATTTTGTTTATTTTTATGTTGTTTTGTGTTATATATATATATATATATANGAGTATTTTAAGCAAATGTATCTTGTCCATGTTATTTACCTCCATAGATGTCTAGATGTGGTCCGATGTAGTATAGGTTTTATATTTATGTCTATCCTCGGTATTAATTGATTAGTGTGGTATTGATATGTTATCAAACATATCCATAGCCTCCCCGAAGTGAGCATTATACTGTAGTACTACGTCTAACTTGGGTGGTCTAGATCTCACTTTATTAATCTTATAAGGTATACAAAATGGCCAGGGATATTGAATATAGCAATATGGTTAGCATGTTCTTGTATTTATCTTGCACAAATTAATTAACTTATGGGTTATGTTAATTAAGATTAATTCATCAAATACCCTTCGTGACACAAATCCATCTACAATGTTACAATTTACTAAATTTTAACACCGTTGATGGATCTAGAGAGAATCTATCTCTAGTGTCAAAATTTAGTAAATTGTAACACTTCATCGCCAAAATGACAATTTTCCATTGTTGGAGTGACAACAGGAAATGACTAACATAAATGGCTAATTCATATTCTTCTAGCTATTCATTTTTTATGCCGTGACTAAATTGGTCGTTTATGTTAGTCATTTTTAACTATGTCACTTATTATATAGTCATATTTGTTAACTAGTGACTAAATTAGTCGTTAATTTTAGTAGTTTATAGTTGGGTCAATCAAAATTGCTCATATTTAGTAGTAAATCACTTGAAAAACCTGTGGGGACTAGAATTTTTAGTCACGTAGTAGCTAATTCCTCATTTTGTACTAGTGTGTGGAAGACTGCCTTCAAATCCAAGGAGGGCCTTTTCGAATGGTTGGCCATGCCTTTCGTGCTAACAAATTCTATCGCAACCTTCATGAGACTAAAATACGACATCTTGCAGCCATTCACCAACTCATTTGTAGTAGTGTACTTGGAAGACATCCTGATATTCGGCCAGACTTCATAAGAGCACCTCCACCACATCCGACAAGTCCTCCAAACACTGCGGAAGCACAAGTTGTGTGCCAATTTGGACAAGTGCACTTTTTGCATGACCCAGGCTCAGTATCTGGGATAGATTATTGATGAGTGTGGGGTACATGTGGATCCAACCAAGATCCAAGTCATTCAGGATTAGCCAGCCCCAACTACTCTAACAGAGCTTCGCAGCTTTCTGGGTCTTGCTAATTTCTACTGCAGGTTCGTGTTGAGATTCTCTCATATCACTTCACCCTTTAGTGAAGTCACCAAGGGAGGAGTGAAAGAAAAATTCTTCTGGTCAGAAACTCAACATAAGGTGTTTACATAATTGAAACATCACCTTTGTTGTGCCCTAGTGCTCACATTACCAGACTTGCAACAACCATTTGAGATTGAGACAGATGCCTTTGACTATGCTATTGGGGAAGCCCTTACTCAACAAGGGAATCCAGTGGCATATCACAGTGAGACACTTTCTGACACAGTCTGCAAATATCCCACTTATGAAAAAGAGATGTATTCCATTGTACAGGCTTGCCGACAATGGAAGCATTAAAGTTTGGGGAAGGAAATGATCATCCACATAGACCACCGACCCCTGTAGTTCATACAGACACAAGGGAAGTTATAGAACGATTTCCATCAGAAGTGGTCCACATATCTACAAAATTTTAATTTGAACATCAAGTTCAAGAAGGGAAGCACCAACAATGTTGCAGACTGCCTCAGCCGACCACCGATCATGGCGATAACCACTATGCTCAACTCTTATGGGCACGCGACTTCTGATTGGTCACTTCTCTATAAGAGTGATCCAGAATTCAGCCACACATATAGGATGCTCTTGGAGGGAAACCAAGTTCCAAATTTTCACCTCCACAATGCACTACTATGTCACATGGGACACCTTTTTGTTCCTTTAAGCGAGCATTCCAAGATGATTTGGGAAGTGCACTACAGTCGGGTCACTGGGAATTTTAGGGTCGAGAAAATAGTGGCAGTACTGCAGAAGTATTTCTATTAGTCAAACCTTTGAAAGGACATCGAGAAGTACATTCGATCCTGCACTGCCTGTGCCATTGCCAAACTGTCCATCAAGAAGGAAGGACTCTATGCTTCGTTGCCTACCCCTAGTCGACCTTGGGAATCCATCTCCATGGATTACATGTCGATCCTTCCTTCTACTAAGCATGCCAATGACTGTGTGTTCGTGGTCATCGACAGATTCTCAAAGATGGTCATAATGGTGGCCTATAAGAAGAATATCACAGCAGAAGCCACTGCTAAACTCTTCTCTGAACAAGTGTGGGTACACTTTGGGATTCCACAGTCTATAATCTCAGATTAGAACAGTAGATTCCTTAGTACATTTTGGTCTAGCCTATGGTCAATGCTAGACACCAAGCTCACAAATTCCACAAATTTCCATCCCTAGACTGATGGCCAGATAAAGGTCATCAATAGGATGATCGTACACATTTTGTGCATGTACAACTCAAAGAATCCACGCACATGGAATGAGAGCCTGCCCTATGTAAAACATAGCTATAACTGGGCTCTCCATAGCTCAACTGACCATAGCCCCTTTCAAGTGGACTTGGGATTCCAGTCACTATGTCCCATTGATGTAGCCATGCCATTTGCAACTACTCAGGCCGATTCGGCTCATGTCTAGTCTGAATTTTTCAAGGAAAACAAATTCATTGAGTGCATTCATCACATTCGCCAACATGTTCATGACATATTGGACAGATCTAGTGCTAAGTACAAGCATCGGCATGATCAGCATCGGTGCAACACAACTTCCAGGTGGGAGACAAGGTGTGGCTACATTTGCAGAAGGAGCGCCTCGCTGGACCCCACCACAAGATTCTCCCACTTCGATATGGGCCATACACCATCACCAAGGCTACCGGCGAGAATGCCTTCAAGATCAGTATTCCACCATTTCTTGTTCTACATCTAGTGTTCAATGTGGACCACCTTTGACCCTACTTTCCACCTCTACTAGACACATCAGACGTGGCAGAACAACTCACACCAACATAGTTAAACCCCGACTGCATGGAACAAGACACAACTGATCGGATTATGGACACACAAATCAAGAACACCTGCCAGCAGAAGATCCAGCTATATCGAGTTGTCAAAGTAGGCCAACTCCTTCACCAGGGAAAGTGGCTCACCAAGGACCAAGTTTAGCAAAATTTTCCTCATCTCATGGAGGAACTCAATGCAATGGGGACCATTGCTTCCTAATGGGGGAGGAATTATCTAGGAGGATATTGGTGGCCACCCACCTATTCCACTTAGACCCCCACCATTTTTTCTTTTAGTTTTCTAGTTTCCTTAATTGTAGCACAATTTACTATTTTTGGCAGTTTTCAGGTCCTAAACTTCCAGAGTCGTTTTGAGGCCCTAAATGACGTTTTTTCGGCATCGAATGGTAGGGCAAACGTGAGTTTGTTTTAGACTCAATATTTGTTGTTTATGGATGTAGTCATTGAATAGATATTTCTAATGATGTATCATGCGCATCAAACAAAGTATGCCAAAGTTACGACCCTGGGAAATTGATGTACCAAGTTACCCAACGGGGCCCACATTCTGGCGTTTCACCTCCTAGGGTTAGGTTTTTGGATATGTAGGGTTTCCATTGTTTCTCAATAATATATAGGCCTTCGAGCCTCATTGTAACAGAGAGTTCAGAGGCATGTAGCCGCCAAATCTCTTCTCAGAGATAAGCTATTAACACTCTAGCTAGTTTATTTCCATTCTGTATGTAAACAAGTTTCAGTTCTTTAATGAATGAAATGAAATGTTATTTCCACTGCATCTTTATTTTTATGATTATTTGTGTATTCTGTTGTGTTCTTGCATAAATATGGATCATAGACATCAATATTCACTTTGTTCTAGTTTTAGACCTTGGATTCATCATAGGAGGCTACTGAAATCTTTAATTTCCATCTAATAAGAAATGAAAAAGTAAGTATCTAATAAGTAACATCAAACTTTACGCTTGATCCTGAAGCTTCCCAACTAATGATTCATAGAAGGGACCTTCAACAGAGACAAGACACTTAATGTTTATGGTTAATTTGGACGAAAGAAATCTTCATCACCAATTCTCTTAAACATGTTTCACACAATCTAAAAGTGTTGCAAAAATTAAAGGTATGATAACTTATGTTTTAACAATTAAAATTCCTTTGTCAAAAGAGAGTGAATATCGCACCAGTGTGCTACTAGTAGAAACAACGAGAGATTGAAAACAATACAATAGAGACAAAATTCCATTAAATATTGTTGTCCTTCACAACCTATATTTTTGAAATTTGAAACACAACAATAACAATACAATGAGATTGATCATACAAGGGGATGATGGCGAGAAGTAACTCTCTGCTTTCTCAACACTAAAGGACATGTCAATACCATGGGTAGTTTTTGGACGGAGGTAAGAAGCAGGATGTCAACATTGATTTTTTTTAAATGGATTTAATTTATTAAGTTAATAATGACACGTGGAGACTCTTGAGAGGCTTGCAACAGACGGTGAAGCCTCAAGAGCTGTCGTCCCCTTAAAAAAAGCCTTTGGATTAATAAGTTTTTTACATTTTCATAACTAGTAATTGCCCCTTAAAAGGTGCAATGATATCTCAAAGGGAAAAAAATTGGGAAATCAAGTAGATGTGATGAAGTGAAAATAGTAGTAAAAGAATGTCATGAAGAGCTTGTTGCATGGTTTCCTTTGAGTGGTCTAATGATGTTTGAATTAATGTTTTTATGAAGTATAATGTTAATTCATTTGCAACTTCTTGATTTTATTCTGAAAATTTTCTTTAAAAAAAGAGAGTTCTATTACAATTCTAATTTTGCATGGTTGTTTGGAAAAATAAGTTTGTATTTTGATCCCCTTTGCTTAGCCATCTTATGTGGAAATTTTGATTCTAGAAAAATCTCCTATTTTTCCTCCAAACCATCCACCTTATGAATAAGTTAAATTTTATTTTGATTTAGAGGTTTAATGATTTCTTGTTAATTTGTAAGTGTGTAATTTCATATCTTTATATATGTTCCTCCTCTAAAATATATAAACAATATCATCTTATTCTAGAACTTAATGTCAATGTAGAGATACTTCAACTTTTCACTTATTGGGATGGGGTTATTGATGGAATTTTGGTACGTGATTTTTGTTTGTAGTTGGAGAAAAAAAGAGGTAAATAGAATAAGTAGAATCTTCCTCTAGCTACATGTATAAAGAACATCGAAAGGAAAAAAAATAGGCAAATAAAGTAGATGTAAACATCATTGAGCATTATAGAAAATAGAAAAGAAAACGCTAAATATTAAGTACTATAGCAACATATTAACTCATTGTATGTGGTACATCTTATTTTGTTAAGGACTAAAAATATTGAAGGAAATGTACATAACAATTTAAATTTGCAGTTAGTGTCGCTCTAAAAGGTGCATACAGTAGATGACCAACATATTTTGTAAGTAAAAATGTGTATGAGAGTCACCAAAATTGATAATGGAAAATGTGACAATATTTTTTCCAAGATGTTCATAAATTCTTGAATATGATGTCATATTAAAAAGTATATTGAAATGAAATTAAAAAATTGAAAACAAATTTGTTTGAATTGACTATATATATATATATATATATATATATATATATATATACTTATTTTAATAAAAATATTGCAAATAACATCTTAAAATCTTATCAATACTCATTAGATTTGCATATCACTTCAACCCAAACTAATCTTTTTGTTTAAGGAATGAATGAGCTATACTTTCTCCCATTTAATATTTATAAATGTTCTTTCCTAATTATATATATTCTTAATTTTGATATCACTTCAACTGAATCTTTTTGTTTGAGGAAAAAATGAGCTCTACTTGCTTCCATTTAATATTTATAAATGCTCTTTCCTAATTATAAATATTCTTAATTTTGATATCATTTCAACCCAACCTTTTTGTTTGAGGAATAAATGAGCTCTACTTGCTCCCATTTAATATTTATAAGTGTTCTTTCCCAAATATAAATATTTTTTATTTTGAAATAAAGTAAATGTAAAAGTTTTAATTACAATACATGGTTGAATTTAACCTCTTTCATTTAGGAATGTAAAATTTATCAAAATTACAAAGTATTCTTTTCCAAATAAAAATATTCTTACTTTTAAAGTAAATGTAAATGTTTTAAATACAATACATTGTTCAAGGTATAAAACATTACACTATAAAATGTTGGTTTCCAAAAGCATTATGTCAAGCATTTTTCATTTAAAAATATAAACAATTAAGTTAAATAAAAACAATTTTACATATTTTCATTAAATTAAATTAATTCACATTTATAAAAATGTGTTTGCTTTTCATATAAAAGCTTTATTTATCACAAATTATGAAAACTTTAAGTTATATTTACGCATCGTGTTCCTTACCCTCTTTACATATCATATTGCAATGGAAGCTTTACTTTAAGCTTGTGTAGTTTGTTTGGATGTGTGGAGATTTTATCTTCTTCAAAAACCACTTTATCTTACTATAATTTTTTTAATCTATTAGTTTTAACAAGGTAGGTTGATATTTCAAAGCAATTCAAATTTAATGCATATAAATAAGGAGATTAGTTTTTATTATTATTTAAAAAAGTGGTATGTTTTTCTTTATTCATAATATTAGTGGATGGAATAAATAATCTGTAAATTCTATATTTGTATTTTTTGATGACTAACATTAAATCATCTCAGCTATTTGTAAATTCTATATTTGTATTCTTTGATTACTAACATTAAATCATCTCAGCTTTGCCAACAACATAAGTTTTTGTATGTTCTTCAACTTCATATAGTAATTTGTAGAGAGTTGTTGCAGCTGCAACTGTTTTCCCAAATTTTTGAAATTTGGACCCTCCTTTTTTATTTTATCTTGCCATGGGAGTGTTTGGATTCCTGAACTCTGATTTTCATTGCTATAAATTTGGATTTTGAGGTTGATTGTTTTTCTTTCATCTCGGAAGTTGAATGACCTAAAAAACTGCCAATGCTTTGATTATGGAACTTAGCAATGTTCCATTGTTTTTTATTGTATCGCTGCCGGAGTTGGTTGAAGTTCGAGTCGGGGTTTTTCACCGCTGCACAACTTTAAATTTTTCCAAGAACTTAACATTTTTGGTGATTTTTCCTGTTTCGATGATGATTTTCTTTTCATTATCGAAAGCCTATTCATGTTTGAGTCGAAGCTTTAGTTCCCTACACAGTCGCCATTGCAGAAACTAAATGATGATTGTCCCGATGGAAAGTCTGGTTTTTCACCGATGCACTTTTTTAATCAGCTTTTTTGGAAGATTGGTGGTTTCATTTTATCACGGTCGCGGAGCCCATAGCTTTACTATTGTTGATTCCATGGTTTTTATTGATTTATACCTTTAATTGATTTTCTTTCTTTTCGCCAGCGGAGACGTTTAGCGTCGGAGGGCTAGTCCTTATGATCCCCATCGTTGCGGCCGCTTTGTCTACTATCCACCCGTTGTTAGTGTTTCTAATCGCTAATACTGCAGAGACGTTTGGCGTTATAGGGCTCCTACACTGATGGAATTAATAGTCTCGCGGGACCCGTAGTCTATTCGTTGTCCGCCGTTGCAGCTATCAGTAGGACTTTTCTTTTGTAATCATTAGAGTTTTCGATCGCCAGTGATATTTCTTGTTTCGCGGAAGTGGTAGTCAATCTATCTTCCATCGTTGCGGCTGCGAAATGAACTTTATCGACGATGATTAGTAGTTTTGAGCTCCGACCGTTGGCTTTATATTTGATGGTCGCCGATGTTTTATGTGACCACGGAACTTTTATTCTGACTAAGGCCCGCCATTGCGGTTGTGAATGGGACTATCCTGCCGATATGTTTATTGATTAGTGGTTCTTATCCCCGACCCTTATCGTTAAAGGTCTCCGACGCCGTTTGACTTATTAGTACCGTGGGACTTTTAGTCCTTATGATCTCCATCGATGTGGCTATGAATAGGACTATGCTTCCAGGGTCCTTAGTTCTTCCACTCGCTGATGTTTTGGTGTTGATCGTGGAAGCCGTCGTTTGTATGGTTTTCGTCGTTGCGGCGTCTTAATGAACTAATTGTTCGATGCTATAGTATGATCACCCACAGAAGTGGATTATCTGCCCGATGCTTAGTGTTTATTGCTTTCGACTATCGATAGTGTTTTTCCTGCCGTTTTGGTGTGTTTTTACACTATTTTATGGGATGGCGGAAATTTCCCATGGATGTTGGTCGAGTTGGGGTTTTTTCTAAAAGGAAGAGTGCAGCTTGGGTTTTGGTTTTTGAGGAATGTCGGTTACATTGTCCTGGTTCATGCTTTCATTGGAGAGTTTCGTTTTTAGTTCATATGCAGCCTGGATTGGGAGGAAGAATCTATTCTATTGGGCATGTGTTTTAGTTTTGAGCAGGGGTTTAAGCACAAACTCACATGATTTTCTTTTGCCTTGACATTCTTTATTTTCATACATTAATACTATGTATAGTTTATTCTACATAATGCATGTATTGATACAGTTTTTTGTTACTCAGTAAAACGCTAAATGGTCTAAATCTATTATTTTCATGACAGGATGTTTACTACGAGTCGGATGTGTTTAAAAGACAAAGTAGAAGGGAGGCAGCAAGGAAGGAATTGGCTAAAGAATGAAGAAGAATAATCAGAGAAAAGAAGAATAGATACAAATCTGAGCTCAATAGCCTCTAGCAAGGGACTAACGGATTACTGAGCAAGAAAAAAATAGGGCCATCAGATTTAATAACAACTGAGGCCTAGGAAAAGTTTATCAGTTATCAATCTGGTCTCTCGTTATAAAAGCACTATTAATTTTTAATGAAATGTAACGTATTTCCTAAATCATGAGCACTCACAAAAGGACAAAATTGTGAGGTTAAACGGTTGAGGAGCCCAAAGGTCACCGAGGGGCATCCCAAGAGTTTTCTTGTAGTATAAGTATAGGAGAGTTAGAGAGAATCAGGGAATTTTTCCCAGTTAGATTTGTGAAGACATATTGTAAGAAGAAAAATTTCCTTTTGCAATAGATAATTACAATTTGCCTATTGGAGAAAGCTTGGTGGAATGTTCAAATTTTGTGCTATGGATTTGTTGAAGAGGAACTATTTCGTTTTCATCTTTGTGTCCATTAACTGTGAGATCGTTCTAACTCTTTGAACCTATGTTCTTGTATGAATGTTCTCTAGTTTATTTTATGAAATTTCCACTATGAGTAATGAATGTTGTTCATAAACAATTGGCTATCTGGTTGTTCAAATATCTTTAAATGTTCATGTGTTTTGAAAGAAGTATCAGCTATTTGTGATTTTTCATAATGCATGTACAAAATACATTACTCATTAACAAATGATAATCTTGCTCCCTAGGGATAGGTTATGTAGTTAGTTTTAATTTCTTGCTGTGTGTGATTTAGATGCGAGAGAGTTTAAGACGAAAGGTAAGAACATGCACATCACATTGTGATCGCTCCTTGTATTGTCTATCAATCTGCATTTTAGATAGGAACTTGCATGTCATACTTAAAACTAAAAACACAAAAATATACACAATGGACCGGGATGCAACTGGTAAAACCTTTTATTTTTGTTACTTGACCTACGGTAGCCGGACCGCAAACTGAATGGATTCCATACACCAAACAGTCACGGGCTAGTTGGGAACATTGACTGGGGAGAATCCCTTACTGTTGTTTCCTATGAATTTCCAATCCTCAACAGTTTATGGCACTAGAAGGAGGGACTCCAATGCATGGCTGGCCGAGGAAACCCGTTTCCTTGAAATTACTCCACCAGTGATAGTTCTAAAAGTAGTTTGTTTCCCAATTCAACTCTTGAAGAGAAGTGGAAGGAACACTTGTATTCTGTTGATAACGAAGTTGTTAATGATCTGAGAAGACATACCCGGGCTTATGTAAAGAATATTGGAGGATTACACATTATCCCTGATTTACCCTGAAGAGAGTACAAGAAGAAAGACCGTCCCATCTTGGAAGATTCAGTGTTGGTCGGAGATTTGGAAGAGTTGGTAGAAGTAGCATTACAGGAAGTTGTTCAGCCTTTAAATCAAGTAGGCCCAAACACACCTCATGGTTCTCCTGTGCGAACTCCTGTTCCTTCACCTCCTCACTCTCCACCCAGACTCATGGCAGGTGTAAATGCAAATCAGCCACCCAACCCACCAAATCCACCACCTGCTTGGAAAGCCAGATCACCTTTAAACCTAACACCTCCTTTGCATGACTTACCTCAAGCTTTTGAGAAAATGCTGCCCAAATTTGACCCAAGTGAAAATATTTTAATAGATGATAACTTGCAAAGCTTTTACTTGGCAATAGAAGGATTAAGGGCTGGAGAACATGAAGATGTCGTCTATAGACTTATTCCACACACCTTGAAAGGGGCAGCGGCTTCATGGTATTTTGCTCTGCCTGCAAACTCAATCGCAGACTGGGATACTTTTGAAAGAATATTCAGAAATAAATATGCAGCCCAGAAAACTCATGTAGCACTAATGAAAGGGTTATGCACTTTGAAGAAAGAAAGAAAAAAGAAAGTGCATAGTTTCACCCAGAGGTTTGCTACTTATCTTAAGAATTTTTCTGCAACTGATAAGCCTTCTGATTGAGTACTATACTTCAGCTTTAGGGCCTGATTTTACCATGTTCATCAAAATGAAAGCCAAGCCTACATTGTCGGAAACTTATGAAGAAGCTGAGAACGTAGAAGCTGAAAAAGAGAGCATAGAAGATTATTTTGAGCCTAAGAAGGAGCAGTCACATGACCTTGAAGGAATGTTGAGAATGATGTAGAAACTATCTAATAGGGTGATAGATTTGGAAAAAGAGAAGGAGGCTCAGAAAGCATATAATCTTTACTATGAAAGGAGAGGAGACAACAATCAATCTAAACCTCCTCCACATAGTCCTGCATCAATGAACCTAACGGAGGTAGGTATGGATAACTTTTGCACCTTTCACCAGCAGCCCCATTCTGAAAAAAATTGTCCTCAATGGATAAATTCAATTACACTAGTAATGAATCAGCTGTTGGACTCTAAACTAACAGAGGCTAATGATGAGGAAGAAAAGGACGATGCCATGGTTTTATGGGACCGTGTCTCAATTTTTGATACAGAATATGAAGATACTCTGAAACAGGAGGAGATATCAGAAACAAACGTGACAAATAAAAGCCAAGATTTGTTAAACAAAGACAATTCAATACTTCCAAAAATTAAGAAATTTCAATACAATATGAAAAAAATACAGAAGAACAACACAAATGATGAAATACCTAAACTTACCATTAGCAGTCAAGATCCGAAACAAATCAACATTGAAGACAAAGTGGGTAATGTCAAAGAAGAACTCAAAGCACCTGAAGGACCAGAGGAAGAATTTCCCACCAACAACCAACGTGTAGAAGAGATTGTTGAAGCAAGTGTGGGAGGTAAGACTAGGTTTAAAACCCCACCATTCCTTCTGACTTTGGAGATTTTAAACCATAATGTGCACAATTGTCTAGTAGACTCTAGGTCATCAGTAAATGTTATGCCACTTGCAGTCTGTAAAAATATTAATGGACAACCTAAACCAACTGACTGGCAGGTTACTCAGTTAGACAGGACCAATGTGAAATTAGTCGAGGAAATGGAGGATGTCCTGATTCGATTGTCTGCAGACATACCTAATGGCTATGGACTGATTTTGAATAGAGACTGGTCAATAAGACTAAATGGGTATTTTGCTTCAGATTGGTCACACTTGTGGTTGCCTCAGAAGGGAAGTCCAAACCAGATTAAGATATTAAGAGAGCCCCACATGAAGCACAATGTTACACAATTGGAAGAAAAAAATGAATCAGCAAATTCTGTGTTAGGAAATTATCTAATTGAACTAGAACCGGGAAACTACCAAGTGAAAGAAGCTAGCAGTACATTAGACACCCATCTCGATCTCCTTCGGTTTTCACGAGCTGATGAGATTGATTGTAAAATAGTAGTTTCAGTTTCAGATATAGTTTTTTCAAGACTAGTAGATGTAGTTTTTGATAATGGGTAGGTCTTTCTCATTTTGTAGTCAAGCCTAGCCCCTTCACTTACAAGTTTTCATATTTACAGGGGTGGGCAGAGGACTAACCAGTTAGTGGTTTAGTTCTCAAATTTTATTTTTCTTGATTATCTTGTACATAAATAAATTGATTTGGTTGTTTATTTTGATTTATTTTATTTTTGTTTTGCTTTAGTCTAGATTTTGATTGATTTCAATAAAAGGAGGCAAACTTTTGGTTGCATGGAGGACATCAAAATACTGGACTAACTAAAGTCCTTGAGTATAAGACTGTGTACTATTGATATATATGAAAGAATTTCTTCTTGTTTAGAAGTTTTCCTGAATGGCTATGAACACATTGAAGTCCTACTTAATCCCTGTAAAATAAATTAGGATCAAAAGGTCTGGAATACTATTTCGAGGCTCCATCCATCTCACATTTAAAAATGTCCTAGGGAGTGACAGCAAAATCCCCATGGAAAGGAAGCAGGGTAAACAGTATATTATATATAAATGATCCCATGCCAAGAATTGAATGCCAAAGGAAAATAAGAGTCAAAAGCTCCTAAGAAAGCAGTATGTATCAAAACAAAGTACTGAACTATATGAGTACAAAATTGCCAAAAGTTCTTCTCCGTCCATGAGCTGGAAATTAAATATATTTCTCACACAAAAGGACACTATGGATAGAGGAGTCTGAATAAAAAATTTAGAAAGAAAGGCATGCAGGAGGAATCACAAAAAAAAAAGTGCAAAATGGCATGGGAATGAGGAACAAATGAATATTTCTGTTTACCATATGTTACGATCCTGTGGTGTCCAAGATGGAAGCTACCTAAAGACAGAGGAAAAAATGAAACTCATTTTCTTGGCCTTGAAAGAGTTATCTTGACTTTGAAATCTTGGTTTCCTTTTTCCTAAATTGGACTACCCTCAATGATTAAAAGTACATATATTTGCCATTTGGGAAATCTAGACATCTAAAAGAATTCAACATGTTGGTTTTATCGTTAAACAGTCTGTTAATTAAGAAATAAATTTTCCAGAGATCTAGGTTCACCAGGTAGTCGCCAATTGTTGCAACTGCAACTGTTTTCCCAAATTTTTAAAATTTGGACCCTCCTTTTTTATTTTATCTTGTGTGGGAGTGTTTGGATTCCTGAACTCTGTTTTTCACTGCTATAAATTTGGATTTTGAGGTTGATTGTTTTTCTTTCATCTCGGAAGTTGAATGACCTAAAAAACTGCCAATGCTTTGACTGTGGAACTTAGAAATTTTCCACTGTTTTCGATTGTATCGCTGCCAGAGTTGGTTGAAGTTCAAGTCAGGGTTTTTAACCGTTGCACAACATTAAATTTTTCCAAGCACTTAACATTTTCGGTGATTTTTCCTGTTTCGATGATGTTTTTTTTTCTCTATCGGAAGCCTATTCATGTTTGAGTTAGATCTTTAGTTCCCTACACGGCCACCGTCGTGGAAACTAAATGATGATTGTCCCGATGGAAAGTCTGGTTTTTCACTGATACACTTTTTTAATTGGCTTTTTTGGACGATTGGCGGTTTCATTTTATCACGGTCATGGAGCCCATAGCTTTACTATTACCGATTTCATGGTTTTTATTGATTCAGACCTTTAATTGATTTGCTTTCTTTTCACTAGCGGAGACGTTTAGCATCGGAGGGCTAGTCCTTATGATCTCCGTCGTTGCGACCGCTTTGTCTACTATCCACCCGTTGTTAGTGTTTCTAATCACTAATACTATAGAGACATTTAGCGTTAGAGGGCTCCGGCACCGATGGACTCAATAGTCTCGTGGGACCTGTAGTATGTTCGATGTCCACCGTTGCAACTATGAATAGGACTTTTCTTCCATAATCATTAGAGTTTCTGATCGCCAGTGATATTTCCTGTTTCACGGAAGTGGTAGTCAATCTATCTTCCGCCGTTGCAGCTGCATAATGAACTTTATCGACAATGATTATTAGTTTTGAGCTCTAACCGTTGGCTTTAGATTTGACGGCCGTCGATGTTTTATGTGACCACAGAACTTTTATTCTGACTAAGGCCCACCATTGTAGTTGTGAATGGGACTATCCTACTGATATGTTTACTGATTAGTGGTTCTTAGCCCCGACACTTATCGTTCAAGGTCTTCGACGCCATTTGAATTATTAGTACCATGGGACTTTTAGTCCTTATGATCTCCGTCATTGCGGCTATGAATAGGACTATGCTATCGGGGTCCTTAGTTCTTCCGCTCGTCGATGTTTTGGTGTTGATTACGGAAGCCATTGTTTGTATGGTTTTCGCCGTTGCGGCGTCTTAATGAACTAATTGTCTGATGCTATAGTATGATCACCCGCAGAAGTGGATTATCTATCCGATGCTCAGTGTTTATTGCTTCCGACTGTTGGTAGTGTTTTTCCTGCCATTTTGGTGTGTTTTTACACTATTTTATGGAATGGCGGAAATTTCCCCTAGATGCTGGTCGAGGCGGGGTTTTTTCTGCAAGGAAGAGTGCAGCTTGGGTTTTGGTTTTTGAGGAATGCCAGTTACATTGTCCTGGTTCATGCTTTCATCGGAGGGTTTCGTTTTAGTTCAGATGTGGCCTGGATTGGGCGGAAGAATCTGTTCTATTGGGCATGTCTATTAGTTTTGAGTAGGGGTTTAAGCACAAACTCGCAGGATTTTCTTTTGCCTTGACATTCTTTATTTTCATACATTAATACTGTGTATAGCTTATTCTACATAATGCATGTATTGATACAATTTTGTGTTACTCCGTAAAACGCTAAATGGTCTAAATCTGCTATTTTCATGATAGGATGTTTACCACAAGTAGGATGTGTTTAAAAGACAAAGTAGAAGGGAGGCAGCAAGGAAGGAATTGGCTGAAGAATGAAGAAGCATAAATAGAGAAAAGAGGAAGAGAGAAAAATATGAGCTCAACAGGCTCTAGCAAGGGACTAACGAATTACTGAGCAAGAAAAAAACAGGGCCAATGCATTTAATAACAACTGAGGCCTAGGAAAATTTTATCACTGATCAAGCTGGTCTCTCGTTATAAAAGCGCTATTAATTTTTAATGAAATGTAACGTATTGCCTAAATCATGAGCACTCACAAAAGGACAAAATTGTGAGGTTAAATGGTTGAGGAGCCCAAAGGTCACCGAGTGATCCGTCGGACCTCAACTTATGTGCGTTAAAAGTTTAATGAATGCGATTTAATCAGTTTGCCTAATTCATGAAGCAACATTAACAGACATTAAATGCTTAGAACAACAAAGAACAACAAAACTGAGACATGAATGGGAAAACCACAATGAGACAGCAAACTAGTAAACAGATATAAAAAGGAACACAGAATCAGAGAGTCATAAACAGAAGTTGATAACCGAGTTCACCCCCTCCACTAGGCTACGTCTCCGGTTCCCTCTCCAATGGGTACCGATCCAATTAATCTCTTTAAGATGGTACAAAAATGGTTCTGGAATCAACCCGAGCAACTATAAACAGAATGTTGTACAAAGTCTTTAATACTTATCTTCTGGAAATTACAATTAGCAAGGAAAGCTAAATCATAACAGAGAATGTCGACTTCAAAGGAAACAACATCTGCGCACTTCACAGCAACTCCCCAAGCTTCTCACAGCAGAAAAGCGAAGATCTGTGCTCTAAAACACAATCTGAATATCTTGCTCTCCCATCTACTGGGGCCAACATCCTCTATTTAAGCGTTTTTTAGCGAGAGGATGAGTAACAGATCACAGCTATTATTTTTCTTTATTATAATTACAACCATATGCTAACTGAATCATGCAATTTCACCAAATCACTGCAAAAGCGTTATGTTACCACGACGTTCCATATCCCTGAAACGTTGCCACTAACTCCACGCACATGTTGACTCATAACACATTGCAATGACCTACAATCGGGTGATGCCACATGTAACGTAACCGTTTAACTTCACAAATGTCGCAGCATATGAGGGCTTCGCCATATTCTCGATCCGTTGTTGTAGCATACAAATGTCGCAGCATATTCAATCGTCGCAGCATGTGACTAACCTCCACAAACCATTCGATGTTCAACTTGATGGTACGCAAACTACGCGCCCATGCTACAACTGTGCGGCTCATGCTACAACTGTGCGGCTCCTGCGCAACTGCGCTGTGCATCAGCAATTACGCTATACATCTGCAACTGCACGGCTCACGCACAACTGCGCTGTGTAGCCCATGCGATGACTGCGCATCCCCTCTGCGCGCCATGCGATAACTGCGCGGCTGTGCCACAAATTTAGCATATGAGTTAGAACCATAGATTAATAATCATTGTACTTTATTGAATCAGTGTATTTTTAGAAGATGAATAATCCTCCAGATCATTCCTCCCCATTGGAGAGATTTTGGACCACTAAAATCCTGAATCACTCTGCAAATAAGGGAGGGTACATCTCCCTCCCTTTTCCAATCTCCATCCATCTTGCTTTGCTAGGATGCATGCCTTTAAGCCCCACTCGAAGGTACTCAGCATTCCCCCTTTGTGAAGTCCTTACATTTTTGTCAAGAATAACATCATCCTGCAACTCATTCATATATTCAGGTACCATATCATCAACTGAAGGAATCTGTATGTTAGTTTCCTCATCCATGATCATAGGAAGCTCATACAATTTAAGATTCTCAACATTGACAACTGAATAAATTTGCATGTATGGAGGTAAATTCAAGCAAAAAGCATTAGTACTGATCTTTTCCAAGATCTCAAAAGGACCATACCTAATAGGCTTAAGCTTTTTACCTTCACCTTTCATTCTTTCTTTGGTGATATGTAACCAAACTCTATCACCTACATGAAATTCATGATCAACATGATGCTTATCATGCCTGGCTTTGTACTTTGCCTGGCTCTTCTCCAACTGTTCCTGAACTGCCTGCTGCACCGCTTGGATTCTCTGGATGAATCTTAGAGCTCTATCTGCATCATGATGTCCATCCACTGCATCTTTGCCAAAAGAGAAGTCCATCGGTGGTATTGGCAGGGGACCAAAACAATTTTCAAAAGGAGATCTTTTCGTGGAAGAATGAACTGCATGATTGTAAGCATGCTGTATATACTGCAACGAAGTCCATCGGTGGTATTGGCAGGTGACCAAAACAATTTTCAAAAGGAGATCTTTTCGTGGAAGAATGAACTGCATGATTGTAAGCATGCTGTATATACTGCAACTACTCATCCCAAAGTTTAGGATGTCTACTACAATATCCTCTGAGCAGTTGAATCACTGTTCTGTTTACTACCTATGTTTTCCCATCGATCTGTGGATGAAAAGCTGTACTTTTCTTAAGTTTGGTATCCATAAGCTCCCATAAAGTTGACCAGAATTCTCCCAAGAACCGGGAATCTCGATCAAATACAATAGACATGGGTAGCCCAAAATGTACCCAAACATTCTGAAAGAATAAATGAGCTGTTTGTTCAGCAATGATCTGTTTGTTACATGGCATTAAGATACACATTTTGCTGAATCTATCCACAACAACATATAGGTAATCATGCCCTTTTCTAGACATAGGTAGTCCCCCTACAAAGTCCATAGAAATACTTTCCCAAGGACGAGAAGAAACTGGAAGAGGTGTGTACAAACCCAATTTCCTATTGCTAGGCTTACTCGTTGCACACATAACACAACCTCTTATGTATTTAGCTACATTTTCTTGCATTTGAGGCCAATAACAATGATTTTGCAATAATGTCAGGGTTTTACTTACTCCAAAATGCCCTGCAATCAATGAACTATGTGCTTCTCGAATCACATGCATTCTCTCTTTCTCTGGAATACAGAGTTTACCAAGATGATACAAGAGTTGATTATGCACATAATAGTTCTCTTCCTGTTTACCATGTATTAGTGATGCATATACTTTCTTAAAATCTTTAGCTTCGGCATACTGTTCAATATAACTTTCATGTGTTAATGAACTATTTTGAAGAATGATTGAAGCATTTGTAGAAGGCCTTGATAACATGTCTGCTACCTTATTATGAATTCTTTTTTTGTACTTAATTACGAGATGAAACTGTTGTAAGAATCCCATCCATCTTAAATGTCTACTTTGTTGTATTTTAGTTTGTGATTGTAAATATTGAAGTGGCTGATGATCAGTATGTATGACTATTTCTTTTCCCATGATATAATGTTTCCACTTCTTCACACTTTGTGCTAAAGCATACAATTCTTTGTCATAAGTCAGATAGTTACTTACCGCAGTAGAGAACGTTTCTGAATGGTAACAGACTGGCTTCCTCCCTTGCATCAAAACGGCTCCCATGGCAAACCCGCTGGCATCGATTTTGATCTCAAATGGCCGCTGCAAATCTAGCAACGTCAGAACTGGTGATGTGCTAATCTTTTTGTTCAAAGTGTCGAAGGCTCTCTGATGTTTGCCTCCCCACTGGAAAATTTCTTTAATGCTTGTCAACGCATGTAATGGAGCAGCAATGGAAGAAAACCCAGAAATGAATTTCCTCCAATACTGAACCGCACCCAGAAAACTTCTGATTTCAGTAACGGTGTGTTGAGGCCTGGAAATGTGCAGGCGACAACAGTAAGGGATTCTCCCCAATCAACGTTCCCAACTAGCCCGTTGACTGTTTGGTATAGGGAATCCGTCCGGTTTACGGTTCGGCTACCATAGGTCAAAGTAACACAAGGGTCTACCGGTTGTGGCCCGGTCCACTGGAATTTGTATTTTTGACTTAATGTATGTAATGCACATGCCTATCTTAACCATGCAGGGTGATAAAGATGCCAGGAACTACACATTGTGCTGCGCAGGTTCTTACCTCTCATCTTAGGTTCACAAACATCTAAACCACATATGCAACCATGAAGTAAAACAACTAACTATCTATCCCCGGGGAGCCAGAAAACGATTATTTGTGAGTAATGTATTATTTCCATGTATGATAAACAAAATTACAGATAGCTGATATTTATGTTTACAACACATGAACGAGAAAATATTCTAACAACCAGATAGCCAATTGTTATATGAGCCACATACATTACTCTAGGTGAATTTTCCACAAATTAAATCAGAAATCATTCAACAAGACATAGGTCATAAAGTTAGAACGATCTCACGATTCATGGACACCAGCTGAAAAATAAAGTAGTTCATCTTTCTGCCATCCATGGTATAACATTTGGAAACTTCATAGCTCTTTCTCCAACAGGCAAACTAAAATCTTTTATTGCAAAAGGAAGTAGTTCTTCTTACAATATGTCCTCCAGTCTTACTGGGAAAAAGCCCCCTTCTACTCTACGTTTCCTACTTTTATACAAAAAGCAAAAATTGGTTGGGCTGCCCAAAGTGACCTTTGGGCTTCCCAACCCTTTTGTCTTCCCAATGTCTCATTTTTCCCAAAAAACCTTTTACAAATTATTAAATTACAGCAAAGTTGACCGGTCCTCTTAAGAGGAGGGTCCCGCTTGGTTCTCCAAGAATTTTCTCCACGCTGCTGCCTTAGCAGCGAGCCCTTCAAACGAGCTAGGCTCTAGAAACTGAATGTTTAGCTCGAACTTGTCAGCCTGGTTTTTAATGGCCTATACCCTGGCTGTGTTTAATCGCACCTGCTCTTCTAAGAGCTGCACACTAATGGTCGTATGGCCTATTTCATTTTTCAGCATTTGGTCATCAATGGCTTTGATGCTTTGTACTCTGGCTTCTTCATCTTGTTGTCTTTTCTACAACATTTCTACAAATGCATCATGATCAGGGAACTCATATAGCCTCTGCTCGGCTTCTACCTGACATCGGTTGTAGGTGACCAGTGCCCTCCTGAAGAATTTTGTGCAAGCTCCCTTTGTCTTCTTGATTGTTTTCTGGAACTCTTCTGCAGTATTGATAGCGAACTCTATCAGATCATGGTCCCGTTTAAGGGCTGGTTTATCCTTGGGTGGTAGTTCTGCTGGGACTTCCTCATCATTTTCCACCCTTGCTATCCTTGTAGTCAGTACTTCGAGGATGTCTTGAGACTTGTCAACAAAATAAGAAGCGGTTTCCAATATTTCTTCCATTCGGCTATCAATCTGGAGGAATTGGGATATTTCTTCTTCTAGAGCAGTTTGCAAGTGTAGCACTTTACCTTTTTGAGTCAGGATGTGTTCTTTAATGGGCTGTAGATCGACCTGTTGTTCCCTTGCTGCTTCTAGTTCTGTAGTCAGAGAGGCTAGTTGCGCCTTCAGTCCTTGGACGCATGTAGTATTGGATTCATAGATTACATCCTGCTGCGCTTCTAGATCTTCTATCTTCGCCCTCATCTGCTCCTTTTCATTCTTCAAGTCTTGAACTTCCTGCTGTGCTTTTTCCAGGGCCTCTTATGCTGTTTCCTTTTCCTATGCTTCTACTTGGATGGCGCAGATTTCACTCTTTGTGGCCTCCATTTCTCTCAGCACATGTTCATATTTTCTCTTGAGCCTATTGCCTTCCTCTCTTTCTTTTCTCAGGGTGTCCTTAAGCTGAGAGGAGGTATTCTTAGAGGATTCTATTTCAATCATCATTCTGTCTATGTTATCCTCTAAAGCATGTATTGCTGCAAACCCGACCCTTATAGTAAACCTTGGATCTACATCTGTCCCTACCATCATAGCTTTATCTGTTATCATCTTGCTGGTCATCCCTTCTGCCTCTATCTTTCTTTCTATTCTTCTCATTATCCTTTTAGTAGCCCTGTCATAATATACGGTGCTGAAATCAGGGACTTCTTCACCTTTTTTCTGTACAAAGGCTACTAGCTGAAGCATGCGGTTTGCAGGAGTGATGGTAGTGGGCACTTGAAGGGTCTGCACCTCAGGGTTTTCTTCATCCTGGCTCTGCTCTGCTGGTGCTTCAGAAGCTTGCTGTTGAGTCAACTTTATCTTTTCAGCTTCTTGCTTTCGAAACTCTTCGTCTAGCTTTCTCTGGGCTTCTTCGGGTGCTTGCCTAGCAGCTTCTTCTGCTTCTCTGGTTGCTTCTTTTGCTAGTTCAGCTGCTTCCTGGGCAGCTTTCCTCTTTTCTTCTTCTCCCTTTCGCAGCCATTCTGCAGCCTCATCTTCCAGCCTCTAAGCCTCATCTCTTATCCTTTTGGCTGCCTCTTCCGCCTTAGCTTGCTCAGCTTTATCTTGTTCAGATCCTTTTCCACCCTTGGTGGGGTTCTTCGTCTTGAATCTTTTTCTGAGTGCTACCATGTTAGGGGCATTCCTGTAGACCGATTCGTCTTTACCGTAATGATGGCTGTATTCGAAGTATACTTTATGTTTCCTGCAGTGTTCCGCTACTTTGCTATGAGTGTCATTTCTTCTGAAAGTCATCTCGCCAAAGTGGAACTTCCCTAGTTCCTCTATAAATTCTGCAGCTTGCTTCACATTGGCGAAACTGCAGCTTCCTAGCTTAAATGGTAGAGGTGGATAGGCAACCTTCTTTTTCTGGAACAAGAAGTGACCAACTCCGTCAATAAACACTTGTCTGACTGCCTCTTTGTGGACTATATAATCCATTGCATACTTTGGCAGTAGATAGGGTGTCTTTGATCCTCCATACATTCTAATATACATGCCATTTTCTGTCAGGAAATAATCTCCATACTCCTCAATCACCTGCATGGCATCTTCAGACATACAGTCACATCCCCCCCGGAAGATGAGCTTGTATAGTGGCATAATGAAATGCTCACATACTTCTCTGTAGTGACTGTGGTACAGATGAGCCCATAATGGTTTGTAAGCTGCGTAGATAGGCATTCTGTCCCTATCCCATACACACTGGAGACCGGGGAAAGGCTGGTTACATAGGATGCAATCTATCAGAATCGAACTCATATAAAACTCAGATCTTTTCTGGGCTTCTCCTCCTTTTGCTGCAGCTACACAAGAGGAGAGACTACTTGATACCAGGCTGGCCCAATTAAAGACTGTTCCTTCTGTTGCCACATGGAAAATCAGGGGTATCCACTCGAATTTGAAAAGTCTGCCATTAGCTCTCCCGAAGATCCTGTTTAGCATTAGAGCTATGAATCTGTAAGGGGCTCTAAGGCTGGCTGTGTCATAATCCTCAGTTTCTCTATGTCTATAGAGCTTCCCTGGTAATAGCATTCTCCTCATGGTTTCTACTAAATCCATCCTGAGGTTGTCCAACCAATCATTGGACAAGAAGACTTGAGGCTTAGGCAGGTGGTAAGCCAGTGCCACGTATCCAGGGCTAAATGCAGCATAGCCCTGACCCTCGACATTACATATAAGCATTGTGTCATGGTTGGTGTGTGGCAGGATCCATTTCATCACCTCAGAGCATGGAAACAGCTTTGGCCTGGTGGCGACCTTCATAATGGCAGATTTTTCTATGTTTGCGTAAATGGGTGCTTCCTCAAGACCCATATCTGGGACTTCCCTGCGGGAAATCATCCTGTATATTTCTCCCCATTTATATTCAGGTTCAACCCTCATGACACATTGGGTGTCCTCATAGATGTACTCAGTTTTTATTTCTGCTTCGGGTACTGATACTTCTTCCACTGCTGGGGCTTTCTTCTTCTGCCTTCTGGACATTGGGATTTCATCCTGCCATATATAATCATTTTGACATTAAGTAATTCGAATTTCCATACAATGTGCATCAATTTATCCTTCCTCAAGTGTATCATAATTGTGACCATTCAATAAAATCAAACATAAGTCTCTCATACTGAGTAATCGAATTAGCATGCAGTATTGTGCAATGTGCTATTATCCCATGCAACTAATACATATATTGTTCAACCTTAAAATGCCTTATGAATGAACCATCTTATGATCTATTCTACATGCAGCAAGTTTATCAGTCATACTCGTGTCAGCATGAAACCTACACTATTATGTGACCTGTCACTTTCTCATGATAGCGATACACTGAAGCCAAACATGTAAATTACATGCAGGTGCAGCATTTAGTTATCATTCTATTGCCTAGCAAACAAAGAGAAGAATTAAAAGCATTAAGCTTGTGCCAATCAACACTTTAACCCCACATCCCAGCAGACACATCACAAAGCAGACACATGCGACTGGCAGCGGAAAAATTACATTAAGCTGATAGCACATTTCACACTCCTCGGCGGGAAGTAACCACATTTCTACACAGGGTATCCTCATCAAAACATGACCCACGCTATCCTCAACAGACGCAGTATAATAGGCGACACACTCCTTTGATCCTACTAGGGCTTTAGGCGACCAAAAGCAAGAAAGGGCTATGCAGGCCGCAGTTAGAAATGTGAAGGCGACACTGTCGACTGTAAAAATCCCCTTCAAAACCTTATTCCTCCCGGCCAAGTATAGGTCTGACCTTCTGCCTCGTCGAGGTTGCGGAAAAAACGTGGAAGCGAAATGGCTAGGGTTTACCGGCTGCGAAAGCACCACGGAAATCAATAAACTACCAAACCCCCACTGCAGTGCCCAAACCTGAACACCCTCTGTCAATCATGGCCGCGCAACAAGGTTTTGCGCAGACGGCGTAACGGTCGTCTGTGCCTAAACCCTTCAACCCTTGCGCGCGTGAGGTAGCGACTAAAGGCGAAAAGAAAATGGCTTAAATGGTTTAAAAAAAAAATGCCCCCCTTACCCAAGACCAAGATAAAACCCGCTTGGACAAGCTTAAATCCTAGCTGGACGAGGGAAAAACGCCGAGGACCCCAAACCACGGTAGAAAATAAAAAAACATTCAAACGCAATGGGAAAAAGACGAGATGAACCTACCTGGAAATCCGGCGAAATGAGTGAGCTGATGGCGGTTGGGATTCTACTCTTGCCACCTGGAAGCTGGTACAGTGACAGCTAGACATTCTCTCCCTTCGAAGCACGACAGCTCAATGCTAAGCTCACCGCGACAGTGCTCGATAATAAAAATAACAATACAAAACCCCAAACCATCGCATCGTATATATTAACAAACGCCGCACGTGCGAGAGCCTTTACATCGGGCGGGAAATGAAAGTTGCGTCGAGCGACTAGAGCTTCAGTCCCTCTGCAACGGCAGACCACCCCCAATACTAAATCACCCGCATGGTTAAATATAACGCATGAACAAAACGACAGTCAGGCGTCGGCGAATACCTCGATTGGATGACCAAGAATTCGGACCCCTCCGCAACGGCAGGCCCCCGAATCGGAGCCCAATCAACTTGACATCTTATGTAACAGTGAATGCTCAAAGCATGATGCCGCCCGCAATGAAGGAGGAAACAATGGCCAAACGCTCCGATACGAAGCCGGGAGAACACGAAACAGACATCGAAGCACAAAGGAAAGTCAAACCTGCTAAGGTCCGCGACGTTGGAGGTCCGGATGAAAGATACATCTGCAACGGCGGAAAAAAAGATGGTGAAAGGCTTCGATATGAAATCAGAGGATAAGAGACAGACAAAACCTATTATGATCCGCAACGTCGGCCGAGGGAGAGTTCAAACCCTTCCGATGAAGAGCCACAACCCACCCGGAACATCAAAGAAACAAAACTCACGCGCAACGGTCGGAGCGAAAAGGAAAGTCCAAACCCGGAAAAGGTCCGCAACATTGGAGGGTGGGATCAAAGATCCGCCCGCAATGGTGAAGAGTCCATTGACTTAAGTCCCGATTCAACAAAGCTTTGAAAGATTTGCAAAACGACGAGGAACTCAATTAAAGATGAGATTCATTTAAAGCACTGAAATGAGGAGAAACCAATCGATTGACAGCAACCAAAAAATGCTGGAAGACGCTTCAAAATTCCACCAAAACAGGCAGAGATCAGGAAGAAAACCAACTAATTCAAAGTAAAGGAGGGTCCCAAAATTTTTGGAATTTTGGGAAAATTGTTGCAGATGCAACAATTGGCGACTACCTGGTGAACCCCAGATTTCTGAATTAACTTTCTTTCTAAGCTTAAAACTGTATGAATAAAACTGAAATCTTCTAGCTGTCTACATTCCTAAGCCAACCTGATTATGCATCAAATTCCTTACAAGAAGCCCATTTTCTTGGGGCAAGGCAACATCAGTAGTGTTTCCGGTCTGAATAACTCTCTTGAGGCCAAATGGATGAGGTTTATTTGCTTGCCCTTTGGTGGTTACAGCTTAGGCACCACAGGATCGTAACAGATAGTGAACAGTATTACCCTTTTGTTCCTCATTCCCATGCCAATTTGCACTTTGGTGCCTTTAGAACTTTAGTTTATTTGACGTGAGTCCTCCTGCAGGCCTTTCTTACTGAATTTTCATTTAGGATCCTCTATCCCATAGTGTCCTTTTGTGTGAATGATATATTTCATACTTCAATTCACGGACGGAGAGGATCTTGTGGCCATTTAGTACTTGATGCTTTGAGATTAATGTTTTCCGAGCTTTTCTCTGATAGACGCTTGTTTCTTCTAGGAGTAGTGACTCTCAAAAGCTTTTAGCCCTTTTCTTAATTCATGGCATGGGATCATTTATATATGATAAATTGTTTCACTCTGCTTCCTTTCCGTGGGTCTTTTGCTATCCCCCCCCTTGGGTACTTAAGATGTGAAGTGGATGGAGCCCCCAGATAGTATTTCAGACCTCTTCACTTCTGAGTTATTTACAGGGATTAAGTGAGACTTCGCATGAATGCACTACTAGTTAGGAATACAATTACTAGAAGACATTCTATACTTTAAAGCACAGTCTTTTGCTCAGGATTTTAGTTAATACAGAACCCTGACGTTCCCATTGCATCCAAAAGTTTTCCTCTTATTCAACATTAAAGAGAACTAGCAAAATATAAGGAAAAGCACCATAACAAGCAATTAAAGAAAGAAAACATCAAAGCATTAAAGCAAGAAAACAACAACTAGTATTAAGAAAACCAAACAATTTATTTATATACAAAAGAAAAACAAGAAAAAACAAAACATCTTGCCCACTCCTGAAAATTATAAATCTAAAACTGAGGAATGGGATGGATTTAGACATGGATTTCCTAACCATGGTCCAACTGTGCTGTTATTGAGATGGAACCCATGTCTAAAATTCTGCAATCATTTCTTTCAGCCTGAGGGAGTTGAAGGAGCTCAGGCTGAGTGTCCGTCACAGGACTGGCCTTTTTTGAAGTGTGATATCTCAGCTTACACTCAGTCAGATAGTTTCCCAGGACAGAATCAGCAGATTTGTTTCCTTCCCCTAGCTTAGTGACATTATGCTTCATAAAGGGCTCTCTTAGAATCTTAATCAGATTTGGGCTGCCTTTCTGAGGTAACCACAAGTGAGACCAATCTGAAGCAAAGTACCCATTAAGTCTTGATGTCCAATCTCGGTTCAGAATCATCCCATAACCATCAGGTATGTTTGCTACTACGATGTCAATGTAATGGCATATCTTTTTATTTGCAGACAACTGAATCATCACGTTCTCCATCTCTCCTACTACCCTAACACTAGTTTTGTCAAGTTGTGTGACATCCCAAAGAGTAGGCTTTATTTGTCCACTGAGTTTTTTGCAAACTACCAGAGGCATAACATTTGTGGACGATCCAGAATCTACCAAACAATTATGGACCTTATGATTCAAAATTTCAAGAGTCACAAGGAAAGGTGGAGCGTTGGTTTTCTTAGTCTTGATCAACTCAATCTTTTCTTCTACAGGTTGGTTTGTTGTGGGAAACTCCTCTTTCAGTTTGCCAGCTTTGCTTTCCTCATCATCTTCCACTGGTTTGGCAAGTTTAATGAGTGGCTCTGTTTCCTGTTTGCCATGAATATCTTTAGGTGAGTCATCTTTATCCTTCACATCAGCCTGCCCCTTTACTTCCTCTCACAAATATTAAACCTTTGAAATTATTGCATTGTTCTTAATGGCCAGGTTTTCATCTTTTGTGGTTGTAGGGGTATATTGAGACTTGAGAACGTCTTCTTCCATGTTAAACAGAGAAACACCATTCCAGGAGAACATAGTATCATTCTCTGGTTTGCTTATGATCTGCTTCTTCTTTTCTTCCTCACCATTGTCCCTAGTCAATTCTGGATCCAACAATTTATTCATCACCAATGTCATTGAATGTAACCATTGAGGACACTTCTTCTCAGAATGAGGTAATTGATGAAATGTACAGAAATTATCTCCTCCTATTTCTGTTATGTTTATTGATGCCAAATTAGGAGGTGGGACTTGCCATTGGTTGTTATCTTCTTTTTTGGATAGTATGGCTTATTGGTTTTCCGAATGTCCCTCTCCTTTTCCAAATCTACCACTCGGTTGGACAGCTTTTGAAGTACTTTCATCATCTCATGATAATCACGTGGTTGATCTTCGCTAGATTTAGACAGCAGTGAGCTTCTTCTTATCGTGGTCTTCTCTTCAAGTGCATCAGGATAATTCTCTATACTCTCACTTTCTGCCTCTACTCTTTCGGCCTCTTGATAAGTCTCTACCAATGTGGGTTTGACTTTCATCTTGGCAAACATGGCAAGCTCAGGTCCTAGGGCTGAGGGATAATACTCCATCAAAACTTTGTCTGAAGGTTTGTCCACGGCAGGAAACTTTTTTAAATACAATGAAAATCTCTGAGTGAAACTATGTACCTTTTCATTTTTTTCTTTTCTTAACAAACCTAGCCCTTTCATTAACGAGGCATGTGTTTTCTGATTTGTGTATTTACTCCTAAAAACCCTTGCAAAAGTATCCCAATCAGGAATGGAATTTACAGGTAGTCCAAAGTACCAGGGTGCTGCTGCTCCTTTCAGAGTATGAGGAAAAAGCCTACACACCACGTCTTCATGCTCTCCAGCCCTTAGCCCTTCTAGTGCTAGGTAAAAGCTTTGAAGGTGATCATCTACAGCAATGTTGTCCACCGGGTCAAACTTGGGTAAAAGCTTGTCAAAGGCTTGAGGCAAGTTATGCAAAGGAGGATTTAAGTTTAGAGGTGACCTAGCTCTCCATGCTGGCAAAGGGTTAGGTTGATTACCGGCCATGAGCAAAGGTAAACAAGTAACACTAGGAAAAACAGGGTTTCAAGGATAGGACTAGAAACTCCAAACCTGAGTCAGATTAAACTTGGAACATCTGCTGGTAGGATAGTCTCGGGAAACTTAGTTCCACGGCCAGCCTTTACTGGCTGCCCTCCTTCTAGCGCCAAAACTGTTGAGGCATGGAAATTCGTAGGCGACAACAGTAAGGGATTCTCCCCAATCAACGTTCCCAACTAGCCCGTTGACTATTTGGTATAGGGAATCCGTCCGGTTTACGGTCCGACTACTGTAGGTCAAAGTAACACAAGGGTCTACCGGTTGCGGCCTGGTCCACCGGAATTTGTATTTTTGACTTAATGTATGTAATGCACATGCCTATCTTAACCATGCAGGGTGATAAAGATGCCAGGAACTACACAATGTGCTGCGCAGGTTCTTACCTCTCGCCTTAGGTTCACAAACATCTAAACCACATATGCAACCATGAAGTAAAACAACTAACTATCTATCCCCGGGGAGCCAGAAAATGATTATTTGTGAGTAATGTATTATTTCCATGTATGATAAACAAAATTACAGATAGCTGATATTTATGTTTACAACACATGAACGAGAAAATATTCTAACAACCAGATAGCCAATTGTTATATGAGCCACATACATTACTCTAGGTGAATTTTCCACAAATTAAATCAGAAATCATTCAACAAGACATAGGTCATAAAGTTAGAACGATCTCACGATTCATGAACACCAGTTGAAAAATAAAGTAGTTCATCTTTCTGCCATCCATGGTATAACATTTGGAAACTTCACAGCTCTTTCTCCAACAGGCAAACTAAAATCTTTTATTGCAAAAGGAAGTAGTTCTTCTTACAATATGTCCTCCAGTCTTACTGGGAAAAATCCCCCTTCTACTCTACGTTTCCTACTTTTATACAAAAAGCAAAAATTGGTTGGGCTGCCCAAAGTGACCTTTGGGCTTCCCAACCCTTTTGTCTTCCCAACGTCTCATTTTTCCCAAAAACCCTTTTACAAATTATTAAATTACAACAAATTTGACCGGTCCTCTTAAGAGGAGGGTCCCACTTGGTTCTCCAAGAATTTTCTCCACGCTGTTGCCTCAGCAGCGAGCCCTTCAAACGAGCTAGGCTCTAGAAACTGAATGTTTAGCTCGAACTTGTCAGCCTGGTTTTTAATGGCCTCTACCCTAGCTGTTTTTAATCGCACCTTCTCTTCTAAGAGCTGCACACTAACGGCCATATGGCCTATTTCATTTTTCAGCATTTGGTCATCAATGGATTTGATGCTTTGTACTCTGGCTTCTTCATCTTGTTGTCTTCTCTGCAACATTTCCACAAATGCATCATGATCAGGGAACTCATATAGCCTCTGCTCGGCTTCTACTTGACATCAGTTGTAGGTGACCAGTGCCCTCCTGAAGAATTCTGTGCAAGCTCCCTTTGTCTTCTTGACTGTTTTCTGGAAGTCTTCTGCAGTATTGATAGCAAACTCTATCAGATCATGGTCCCATTTAAGGGCTGGTTTATCCTTGGGTGGTAGTTCTGCTGGGACTTCCTCATCATTCTCCACCCTTGCTATCCTTGTAGTTAGTACTTCGAGGATGTCTTGAGACCTGTCAACAAAATAAGAAGCGGTTTCCAATATTTCTTCCAGTCGGCTATCAATCTGGAGGACCTGGCATCTTTCTTCTTCTAGAGCAGTTTGCAGGTGTAGCACTTTAGCTTTTTTAGTCAGGATGTGTTCTTTAATGGGCTGTAGATCGACCTGTTGTTCCCTTGCCGCTTCTAGTTCCGTAGTCAGAGAGGCCAGCTGCGCCTTCAATCCTTGGACACATGCAGTATTGGATTCATAGATTACATCCTGTTGCGCTTCTAGATCTTCTATCTTCGCCCTCATCTGTTCCTTTTCATTCTTCAAGTCTTGAACTTCCTGCTGTGATTTTTCCAGGGCCTCTTGTGTTGTTTCCTTTGCCTGTGCTTCTACCTGGATGGCGCAGATTTCACTCTTTGTGGCCTCCATTTCTCTCAGCACATGTTCGTATTTTCTCTTGAGCCTATTGCCTTCCTCTCTTTCTTTTCTCAGGGTGTCCTTAAGCTGAGAGGAGGTCTTCTTAGAGGATTCTATTTCAATCATCATTCTGTCTATGTTATCCTCTGAAGCATGTATTGCTGTAGACCCGGCCCTTATAGTAAACCTTGGATCTACATTTGTCCCTGCCATCATAGCTTTATCTGTTATCATCTTGCTGGTCATCCCTTCTGCCTCTATCTTTCTTTCGGTTCTTCTCATTATCCTTTTAGTAGCCCTGTCATAATATACGGTGCTGAAATCAGGGACTTCTTCACCTTTTTTCTGTACAAAGGCTACTAGCTGAAGCATGGGGTTTGCAGGAGTGATGGTAGTGGGCACTTGAAGGGTCTGCACGTCAGGGTTTTCTTCGTCCTGGCTCTGCTCTGCTGGTGCTTTAGAAGCTTGCTGTTGTGTCAACTTTATCTTTTCAGCTTCTTGCTTTCGAAACTCTTCGTCCAGCTTTCTCTGGGATTCTTCGGCTGCTTGCCTAGCATCTTCTTCTGCTTCTCTGGCTGCTTCTTTTGCTAGTTCAGCTGCTTCCTGGGCAGCTTTCCTCTTTTCTTCTTCTCCCTTTCGCAGCCATTCTACAGCCTCATCTTCCAGCCTCTGAGCCTCCTCTCTTATCCTTTTGGCTGCCTCTTCCGCCTTAGCTTGCTCAGCTTTATCTTGTTCAGATCCTTTTCCACCCTTGGTGGGGTTCTTCGGCTTGAATCTTTTTCTGAGTGCTACCATGTTAGGGGCATTCCTATAGACCGATTTGTCTTTATCGTAATGATGGCTGTATTCGAAGTATACTTTATGTTTCCTGCAGTGTTCCGCTACTTTGCTATGAGTGTCATTTCGTCTGAAAGTCATCTCGCCAAAGTGGAACTTCCCTAGTTCCTCTATAAATTCTGCAGCTTGCTTCACATTGGCGAAACTGTAGCTTCCTAGCTTAAATGGTAGAGGTGGAAAGGCAGCCTTCTTTTTCTGGAACAAGAAGTGACCAACTCCGTCAATAAACACTTGTCTGACTGCCTCTTTGTGGACTATATAATCCATTGCATACTTTGGCAGTAGATAGGGTGTCTTTGATCCTCCATACATTCTAATATACATGCCATTTTCTGTTAGGAAATAATCTCCATACTCCTCAATCACCTGCATGGCATCTTCAGACATACAGTCACATCCCCCCCGGAAGATGAGCTTGTATAGTGGCATAATGAAATGCTCACATACTTCTCTGTAGTGACTGTGGTACAGATGAGCCCATAATGGTTTATAAGCTGCATAGATAGGCATTCTGTCCCTATCCCATACACACTGGAGACCGGGGAAAGGCTGGTTACATAGGATGCAATCTATCAGAATTGAACTCATATAAAACTCAGATCTTTTCTGGGCTTCTCCTCCTTTTGCTGCAGCTACACAAGAGGAGAGACTACTTGATACCAGGCTGGCCCAATTAAAGACCGTTCCTTCTGTTGCCACATGGAAAATCAGGGGTATCCACTCGAATTTGAAAAGTCTGCCATTAGCTCTCCCGAAGATCCCGTTTAGCATTAGAGCTATGAATCTGTAAGGGGCTCTAAGGCTGGCTGTGTCATAATCCTCAGTTTCTCTATGTCTATAGAGCTTCCCTAGTAATAGCATTCTCCTCATGGTTTCTACTAAATCCATCCTGAGGTTGTCCAACCAATCATTGGACAAGAAGACTTGAGGCTCAGGCAGGTGGTAAGCCAGTGCCACGTATCCAGGGCTAAATGCAGCATAGCCCTGACCCTCGACATTACATATAATCATTGTGTCATGGTTGGTGTGTGGCAGGATCCATTTCATCACCTCAGAGCATGGAAACAGCTCTGGCCTGGTGGTGACCTTCATAATGGCAGATTTTTCTATGTTTGCGTAAATGGGTGCTTCCTCAAGACCCATATCTGGGACTTCCCTGCAGGAAATCATCATGTATATTTCTCCCCATTTATATTCAGGTTCAACCCCCGTGACACATTGGGTGTCCTCATAGATGTACTCAGTTTTTGTTTCTACTTCGGGTACTGATACTTCTTCCACTGTTGGGGATTTCTTCTTCTGCCTTCTGGACATTGTGATTTCGTCCTGCCATATATAATCATTTTGACATTAAGTAATTCGACTTTCCATACAATGTGCATCAATTTATCCTTCCTCAAGTGTATCATAATTGTGACCATTCAATAAAATCAAACATAAGTCTCTCATACTGAGTAATCGAATTAGCATGCAGTATTGTGCAATGTGCTATTATCCCATGCAACTAATACATATATTGTTCAACCTTACAATGCCTTATGAATGAACCATCTTATGATATATTCTACATGCAGCAAGTTTATCAGTCATACTCGTGTCAGCATGAAACCTACACTATTATGTGACCTGTCACTTTCTCATGATAGCGATACACTGAAGCAAAACATGTAAATTACATGCAGATGCAGCATTTAGTTATCATTTTATTGCCTAGCAAACAAAGAGAAGAATTAAAAGCATTAAGCTTGTGCCAATCAACACTTTAACCCCACAACCCAGCAGACACATCACAAAGGAGACACATGCGACTGGCAGCAGAAAAATTACATTAAGTTGATAGCACATTTCACACTCCTCGGCGGGAAGTAACCACATTTCTGCACAGGGTATCCTCATCAAAACACGACCCACGCTATCCTCAACAGACACAGTATAATAGGCGACACACCCCTTCGATCCTACTAGGGATTTAGGCGACCAAAAGCAAGAAAGGGCTGCGCAGGCCGCGGTTAGAAACGCGAAGGCGACACTGTCGACTATAAAAATCCCCTTCAAAACCCTATTCCTCCTAGCCAAGTATAGGTCTGACCTTCTGCCTCGTCGAGGTTGAGGAAAAAACGCGGAAGCAAAACGGCTAGGGTTTACCGGCTGCGAAAGCACCACAGAAATCAATAAACTACCAAACCCCCACTACAGTGCCCAAAATTGAACATCCTCTGTCAATCATGGCTGCGCAGCAAGGTTTGGTGCAGACGGCGTAATGGCCGTCTGCGCCTAAACCCTTCAACCCTTCCGCGCACGAGGTAGCGACTAAAGGAGAAAGGAAAACGGCTTAAATGGTTAAAAAAAAAAAACGCCCCCATTACCCAAGGCCAAGATAAAACCCGCTTGGACAAGCTTAAATCCTAGCTGGACGAGGGAAAAATGCCGGGGACCCCAAACCACGGTAGAAAATAAAAAAACGTTCAAACGCAATGGGAAAAAGACGAGATGAACCTACCTGGCAATCCGGCGAAATGAGTGAGCTGATGGCGGTTGGGATTCTACTCTTGCCACCTGGAAGCTGGTACAGTGACAGCTAGACCTTCTCTCCCTTCGAAGCACGACAGCTCAATGCTAAGCTCACCGTGACAGTGCTCGATAATAAAAATAACAATACAAAACCCCAAACCATCGCATCGTATATATTAACAAACGCCGCACGTGCGAGAGCCTTTACATTGGGCGGGAAATGAAATTTGCGTCGAGCGACTAGAGCTTTAGTCCCTCCGCAACGGCGGACCACCCCCAATACTAAATCACCCGCACGGCTAAATATAACGCGTGAACAAAACGACAGTCGGGCGTCGGCGAATACCTCGATCGGATGACCAAGAATTCGGACCCCTCCGCAATGGCGGGCCTCCGAATCGGAGCCCAATCAACTTGACATCTTCCGTAATGGTGAATGCTCAAAGCATGATGCCGCCCGCAATGGAGGAGGAAACAATGGCCAAACGCTCCGATACAAAGCCAAGAGAACACGAAACAGACATCGAAGCGCAAAGGAAAGTCAAACCTGCTAAGGTCCGCGATGTCGGAGGTCCGGATGAAAGATACGTCCGCAACGGCAGAAAACAAGATGGTGAAAGGCTTCGATATGAAATCGAAGGATAAGAGACAGACAAAACCTATTATGATCCGCAACGTCGGCCGAGGGAGAGTTCAAACCCTTCCGATGAAGAGCCACAACCCACCCGGAACATCAAAGAAACAAAACTCACGCACAACGGTCGGAGCGAAAAGGAAAGTCCAAACCCGGAAAAGGTCTGCAACGTCGGAGGGTGGGATCAAAGATCCTCCAGCAACAACGAAGAGTCCATTGACTTAACTCCCGATTCAACAAAGCTTTGAAAGATTTGCAAAACGACGAGGAACTCAATTAAAGATGAGATTCGTTTAAAGCACTGAAATGAGGAGAAACCAATCGATTGACTGCAACCAAAAAATGCTGGAAGACGCTTCAAAATTCACATACCAAAACAGGCAGAGATCAGGAAGAAAACCAACTAATTCAAAGTAAAGGAGGGTCCCAAAATTTTTGGAATTTTGGGAAAATTGTTGCAGATGCAACACAGTGTTAGGCCATGGCCAGTTTACAATGACAACAACCTTGGCTGGGTCCACTCGCAGGTGGGCTCCACCAATAATATGGCCCAGATATACTAAAGAAGTTTTAGCAAATTCACATTTGGACATCTTTACATAAAGCTTCTCCTTCCTCAGTATATCTAAAACTTTCTTCACATGTACAATATGCTCTTCCCAGGTTTTGCTAAACACCAGGATATCATCCAGATATACAATTACAAAATCATCAATGAATGAACGAAAGACATCATTCATGACCTGCATGAAAGTAGTAGGTGTGTTACAGAGCCCGAAAGGCATCACAAGCCATTCATACAAACCCTGTTTTGTTTTAAACGTTGTTTTCCAAGCATCATTCTCAGCAACACGGATTTGATGATACCCACTACGCAGATCCAATTTTGTAAAGTAAGTTGCATGTTTCAACTGATCAAGCAAATCATCAATGTGAGGAAGAGGATACCTGTTTTTAATGGTGATTTTGTTAAGGGCCCTATAGTCGATGCACATCCTCCAAGACCCATCCTTCTTCGGAACCAAGACTATAGGGGAGCCACAAGGAGAAGTACTTAGCCGGATGACCCCCTTCTCAATTATCTCCTGAACCTGCTTCTTGATTTCCTCGTTCTGCATTACAGACATCCGGTACATAGCTATGTTTGGGAGTGGCACATCCTGCTGCAAATGTATCTCATGCTGAATCTCTCTTTTCGGTGGTAACCCCTTCGGATCTTGAAGCAAATCATCATACTCAGAAATGATTTCAATTAGTTCATATTTATGCTTAGGGTCACACCCTTCAAAACATTTAGAGATCTCATCATTTTTCACCTTAACCATCATTAACACAAAATTCTTACTAGCATTTACCAACCTCTTCATTTGTCACGCAGAAATTATGGCTAGATTGGTTTTTGTCTTATGTGCTCGTACAATATACTCTACACCATTTTTAAAAAGATGATACTTATTTTGCTCTCTATAAAAGAGTGCTTTCCGGTCATACAAATATGGACTCCCAAGTACAATTCCACAAATGTCAAGTGGTACTACATCTAGTTCTACCTCATCCATAAACTTTTCAGCAATTGCAAAATTCAATACACATTTTTTTGTAACTTGTAACCGTGTATCTTTAGTAACCCAACCAAGAGGATATGGTTTTTCATGAGGCATAGTAACTAAATGCAATTTCTTAACCACTTCTTCTGATATCAAATTTACTTGTGAACCACTATCAAACAATGTATCAATATTTGTGTGATTTGTAATGACACGAACATGAAACAATGCACTTCTATTTTTATCATTTTGCTTAGAAGTAGATGGCATACTTGTACTTGCACTAGAACTTGATCTTGCATCAGTGGGAAGTGAAATACTTTTATTCTTACCCTGGATTCTGACAGTTGTAACCTTTGTTTCATCGCCTGAGTCAGATCCCAAGTCTTGAATAACTGCCGCAGTAGATTTTGCTTTGTCGTTATCCTTGTTTCCTCCGAACTTCTTTGGCCTTAATTTCGGATGAATTTTCCAACACTTAGAGACATCATGTCCCTTTTGACAATGCGAACATGTAGGCTTTTCACCCTCTTTCTTAACAGTAGCCATCTTCTTTTTCCCCTGATATTTACCTCTCGATTTGCTGTCTAAGGATTTCTTCACAAAAGTATCATTAGCATGCTTACCCCTAGCTTCTAAATGTGTAGCTTGAACACATACATCATCCAAGGTACTGGGGTTAAACATCAGCAAGGTATGACACAGATAAGAATGCATGCCACCAATGTACTCAAAAAGAGTTTCCTGGGTATCTAATGCAACATTTAATGCAATAGCCCTCTTTCTAAATTCATGAGTATATTGTTGAATGCTTTGTACTTTAGCTTGTCTAAAAATTTTCCAGCTCATTATTAATTATTGCATATGACCTAAAGGATAAAATTGCTTCCTTAATACTTCAATGAATTCATTCCAAACTGAAATAATCTTACCATTCTTTTGAATATCTTGCTAAACCTTGCTCTCCCACCAAGTAAGAGCCATTCCACTCATTCTCAAAGTGGCATGGAAGGGTCATCAGTAATGCCCTGCACCCTGCAATATACTTCAAGCTGCTTGATCCAATTGTCTAACTTTTCAGCATCTAAATCTCCATTATAAATTGGTAATTCAAATTTTACATCCAATTTGAAATAAGGCATATTAGCATTATTCGAATGAGAAGTATGAGAAGAAGAGAAAGTCTGATTAGTGTCAGGAGGATCACCATCACCTCCTACTCCTTTACCCTTTTCTTCCTTCTTCACTTCTGCATCTTGGGATGAAGATCCTTCTTCTTTCTTCTTCCTTTCTGCTCGCTCATCGAGTAGAATTTCCATCATGGCTTTCATGCTCATAAAAGCCTCCAGAAACTCTGTTTCTGAAATAACAGGTTTTTCCCGTTCTGTATGTCCTTCTTCTTCCCCTTGTGGAGAAGACATGGTTCTTGAAAATGTTCTCCTCGAGCCAATCTCAGGGTCTCCTTTAACTAATTCTCCTTCACCACGCTTTAACCTGAACCTGGTAAGCATTCACAACTTGCACAAAAGTCAACCAGCTATGATACCATGATATGATCTATCGGACCTCAACTTATGTGCGTTAAAAGTTTAATGAATGCGATTTAATCAGTTTTCCTAATTCATGAAGCAACACTAACAGACATTAAATGCTTAGAACAGCAAAGAACAACAAAACTGAGACAGGAATGGGAAAACCACAATGAGACAGCAAAACTGGTAAATAGATATAAAAAGGAACACAGGATCAGAGAGTCACAAACAGAAGTTGATAACGGAGTTCACCCCCTCCACTGGGCTACGTCTCTAGGTCCCTCTCCAATGGGTACCGATCCAATTAATCTCTTTAAGATGGTACAAAAATGGTTCTGGAATCAACCTCAGCAACTGTAAACAAAATGTTGTACAAAGTCTTTAAGACTTATCTTTTGGAAATTACAATTAGCAAGGAAAGCTAAATCATAACAGAGAATGTCGACTTCAAAGGAAACAACATCTGCGCACTTCACAGCAACTCCCCAAGCTTCTCACAGTAGAAAAGCGAAGCTCTGTGCTCTAAAACATAATCTGAATCTCTTGCTCTCCCATCTACTGGGGCCAGCATCCTCTATTTAAGCATTTTTTAGCGATAGGATGAGTAACGGATCGTAGTTGTTATTTTTCTTTATTATCGTTACAACCATATGCTAACTGAATCATGCAATTTCACCAAATCGCTGCACAAGCATTATGTTACCACAACGTTCCATATCCCCTAAACGTTGCCACTAACTCCATGCACATGTTGACTCATAACACGTTGCAATGACCTGTAATCGGGTGATGCCACATGTAACGTAACCGTTTAACTTCGCAAATGTCACAGCATATGAGGGCTTTGCCATATTCCCGATCCGTTGTTGCAGCATATTCAAACGTCACAGCATGTGAAGGTCGCAGCATGTGACTAACCTCCACAAACCATTTTGATGTTCAACTTGATCGTGCGCAAACTGCGCGCCCATGCTACAACTGCGTTGCTCATGCTACAATTGCGTGGCTCCTGTGCAACTGCGCAGCTCACGCTCAACTGCGTTGCACATGCGCCACTGCACGGCTCATGCGCAACTGCACTGCGCAGCCCATGCGATGACTGTACAGCCCCTTTGTGCGCCATGCGATAACTGAGCGGTTGTGCCACAAATTTAGCATATGAGTTAGAACCATAGTTTAATAATCATTGTACTTTATTGGATCAGTGTATTTTTAGAAGATGAATAATCCTCCATATCACCGAGGGGCATCCCAAGAGTTTGCTTGTTTTATAAGTATAGGAGAGTTAGAGAGAATAGAGGACTTTTTCCTAGTTAGATTTGTGAAGACATATTGTAAGAAGAACTATTTCGTTTTGCAATAGATAATTACAATTTGCTTGTTGGAGAAAGGTTGGTGGAATGTTCAAATGTTGTGCTATAGATTTGTTGAAGAGGAACTATTTCGTCTTCAGCTTTTGTCTATTAACTGTGAGATCGTTCTAACTCTTTGAACCTATGTTCTTGTATGAATGTTCTCTGGTTTATTTTATGAAAATTTCCACTATGAGTAATGAATGTTGTTCATAAACAATTGGCTATCTGGTTTTTCAAATATCTTTAAATGTTCATGTGTTTTGAAAGAAGTATCAACTATCTGTGATTTTTCATAATGCATGTACAAAATACACTACTCATTAATAAATGATAATCTTGCTCCCTAGGGATAGGTTTGGTAGTTAGTTTTAATTTCTTTCTGTGTGTGATTTAGATGCGAGAGAGTTTAAGACGAAAGGTAAGAACTTGCGCATCACATTGTGACCGCTCCTCGTATTCTCTATCAATCTGCATTTTAGATAGGCACTTGCATGTCATACTTAAAACTAAAAACACAAAAATATACACGGTGGACCGAGCTGCAACCGGTAAAACCTTTTATTTTTGTTACTTGACCTACAGTAGCTGGACCACAAACTAGACAGATTCCCTACACCAAACAGTCACGGGCTAGTTGGGAACATTGACTAGGGAGAATCCCTTACTGTTGTTTCCTGCAAATTTCTAGGCCTCAACAAGAGTACATTCAATGACATAAATCTTATCTATTTTCCTCAAACTATAACAATAAATAAATGATAAATGCATGAGTATATTTGGCAATGTTCCAACCTCCAACACATTATTACAATATGCCACAGAAATATATTGAAGGTTGCATCAAACACCTTCAACAAATGATAACTATGTTCGAATAATAGTGAACCCTTGGAGCTCAGGAAGTATGCATTTTCCAATGGAAGACTCCAAATTACTCATTGTTTCTCTTTATCCAGTCACCTCCTTTATAAACAACAAATTGTGTATCAATGGACAACATACTATACTCAACTCAGTTGATTGAAGGGTGTCGTTGCTATACCCACTGACAAAAAACTACTCGAGTATGTGGAAAAAACACTTTTGGTTGGTTTATTACAACCAGGCTGTTGATGTACATGTCATTGGCTTACAGTCTTGGTATGAGGATTTATAAGGGTTCTTTAGGCAAGGTGCCCACACCATGATGAAAAAGGTTCCTCATTTTTCCCGCTTCTAATAAAATGAGATACATCTTAATCCAACAACTGGTAACTTGTTTGGAGTTAAGGTTAATCTATTCATAAACATTTAATAAGTTTGGTTAAGATGATACCTTTGAAAATTACTTAAAGTAGTTGTTTCGCTAAGGTATCCAAACATTTACTAAAAACCCCATTCATGAAATGTTTCTTTTATATATATAATCAAATCTATCTTAAGAAAAAAACAAACAAACATATTGTGTAAATCAATACAATAAAAGTTAAAATATAATTATAGACTTAACCCATTAGCTAACACGACTTGAGATATGAAACATGACAGAAACCTATTATGCATTTTTCAAGTGTCCACAGATCATGCTCCCCTTTCACATTCCAACCTTTGTCCGTCCACAGAAGCTCATAAAGATTGACATTATTAAACACGATAGGAATAATTGTAATCCTAATCTCAGTAGAAAACATACTATACTCAACTCACTAAACTAAGCCAACATAGAAGTTGACAAACATTTCAATTCATTGCAGTTATCTATGAGGTTGCTTAAGTCACCCAACAAAGGTGGCAAACATTTCAATTGCTCACATATTATGAACTCCAATTCCTTAAGATCTTTTAATTCATATAGGGAAGGCGACACTGTGTGCAACAACCATCTTCCCAACTCCAAGACTTCCAAATTGCTCAACTCTCCAACTCCAAGACTTCCAAATTGCTCAACTCTCCAATTGCACTAGGCAATTCTTTTATATTGAAATCATAATTGCCAAGTTCTGATTGGGCTCCATACGAAATATTAAAAAAATTAGAGAATATACATCCTACAAATATAAAAATATGTTCTTTGTCCACTTATCATCAGCTTTGTCCACTTATCATCAGCTGCTCTGCTGGAAGCTCACTGGAATGCAAACGCAAGTGTTCTATTTTTGAATTGAAACCCCAACCATTTCCAGTATTTCGCATGCAACAAAGGATTCTTCCACATTCAACCTGCCCCCGTTGCATCCATGGCATCCATTTCTCAGGCAGCCATCAGATGGGAGTTCACCGCACAAAGTTCCTACTTCAAAAATACTTTTAGCGGGAATTAAGGGCAATGGCAGAGAGCGTTATTGAAAAATGAGATCAGATATGTTTTCTCTTCAATGTGAATGTGAAGATGCAGAGCCATCATTCTCCCCTGTCCCCACGGTTATATCAGTGTTGTCATCTCTGGTGGAGCGCAATCTCGCGAGAAACAAGAGGCTTGCGGCTTCTTACAACCCCGCTTCTTTGCCTCCGAGATCCCGCGTGTTCGACGGTGTGCAGGTGCCTGGAGAGGATTTTAAAGTATGTTCACTGCAGCTCTTCCGTGTTGGTGGTAACTTATGCTTACATCGATCGACTCATTCAATTACCTCCGCAATTCTGTATTATGTCTGTAAACGTCCACGGGATGCTCAGCACCACCGTCATGGTTTCCTCCAAGTTCATCGAAGACCTGTTATCTTTTAATTCTCTAATCCAATGTCCTTCATGATCTCATATTTGTTGTTTTAATTTGAACCCTTATTCTGATCATGGTGATTTTAATTTTGATTTGTGAACAGGAATTACAGAAATTCATATTAGGCGAGAGTGGGAGCCGTGAGCAGCGAAGAAATAAATAGAATGGAGATGGAATCTCTATTTCTGATGGGCTTCAAGTTGCAGCTGAGCGTGAATGTGTTCAAAAGTTATTGCGGGCATCTGGGGAGAGAGGTGGCATCGGGAGGAGGATTCCAAATAGAGAGAAGCCTTCTTCTATTCGTCTTCTGTGGTGACAAAAAATCCACTTCCAGGCGACATGAGGATTCCTGCAGAAACCATTTTCTGCTAATCTCTTCGAAATTGAAGCCCAGCCAGGAATGGGAATGCCATAGCTTTTAGCTCTTAAAATTGAGGCTGCAAGAGTTAGGGACATATGACTGGGATCATGGGAAGTAAAGTCTAGGGGTTTTGGAAACCGCTTGGGAGCAGACCAGAATGGTGCACCTCCACTTGTGGTTGCATTCTTAGGGTAGTTGAAAGTAAGTTGCTTCACACGATTTGATGCCCATGACAGTCGCCACAGAAGGCAATATTATTTCATTTTGCCTTGTATGTTCAAACTATATGTTGCAGTGGAGGTACAGGGAATGAACGCATAGGCAAGGAACACGCAACCACATCAAAGGAAACTTCTCCAAAATACGTGGAAAACGTTGGTTGAGCAATCAAAATGACACGTAGTAACAAATAATTCACCGAAGGGACAACCAATTTAGCCACGGTGGCGAAAAACGGCCCTGGGAGAAGAACGTGTCTTCGAGGTAATTATTGTTTTTTTAATTTAAGGTAATTATTGTTTTTTAATTAAAACGTTTTTTTTAACGAAATTTCTGAAAAATAGGGTTTATCTATATATTTTATAATGAAAGTTACACATTATTATATATATATAGTTGTTTTATAAATTTTTAAAAAGGTATTTTAATTTTGTTTTTAATAAAATCATTCCTAAATGATCATAATTGCAACTACTTCAAATGTTAGGAAAGCGAGTATTGTAGTAAAAAATTGAAATTGGATGTTTTATGATTTGTTTTTTTATATACTAGCCAAAAAAGATAGATATTTTTTATCTTTTAGATTATACTTAATCACCTCTTTATAATGTCTTAATTTTTTCTTATCATCTAATTTTTTATTACGACTCAACTTTTTCTTAAATTTAGATGTTATAATACTTTTAATGTTAAATGTACATCTTCCTTGACTCCTCATTGATTTAGCAAAGACTTCGTGTATTTAAGCCAATCTCACTTTAAGTTGTAGGTAGTTTTGATTATGAAGCAATCTTAGAAAACATTTTGTCTCTCCTAGTATTTATATTGTTCTTGTACATTAGATACCTAACCATGTAATTGCTCTCAATGGGGGAGAAACTTGTTTCTATGACGAGGAGATGATAGGGTGTATTGCCTTTAATTTTAAGCTTATATGTTGTACAACACTTTTGGATTTTCTCTATGCTTCTCCACATTTATTTAGAGACACTGCAACCCCAAACTTCACATTCATATGAGGTAATAGTAATGACAATAGTCTCAAACAAGAGTTTCTTATTATCCGAAAGTCGAGGGTCTATTGATTTACAATTGTTTTCAAGTCTACAATAAGTTTTTCACTCTCCATTAATGTTTTTCTTAATGTTATAGGTCTTTTTATGTTTTTTATGAAGATAAATTATGAGATATTTGTATGAAGGCACTTCCTCCAAGTTGTTGTTATAGTCATACATGGAATTAATGTAAGTGATCTTGTGAGAATGATTACCATAACAATTGTTTTGTTAGTGTTGATAGACATACCCAAACTAGAGAAAAAATTCTTGAGATTTTTTAGTTGTTTGTCGAGATCATAGGGACTCCTCACGAGAAGAATAATATGATCATCAATGTAGAGATGAAAGATGATGACTATACCATCCAAAGTCATGCTAAAACAACTTGCATCTTCCAAAAAACCTTCTATCTTTTCTATTTAATAGTAAAAAGGGTGGGGAATGCATGCACACCTTTCTCAACTCCTATATTATAATTAATTTCTTCTAACTAGCCTTAACTTGGAAATAACCTTATTGTACATCCTTGTTTCAACAACTTTTAATTTGAAAGGGACTAGCTATTCCAATTCAAAACATTAGTTTTAAGCATTGTGTCAAAGGCTTTCTAAAGTCAGCAAAGAAACACATAACACATAAGATCGGTATTTTATTGCAACATTCCTTAGCATTAGCCCTAAGTATAACATGGTGGTCCATAGTTAAATGATAGCTCCTAGATTTTGCCTAGCATTTAGCTTTTTTTCCATGACTTTCTAGGCATACATTGATCTTCTTTTTGAGAATAATTCCGTATAACTTTGGATAAAATAGTGCTAATCATATTGGTCCTATAATTAGATGGATTATTTTATCTCAATTTTTTTAAAAATATTCCAACTATAAGGCTTTCTATCCAAGGTTTAGGAAATCCCGCTTGAGTGATAAATTGAAAAATTATAGATGTGAAGGATGAGGATATGCAATTTATTTATATAAAGTATTACTTTGTAAAAAAGGTGTGAAACATTGTCGAAAACATCATAAAATTCATAAAGTTGTTTAAAATAAGAATTACAATCCCTCAAGGAATCATATTGATTTCTTTATTTTTATATTGATTTATTACTAGTGTTATTGAGACACGTGTCAATTCAAAGGCGGGAATAAAAACATCATTAACCACTAGACATCCAACGAAACATTGTCGATACACCTCCAGGATCCCATTAGTAAATAGTGGACACTGTGTAGATTGACTGGCTTTATTTCGTCGGTCGCCCAACACAAAACCATGGGTTGAATAACTAAAATGTATAACTAAAATTGGATTAACAAAATTCATAACATTTTCTTATATAGAAAATTTTAAATATTTACTAAAATAGTATAATTTTCAACTTTGTTTTTATAACTTAATTTTATAATTTTATTTACAATAACCAAAAAAAATTAAAACATATTAAAAAAAAATTATTTCAAAATATGATTTGATGATTTTAAATTTAACCAATACAAAGTTCAATAAAATTGTGATAAGAAATTAAAAAGTTATAATAAATCTTAAAATATTAATCTGACAAAAAAATATATTCAATTATATAAAACTGTTAAATTAATTTTTAAACCATTAGAATTTCCTTGGACATAGTGGAATGGGTAATACATGTGCCTCTTAAAAAATAGTTTAAAGACAATTTTCTTATTTGTAATCAAATGAAAACCAATAATGTTCTTATTTGTAATCAAATGAAAACCAATAATGTTCTTATTTGTAAATGTATAATTTTCTTATTTTTTAACATATGAAAACCAATAATTGTCTTTTTAGTCCTTGTCTTCGGGCCTGCAGGGACTCTATGAATGGCCTTGCTGCGATTTCATTAGTTTTACACATTAATCGAAACAAATTTTATAAATGTGTCCTATGTTTTTATTTCATTGCTATCATTTCTTTCTACGACACTTTTTATGAGCAAATCAATATGCAGAGACCCTTTTTTCAACAAATTAGTAAATTCACATTCTTATTTGGCCTCATATCGAAGCAGACCATCCATTATTCGTGAAAATCTTAGGATAAAGTTGAGTTTTTTTTGTGCAATTTTATTAAGCCAAGTAATGCTAGATAACTTCTAGCATTACTTTTATAACATTACATGTTTGAAGATCTCTTTATACCATTAATATTTCTGGCATATGGTACTTCTCGTACTTGTTTTGGTATAATTTTATACACTCCCTTGTAGCAAAAGCATGCATAATGCTTAGAACCTACCCATGACATCTATTCTTTTGCCATGCCACTTGGCAGTGCCTCTTCATGCACAGTGTCTCCATGCATGGACTGTGCACGGTGTCTCTCCATGCATGATCTGTGTGAGTTGCTCATTAACGGGTAGGAGGGAATTCTTGCTAAAGGCAACAAGTCTATAAATGAACGTTGTTCATTACTTCATCCTAATTCATGATCATAAGAGAATCATACACAAGATCGTATAATAAGCTTACCGATTGAATAGATAAATGTTGGGCGGTGGTCATGTTCATGAAAATAATGGGCAGGTTTCGGTTGATGGTGGAGCTTTATGGGGTCGTTCTTCATCAAAATATTTGGCAGGTTTCTGATAATGATGAAGTGTCTTTTTCTACCTCGGTCAGGTCGTATTTATGGTCAATTTGATTATTTTTTACGTCGTCTTGATGCTTGGATGGACAATGCTTTCCGCGACCTATTTATGTTGCCAATCGTTTAGCATTTGGTTGGATCGTGTACACATTCTTCTACTATTCTCATTCTTTTATTGTTCTTGCCTTGTTCTTGGCCAAGATTATGACAATATGGTAAAATTAACATTATAAATTAGCTAACATATGTAGTATTATTAATTTTCCAAAATATTCCTAGCGAAAAACAGTGTTGTGGCCATGAGCGAGACTTCAAAAACTAGTAATATTAATTTGACATAAAATATTCCTAGCGAAAAACAATGTTGCGGCCATGAGTGAAACTTCAAAAAAAAATCATCTAATTCAGGGTTGCGATTATCTTTAATATTTTTAAATGACTTTGTTTACTTAGAAATCATCAAAATAAATAATCTGGCATAGCTATTTTGGGGCTATTATCTGATATTTATAGCAGTATGAATGTTAAATTGGCATATTATCTGATATTTATAGCCGTGTGAATGTTAAATTAGAAAATATCTTCATCTTGAATTTAGTCGTATTGTACAAGTGAAATCGTATAGCAGAAACAAACAATGGAATTAAAAGTTGGTAATACAAAAGACTTACCAAGGTTTCAAGTTCGATGAATGTAGACAGTGCTAAAAGATTAGTCACACTGGAGAAAACTCTGTTGGAAGCAACTATTAGCAATTGAAACTAAACATATATCAATTCAAATCAACAATAAATCCACTGGCAATTTATTTTTGTTTTAAGATCATTAAAGGCATTGTATAAACTACATCAGTGGACCATAAATTAACAACTATACTTAAGAATTCAAGGATTTAATCTCCCAAAAATTGTTTTATAAGATTGAATTGAAGATTAAGGCCAATTAGTAAGTGTTGTAAGAACAATAAGTGGATACAAAGGTAAGTGTATAAAGAGATAGAAGGTAGTTGATCTCCATGCTAAGCAGATCCTCTCCTCTGGGTTGGTATTTGTGATTCAAGTTTTACGACCTGCACAAAACAATGTAAGAAAGGAACCATACTATTATTTTTCAAATAATTCAAGTTACCACCAATCTTCAAAGTAATAACCATGTCAATTAGTGGTAACTCTCCATCAAGATTGGCTTCAGATGAACAAAGGCTATTGTTTTTACCAGCATTGGCAAATTAAGCCTCTGAATTTGATACCATGCTCATTTGGCACGTGCATTTCATTACCCAAAAAAACATTGTAGCTACTGGGTCTTCCATAAATCTAATCAAATAAAACCAAGAAGTCAGTATTGATACTTTATAGCATGCCACCTCTTATGTATAGTTGAGGCGTATGATTTCTTTGCTTAAGATAAACATGTATCATCTTATATTTTAAGGAGAAATAACACACATATTTCTTAGACTATGCACCCTTCTTTCAATAACCAGCAAATATGGTTATGGTTCCAAACATAAATACCTTTCCAGACATAGCCAGGCTTTAAAATCAAAAAATTGCCACCTATATTTAAGAGATTGAATGACAATTTCATATATAAATAACATAAATTGCTTGGACTCATCTACCTTGGACTATCCCTCAAGTTCTCTCTGTACTTGCTTCTGACTGTAATAAGATTAGAGGCACTACAGTAAGAATCATTTCCCTACTTTTGATATGCCCATCCTAGGGAAAAGATGGAAAAAAAATATTTAACCTTGGAGACTCTATTCTTCTACCAAATGTCTCATATTGCATTATTTGTAGGTCGATCTATGTGTACAAAGACATGGAGCAAAGAGAAGGTTTTCCCAGCGTGAGGCAATCAAGTTGGTTGCTCACCAAATTAAGACATAAAAAAATTGAATCGCTCACCAAATCAATACATATGAAAAATAGAATCGCTCACCAAATTAAGACATGTAAACATCGAATAAGTAGCACTTAGCAGGCCATCCATGACAGTTGGTATGTGCATGGAACATGCAAATTCCATAGACAAAAATGTGTTAAAATTCCTCAAAGCCAAGGGCTCAGTTATATAGATATGTATAGGTACGTATGACTCTTTAATTTATGTATAGGTACATGGAATGACAAACCTCACTACCTCGATTAAGTAGGGAACCACAATCCCAATTGAATGCACCTCTCAATTGTCAGGGACCTCTTGATTAGGTGGAGACTCCTTCTATCTACTCGATGACCCATTGCCAACTCTAACAAAGTACGGAATATTACGATCATATTAAGAAAAACATATATGTAAATTTATGCAGTTGGCTTAAATGAAATTGCTATAGGATTTTGGGACAAATTATGCTATTGATAGCTATTTGATTTGAGAGAATAGTGAGCCACAGGTTATCGGAAATGAGATAATGATAAGACTTTAAAGTTTAAACATGATATTTTAATTCGATAAATATAGTTGAATGCAACTGAAATTAAAACCCCTAATTTTCAATTTCCAAGATAGACAAGAGCATATAAGCGACGATTGCTAATAGTTCAGTTTACTCCTAATCCCAAACTGTTACGACAATAGAAGCCTTTGAAAATTGATTCCACTGCAAACAATTCCATGCATTATCAGAGGTGGATTAAATACATCTTCGATATTATGCCATTGGGGTAACAAACTAATTTTGCTTGGATATACTGAGCTTTAGGTAAGTTGTTCGTTGCACATCATAGTGCTTTAAAGGTAGTCCAACTGTGTGATCAAACTTCCATTAATATATAAATATTTAGAGCTTCGCTTAATCTCAAGCATTAAGTGATTCAAACTCCAAAATATTATGGAAAATTTATGTTAGTCTATATAGAATAATGCAATAAAATGATTATATAAAAATTCATTTATTTAATGAAGTTATGAAACACCAACTCATCCATCATTTAATAGCATTCAACCTCAACTATAAACAATGTTTGCATCTTCAAACAAAAATATACATATTAAAAAATTGTTTACATAAGAGTTTGGTATCAAATTTATTCAACCAATGAATAACCAATTTTGATGAATTATTCAAAACATAATTTATGAATGCAGTTGACTCCGATAAAACCGATAAAGCTATTCATCTAGCCAATGATGTGGTTATGCTTCCGTATATTATTATTTTTACAAATTTATGACTATACCTTTATTCAAAGATGTTCAATGATTACAAATGCAAATTTAGGATGTAATTAAAGTGACCATGTTTCTATCCCTGATGCAGGGACTATGTTGCATTGCAACTTCATCTTGTTTGTAAATGTATTACTTGATGTTGTATTACTTGATGATGTTAATATATATGAGAAATATAATAAGATTTTTTTGAAGTTTTGAATTAAAATGTTAAACATGTAAGAATGTGAATGATTATTCTTAGATATAATAATATTATAAACTATTTGGTATATAAATACAAATTGAAATTATGAATATTAATAATTTTATATGATAAATATTAATAATTTTATGGATTTTCTTCAATGTAGTTATATTATTTATACTCTTATATTCTTAGAAGTTTAATTCTTTTGGTTCAATTTTGATTGTAGATATTTTTGTTAGTAAAAAAAAATGTTATAAAAATATATACAAATAAGATAAAATTTAAAATGAAAATATTGATGGTTATGAATATATTTGTTTATTTGAGTCTGATAGACCAAAGTTTGGTTTCAAAAGACGTTAACCACCACCATCATCATCATTGAGTTTTATTTAAAATTTTATTGTTATGCTCAAGTTAATTTAAAATAAGCTTTTTAGTGAAACTGTAAGAAGATCAACATTTTAGATAATGTTTTTAAATTATAATTTAATGTAAATGTCTTGGAATTTTAAGGAAAAAATAATTTTATTTTCTAGCCGCTTCTGTCACAAAGATGAGAAACACCACAAATTCTCGTTATACCAAGATATAATAAAAAAAAGAGTTATACTACATCCAAAGATGATGCATTTATAAATTTTGAATAAAAAATCAATTCATTCGATGACTTTAAATAAGTCATAAAATAACTAAGACAACTATATGTACATATCCATATTCAAAGCAACTGCTTTTCTATGAGGGGAAATTAGTGTTCCAGATGGGTATAGGTGGCTACCCACCTATTCCACTAGCTCAAAATAGTTTTTCATGTTGGCAATTTTCTTGTAATTTTGTACGGTTTTTTGAGTCCCAAACTTTCGAGGGTGTTTTGAGGCCCCAAACGACATTTTTTTGGTGATTTGGGGGAAGAAAGTCTTTGTCATTGACATGCATTTAGCCCCAATCAAAAATTGCAAAGATCATATATAACTTTTGAACGGGCTATTGAGCACCCTAAACAGAGATCGTATGCAAAAGTTATGACCCTGATAAGTTGATTGTTCAACTAACCACCTTGGGGCTGCAAACTTTATGATGATTCATCTCCTAGGTTTAGGGTTAGGGTTTTTTTGCCTCTCCAAGGATTTATAATAAAAGGCCCTTTGGTATCCTTTTTTATTCATCTTGTCACAAGTGCGCGTAGCTACCACATCTCTTCTTAGAGATACAACTACCACTATTCTAGCTACTTTTGTTTTACCATTTGTTCTGTTTCATTCATTTAATAGAATATGAGTTTACTGTATCACTATGTTTATTGCCATATATCTGTGTATGTGCATTCTCTTTCATTTCATTCTCACCTAAATCTGGATCAAGTAGGCTTACAAAAAACAAAAATAGGAGTAAATACCATTAATACTAAGTTGGGAGAGGAATGTCAAAGCCACGAAGTTTACCTTCTAGGGTGCGTATTAAGATTACTTGTGTTTTTACCCATAATTGGTGCCAACTTCTGTGCTTAGTTGGTTGAATGTGCCAATTGAATCCATCAATTCATCCAAGCTCTAATGAATGATTTCAAGCACATCCTAGATACCACAAACAATACACTTAACTACATTATGATGGAACATAACTACATTATGATTGAATTCCTACTACTAGAGAACCCAGGCTATGAGAGTTTTGATTGTTCAGTTGGGGCTAATGGATTCCTAATACTCCAGGTCATTCTCCTACTCACCAAGCGAATAGGCTTCCATTTCATCAACTATCATTTGAATGTGTGGAGGTATATCCTCTTAGAAGTCAGCCTTAAGGTTGGAAAAGTTTTTCTCTTTCCTGGATTGACCTTTATCCCCTCCTAAGTCTACAAACACTAGTGAAATAGCTTATGTCTCCACACCAGTTTATCACACAACAAGAGACAGGGATGGATCCTAACCATATTTATTTTAATAGAGGACTAAGGATCAAGAGGAAATATGTTGCACACAAACCAAATATTCTTCAAACTAGACTCCCGTACTAGGCATCAATCTACTTCCCGCAATCTCTCCTCTCTGTGAGAGCTCTTGGACTTGAATTTCTCTGCTACAAAAATACAAACACTAGTGAACACCTTATGTCTCCACACCACTTTATCACACAACAAGAGACAGGGATGGATCCTAACCATATTTATTTTAATAGAGGACCAAGGATCAAGAGGAAATATGTTGCACACAAACCAAATATTCTTCAAACTAGACTCCCATACTAGGCATCAATCTCCTTCCCGCAATCTCTCCTCTCTGTGAGAGCTCTTGGACTTGAATTTCTGTACTAGGAAAATACCCTAACCACAAATGCAAGAGAAGTGAATTATGTTGGAAGACAGATGACAATGTATTTAGATTTCATATCTCCATTTATTGAGGGATCCTTCACTAAGTTTTCACGTGCACTATGTGTTGGTTGGAAAGTAGGAGAATTGAGACTCATGGCCACCTATGTGCCACATATCCTACTAATATTACACATGCCTTCCACACTTGGCACTTGTACCATCCACACCCACATTTGAGGATTGCCAATCTTATGAAGCAAGTTTATCTTATTTCAGTGGTCTCTATTTCCTTAAGAGATAATTCCTAGCCCTCTTTCTTTTAATGAATCCATGCATTGTCCAAGTAGTCATCCAACTTATTACCTTTCCTAGGAATGTGGTTGGTGGTGACTACATCTAATTGTTCCAAGAGATGTGTCATGCACTGAATTCTAACTTCAAGATGACAGTTTTTGGAAAGGATTTGAGTTGGATTTACATTGTGTAAAATCAAGGCCATTTTGATGATTAATAGGGAATCACCTTCAATTATAATCTTAGAATAGCCTTATATTTTAGTTATGTCAAGCCCTCGAATGATCCTCTTAATTTACACCACATCGTTGGTATTTTTTCCAATGTAACCACCATAAAGATGTAGAATGGTCTCGTCTTCTTAGAGGAATACACCTTAACCCAGAGAGCTTAGGTTGTATTTAGAGGCATCACAAAATTTAACTTCAGAAAGCCCTAAGGAGAGGGGTGTCATTTTGCAAGGCTTGCAATATGATTTTTTTTTAAACTTATCCTTATGGATGCTTTATTGAAGCTAGATACTAGTCATCAAATATTGCTTTCTCTTTCGTATTCGTCTAGAAATCCTAAGAAGTCCATGAGCGCAATTGGAGCTTTTCATGAAGGTGAGATTTGATGATGTTCCAAGTCTCTATGTGGTTATGTTGCTTGTCCTTAAATATGAACATATTTCTTTCTTTCATGATATCCCATGCAAGGAATCCAAGTAAATTTTTCCGTAATCATCGATTAAGGAGGCAAACATGAAAATGATTATCACTCCACTTTGAGATAGTAAGAGTAGGATCCCCATGATCCCAACTTGTTCATCGAAAGAGCATCGTCATTTTGTCCCAAATAGTAGAGGAAAAGGAGCATGTGTCTAAGAGGTGCACAGTTCTTTATCGATCATCTTCACATAGGCGATACAGGGATGGCCCATCAAATCCTCTCTTCAACATATTATCCCAAGTGAAAATTCTAGCATTAAGCATTAGCCAAAGGAAAATCATAATTTTTGGCCTCAAGTTTGAAGTCCAAATTTTGTGCCAAAGAGGATCCCAAGGAAGATTTTTTTGCACCATATCTAGGATATAAGCTTCTTTTATAGCGAAAGTTCCTTTTGGGAGATATACCCAACATAAATTATACAAAGGCTCTTTCTTTTTTATGACCCTTTCTTTGATATTTCTCCTAAATCGATGTTATTTCCTCTTAAGGAAGTCTTCATGGCCAATTGTTTGAGTGTTTCCGGTATCGATATTCATTGTTTTGTTCCCCATTCCAATATTGGAAGACCTAAACCATACCTAACTCTTATAGTTGTTTCTTGGTATAATTCATAGAAAAAGAGCTAACCAAACTAGGAAATTGTTGTCATGAGTCTTCCCAAAATGAAGTAGATTGATCATTCTTTATCTCCCAGAAACGATGATGTTGAATCAATTAACGGTGTTTTAAGAGGATAAGTTCTAGATAAGTTATGCTTCCTTATTCTCATAGTAGTGAATCAAGTATTATTTATTAATCTCGACCCTCCATATGTATTACACGGTGGCAATGGTTTCTGCAAGGGTTTAATGTGGCTTTGGCCTATCTGGACATTTCATTTCATTGTTGTTTTGGTCTGCAAAGTTTTCAGAAGGAAGCTCTTCTTTCCATGACTACGCTGAGTAGTTTCACCTATGAAAACTCTTACCCAGACATTAATGGCATCCTTATTGTTTGCTTCTAAGGTGTGATGGAGGTTTTACTCAGTGTTGATGGTTGTTGAACAGTCTCGGCCTTGCTGGTTTACGATGAATCGAATCCAAACCAGTGTTCAATGAACTTTTGACTATCTTTAACCAGGTATGCTCATCTTAGTTCTGTAATAGTATTTACATTATTTTTTCAGACTCTCGGTCCAACAAACTAACTTGGTTTTGGTTAAACGTAGAAAAAGGAAGAATAAGGGAATCCGAGAGGAGTTGGCCCTTGTCCCTCTCTGCATTCAGATAAGGTAATGTAACTTTACTTCAATCATTAGAATTTTCAGTTTTTAAATAAAAATTGTGATGCTTCTAACTGCCTCTTAGGTGGTTGCAACTTTTAGGGAAGACGACAAGGGTGGCGACAGGGTCACATCCTCCTAGTCCTAATACTTTCCAACCCAAAGGTGAGTATAAGGAAATTTTACTCTGTTAACCTTTATATAAGAAAATATGTTCTTAACCAACATCTAACCTTTCTTTGTTTCTTAGTTTTGCATGTGGATCCTAGCGTTGATGCTACCCATCTGCAACAATGACCCGTCTAGCCATGAGGTAAGGGTTATTAAAAAAAAAATAGGTGGATGGGTTTGTGGGCCGTGTAGTAACCAATATTTCTCCATATCTCAAGATAAGTTTAGGCTGTAATTTTTATATAACCCTTATGGGTTTTCTTTCTACATGAAAGAAGGCTTCGCAGCCTCTCTATTGCTTTGTTTTTTAATTAATTAATTTATTTTACAAAATTTATGAATATATATATATACAGAGAGAGAGAGAGAGAGAGAGAGAGAGAGAGAGAGAGAGAGAGAGAGTTGTTTTATCACTTCTTAAAAAGGTATGTTAATTAAAATGTTAGGAAAGTGAGTATTGTAGAAAAAACTTGAAATTGGATGTTTTATGATTTGCTTCTTTATACTAGCTAAAACATATAGATACGTTTGATATTCTAGATTAGAGTTGATCACCTATTTATAATGTCTTATTTCTTTTGTATCATCTAATTTTTTATTACACCTCAACTTCTCCTTAAATTTCAATGTTATAATACTTTTAATGTTAAATGTACCTCTTCCTTGACTCCCCATTGATTTAGCAAAGACTTGGTGTCTTTATGCCAACCTCGTTTCAAGTTGCAAATGGTTTTGATTGGAGTATGAAGCAATCTTAATAAGCATCTTGTCTCCCATAGTATTTATCATATTCTTGTACATTAGGTACCTATCCATGTACATTCTCTCAATGGGGGAGAGACTTGCTTTTATGACGAGGAGATGATAGGGTGTATTTCCTTTAATTTTGAGCTTATATGTTATAAAACACTATTGGATTTTCTCTATGCTTCTCCACATTTATTTAGAGACGTTGCAACCCCAAACTTCACATCCATATGAGGTAACAAGAATGACAAGACTTTCAAACAAGTGTTTCTTCTTATCCCAGATTCAAGGATCTATTGATTTGCAAAATTTTTCAAGTCCATAATAATTTTTTCACTCTCTATTAATGCTTTTGTTAAGGCTATAGGTATTTTTAATATTTTCATGAAGATAAATTCCGAGATATTTGTATGAAGGCACTTCCTCCAACTTGTTGTTATAGTCATACATGGAATTAATGTAAGTGATCATGTGAGAATGATTATCATAACAATTGTTTTGTTAGTATTGATAGACACACCCAAACTAGAGAAAAAATTCTTGAGAATTTTTAGCTTTTTTTCGAGATCATAGGGAATCCTCATCACAAGAAAAATATGATCATCAGTATAAATGAAGGATGATGACTATACCATCCAAAGTCATGCTTAAATAACTTGCACCTTCCAAATAGCCCTCTATATTTGCTTTGTAATGGTTAAAAGGGTGGGGAACACATGACAACCTTTATAAAATCCTATATTATAATTAATTTCTTCTAACTATCCTTCAGAGTTCCTTAACTTGGAAATAACCTTATCATACATCCTTGCTTCAACAACTTTTGACTCGAAAGAGACTTTTAGCTATTCCAATTCCAAACATTAGTTTTAAGCATTGTGTCAAAGGCTTTTCTAAAGTCAACAAAGAAACACATAAGATTGGTTTTGTTATTGCAACACTCCCTAGAATTATCCCTAAGCATAACAAGGTGGTCCATAGCTTAATGATAGATTCCAGATCTTACCTGACATTTAATTTTTTTCCATGACTTTCTAAGCATCTGATGATCTTCTTTTCCAGAATAATTCCATATAACTTGGCTAAAATAGGGATAATCATAATGGTCCAATAATTAGATGGATTATTTTTATCTCCAATTTTTAAAAAAGGAACTATGACTCTTTCTATCCAAGGTTTAGGAATTTCTGCTTGACTGATAAATTGAAGAGATTATAGATGTGAGGGGTGAGGAGGATAGGCATTTTAAAGATAAATTATATTACTTTGTAGAAAAGGTTTGAACGTTGTCCAATACATAATGAGATTCATAAAGTTGTTTAGAGTAGAAATTACTGCCTCTTAAGAGAGAATATTGATTTCTTTATTTTTATGACTTAGAAGTTACCTCCAAAATTTCTCATGATGTAGCCACTCGAAAAAAATTTCCCAATTTTTTGGACGATAAATTGTCATTTTTAGACACAATTTCTAAGCACAACCGACGAATATAAGGCACCAAAACCATTGGTTGTTCGACATCCCTAGGTTTCACCTAAATATAACGCTTATTAAGACATGTTTCAATTGAAAGGAAAGAATAAAAAACATCATTAACCACTAGACATCCGACATAATATTGTCTATACACCTGCTGAATCCCATTACTAAACCATGGACATTGTGTAGATTGACCGGCCTTATTCCATAGGTGGCCCAACACCATACCATCGATTGACCTGCTCCATTCTGTCTGTATGACTTGTTGATTGTTGTACATCTGATGGTGGAATGACACGATACCATCAATCGTTATCCTGATTCCTCACAGTGTTAGTCAACTGTGAATATTTTATCACTACAACTTTTTGGTTAGTGGTTATATGTTTGGCAGACCGACACCCGCCAGCTGGTAGAACCCCATTGTTTCGTTCCATTGGAATAACATTGTGACGGGTGGACATAATAGTGGTAAATAACAAATGTTAGATGGCATTTCCATGCAACCAATGGTTTTTCATTGCAGAGTTCGATGGTTGACCACTAGTTGACCAACACTATGTATGTGTTTTTTTTTAAATAATACAATTTGGGACACGAGCTAACTTCAAAGGATTTGATACAATAACCAAGCAATGTGATGCAATCTCCTCAATCTTCACCACATACTTAAAGTGATTCAAAACTGGAATCCTCTCATAATTTTAAATAGAACTCTCTTAAAAGGATTTAGTGTTTTCAGTATTCTTATTTTGAAGTTTCAAGTGTTATCACATGTATGTGTCTTTATAATCAAGGAATGTAAAATAATGTCTCATTGATATTCAAAGAAACTGATGCTCGTAAATTAATTTAAAGAAATACTTTTTCTTTCTCCATCACCCGTAATCTACTAAGGGTCATTGTATGATTTACTTGGAAATATTAGAAAATCTCACTTAGTTTATAACTTTGGATCTAAGACAAAGACCTTTAACACTTAGAAATGATGCAGTGCCATACCATCATACCATTGCATTAAGGTCTCTCTCATCCCTACAAAATCATCCTCATTACACTAGTCCATACTAAAAAGATTCCAAATTATATAGATTGAGAGTGAGATTACATTAGTTTGTACTAAAAACATTCCAAGTTATATATAGAATGACAGTGAGAAGGAAACCATATATATATAGTAAATTTTGATAATTAGGTGGTTGTGTCCCATAGACTTTTGCGACAAAAAGTAAACAATATATCGTGTCTTACAAATACATATATAGATGCCATGCTCTTCATATGTCCACCTCCATGGGTCATCTTTACCTATATATCATGTCTTACAAATACATATATAGATGCCATGTTCTCCATAGATGCCATGTTCTCCACATGTCAACCTCCATGGGTCATCTTTACTAGTTTTGATAATAATAATAAAATATTTTGAAAAACTCCCTTTTGATATACATCTCTAGTGTACATTTCATCCTGAAATGTACACTATGTTGTCATTATTTGTTACACCAACCTAAATCTATTTTAATATTAATAAGAATTTATCATGTGTTTAGAAGGATGAAAAATATCCATTTAACTCCACATACTTAATAGAAATCAAATTTCTTAAGATTAACACTTTTAGATTATAAAGATTTGAAAAAAGGTTGAAAGTGTTTAGATATTTGACCCTCTTGGCTCACAATAGATCTTGAATTAAAAATAGACCTTCAATGGTATACAACCAGCATAGATCCAAATCCTAGGCTCTATCAAGAGTTGAGAGGGATCAAATCTCTGAAGGTGCAAACCTCTTCTTAAGTATTGCACTCAACTATCACCTTTGGTGTGATTCAGACAAAAAGACATATCTTTTTATTTAAGGTCCACATATAATATTTTTATTATTAATATTTAATACTATTTATGGCCGACGTATAATATTTTTTATTATTTTTTATTTTGTTAGGAAAGAACATTACAACATCTCCCCATACATGGTTTTAAAACCATGTACAAGGCCCTCCTAAAACCATGGGTTGTTTAGGAGGCCTTGCACATGGTTTAAAAACCATGTGCACGACCAACAATTTTTTTGCGGATAATTCATTTTTTTTTAATTTGTTAAGTAGGAACATTACAACATCTCCCCCATATTGTGTTGTTTTTCTGACCGACATTTTTATTTGTGGATAATTAAATTTTTTATTTTTTATTGTTTTGTCAGGTAGAAACATTACAACATCTCCCCCATATTAGGTTTTTTTTAGCCGACATTTATTTTGGAGGATAATTATTTTTTTTTATTTTTTATAGTGGACATTTACAAGAGGAACGTTACAAGATCTCCCCCATACTAGGCTCTGGTGGTTATGAACGTATTTAGACCAATGGTTTATTAGACTGAATGATTGGGTTTTATTTAGAATTCTATTTTTGTGTTCAAATGGATTTAAGAGAAGCTTTCCTAGAACATTATAGTTATGATGAGTTAAACGTTAGGAATGTCAATATTCTATATAATGTTTTTAAATTGTGATTTAATATGGGTGTCATGGAATTTTAAGAAAAAATGAATTTTATTTTCTAGTCCTTTAGTGTCATGAAGATGACAAGCACCATAAATTATCTTTATACTTAGATGTAATAATGTTTTTAATATAGTGAGAATAACTCAAAACAAAATATTTTATGGATGTTATCAAAATGTGCCTTTAGTTGAATACAAACTAGTAGACCAATATGTATTGTTGTTTATTAACAAAGAAACTTTAACACCCCCAAAATAATGAGTGCCGTTATAATATTTTAATATTATATGGTAGTAGAATGTTTTTGGATGAATTTAATGATGATCCTTAATGTCGTTTCCTCCTTGAATCACAATGTCACATCCCCTCCCCTCTGAGAGGACGCAACTACGAGTTGCTGCTCTCATTTAAGCTGTAAGCCCCATAAACATAATAGTAAAAATGCATTGAAATAAAAACATACACAGATGCCTAACAAATGAAATTATGCAGCAGAAGAAAATCATCCATTCAACCATTCATCATGTTCATAATTATTCATTAAAGCAAATACAGTTGTATAGGTAAATACATAAGAAAATTTATCTTAAAAAGAAGCTTCCCACAACCAACTGTGTTGCTGCAACATTCCACCCAACCATAGGCTAGTGTGCTCATCAATCTCTCAACAACACTGCCACCCTCAAGCTGGGCATGATTCCCACAAGGAATAATGGAACTATAGTAGGCTCACACATAGCCAAAGACATAACAAAATTCAGCCAAGCCAAAGCTAAATTTAGGTTTATCGGGCTACTAAGGAGGTGTAAAGGTTGAATTGATAAGCCAGTGAGATCAACCACAGAGCTATGGACACCTACACAATATCTATCTTGGTTTTACCAACACCTACGCACCCAACACAAGGAAGCATCCCCTTCTCTGCTACATAGTCCCTCGGGCTATGCTTTCCCTTCCGGTGCTCTTCAAGGTGTGCAAGAAAGGATAACCAACCCCTCTTGATCTCTCTATGAGGTTCCTCTCTGCACTAGGTTTATCAAGCCAATTATGCCCTCTTCCACTCCTATGCTTCAAAACAAACAAGGATTTACAGAGAAACAAGCACAAGGGTGCACACAACAGCAACTACACATGTTGGGTGTGAAGGAAAAATGTTTTGCAACCAGAAAACAAATTGGGTAAATGGGGAGTTGACCCCTAGGTGAGAAATCCACATTCAGAAACGATTTAATGGATTCATAGAGGAAAAAATGACCTCTACAATCCCCAACTCCACGACTACATGCATGCCTCCTAGGTTCCATAATGGAAAGCCGCAATGAACAGAGTCACTTGTCCAGCTACCTTCCTTATGTCTACAAACACTAGTGAACACGTTACGTCTCCACACCTATTTATCACACATCAAAATATTGGTTGGATCCTAACAATATTTTTTTTAATAAAGGGTCATGGTTGAAGAGGAAATATGTTGCAAACAAACCAAATATTCTTCAAACCAGACTCTCATACCACAAACTAGGAACTAATCTCCTTCCCACAATATCTCCTCTATGTGAGAGCTCTTGGACTTGAATTTATCTGCTAGGAAAATACCCTAACCATGAATGCAATAGAAGTGAACTAGGTTGGCAGAAAAAAAACCATGTATTCATATTTCATATCTCCATTTATCGACGGAACCTTCATTAAATTTTCACATACACTATGTGTTGGCTAGCAAGTAGGAGAATTTACATTCATGGCCACCTATGTGCCACATATCCTACTAATATTACACATGTCTTCCACACTTGGCGCTTGTACCACCCACACCCACATTTTAGTATTCCCAATATTGCGAAGCAAGTTTATCTTATTTCACTTGTCTCTAATTCCTTAAGAGATAATTCTCAACCCTATTTCTTTCGATGAATCCCTACATTGGCCAAGTAGTCATCCAACTTATTACCTTGCCTAGGAACCTGGTTGGTGGTGACTACATCTAATTGTTCCAATAGATGTGTCAAGCACGAAATTATACCTTCAAGATGCGATTTTTTGGAAATGATTTGAGTTGGATTACCATTAAGCAAACTCAAGGACATTTTGATGATTAATTGGGAATCACCTTCAATTATAACCTTAGAATAACCTTCTCTTTTAGTTATGGTGAGCCCTCGAATGAGCCCCTCAATTTTTAGCACATTGTTGGTATTTTTCCCAATATAGCCACCATAAAGATTTAGAATTGTCCCATCTTCTTAGAGGAATACACCTTAAAATACCAGAGGGTTTAGGTTGTATTTAGAGGCATCATAGAAATTTAATTTCTAAATTCCCTAAGGAAGGGGGTGTCATTTTGCAAGGCTTGCAATATGATTTTTTTTTAAACTTCTCCTTATGGATGTTTTATTAGAGCTAGCTACTAGTCATCAAATATTGATTTCTATTTCTCATTCATCTAGAAATATGAAGAATTCCATGAGCAAAATTGGAGAGTTTCATAAAGGTGGGATTTGATGATGTTCCAAGTCTCTATGTGGTTATGTTGTTTGTCATTAAATATTCACATATTTCTTTCTTTCAAGATATCCCATACAACGAATCAAGGTAAATGTTTCCATAATAATATTAAGGAAGGGAATATGAAAAGGATTATCACTCCACTGTGAAATAATAAGAGCAGGATCCCCATGAGCCCAATTCGTTTATTGTAGGAGCATCATCATTTTTCCCAAAGTGTAAAGGAAAAGGAGAAGGTATCTAATAGGAGCACAATGCTTTCTCAATCATGTTTACATAGGGGATATAGGGATGGCCCCTTGAATCCTCTCTTCAACGTATTATCCCAAGTGAAAATTCTACCTTTAAGCATCGGCCAAATAAAAATCATAATTTTTGGCCTCAAGTTTGAAGTTCAAATTTTGTGCCAAATAGGATCCCAAGGAAGGTTGTTTTGCATCGTAGCTAGGATATAAGATTCTTTTATAGAGAAAGTTCTTTTTGGGAAATATACCCAACCTAAATTATATAAAGGCTCTTTCTTTCTTATGACCCGATCTTTGATATCCACCTAAATCGATGCTATTTCCTCTTTATGAAGTATTCATGGCCATTGATTTGGGTGTTTCTAGTATCGATATTCATTATTATTTTCCTCATTCCAGTATTAGCATACCTAAACCATACCTAAATCCTATAGTTGTTGCTTGGTATAATTCATAGAAAAATATCTAACCAAACTAGGAAGTTGTTGTCACGAGTCTTCCCAAAATGAAGTAAATTCACAATTCTTTATCTCTAAGAAACAATGATGTTGAATCAGTTATGTATTTTAAGAGGATAATTTTTTGATAAGCGATCATTCCTTCTTCTTAGAGTAGTGAATCAAGTCGTATTTATTTAGGCAAGGGACATATTTTTTATGCTACAGAACAATGCATGGCTCTATGGAGTGGGTGACCCACCTCCACCATGTTTTATCCTCAAAGACCTTTCCCATGCTCTCTAGATCCCTCATGGAAAATCCACCTACAAGATTGGGTTAGCACAGGGTCTCTCACTTTACCAATGCCCATTTTCAATTCGATTTTGTGCCTCCCCAAAGGAAGTCACACTACAAGTTGCAAATATCTTTAATGAAAGTTTTGGGAGCATCCATGGTGGAAAACAAGTACGCGGGCATGGATTAAAGAATATATTTTACTAATACCATATGGATAGCTAAATTCAAAGGGAGAAGGGTTCATATTGATACTTTTTAAGAGAGCTTGTCGAAGAGAGACTAAAAGATGGAGTTAGAAAGCAGGGAACCTAAGTATTTGGTAGGAAGGGAGATTTGATAAAAAACAAGATTGCAAGAGATGTTTTATTGTGTGATGAGTGAGGTATTAAAGAATAATGATTGGTATTTATCCATATTAATGGTGGTTACCGAATCCAAGTTGAAAAGAAAAATAAAATTTGATGGCTCTTTGTTCTCGAATAGAAGACTGACCCATACAAAGGGTGTCATCCACAAATTGTTCATGGGTATGATATTTGTATTGGAGGTTAAGGGAAAACCCTTTGATATCATTTTGGTTTTCCATTACTTTTATAGTCTTACCGAGGCCTTCATCCATAAGGATAAAAAGGAAGGAGAAAGTGGGTCACCTTTCCTTATACCCCATGAAGGATGAAAGGGCGCCGACGTACCATTAACAAGAATTGAGAAAAAAAAATGAGGAGTTTAGCACAAGGGTCCATATGCTCCATTCTTGACAAAAATAAAAGGATTCCATTCTTGAAAAAAAATAAAGGTGAGAAACATTTCTTTAATGGAGTCCAAGCTAATCTTGTTAAAGGATTTGATACCAAGCTTTATTAACATTCCCAATTTTTTGGTTGTCTTAAGGGAGTGTATCATTTAAAATAACACTATCCATGGTTTTCCTTCCCTTCTCGTGGCCAAAATACTCTAGAGTAATTAGATGGTGCAAGACGAGTTTAACACGATTGGCCATGACTTTTGTGATTAGTTTATAAATGACATTAGAAATATATATGGGTATAAACTTACCAAGGGTTTCTACATTTCTTTCTTTAGGAATGGGGTTAAGAACTTAGCATTGAAATCTCTCAACACTCTTTTTATAGTTCTCGAGTCCTCCACAATATTTTAGACATCATTTTTAATAATGCCCCAGTAGTGATGAAAAAATTCAGAGTTGACTCCATTTGGTTCTGCTGATTTCCTTTGGCCATTTGCTTGATGGAATTCTCTACTTTGAGTATTTCATTAGTCCTCATTAAGTTTTCAATTTGGTAGGGACTTACAAGGGATGGAATGTTTTGGTAACATTGTGGGTGGCATGGTTTCAGTCTATCTATGGCTCATTTAGGTGATCCTGAAAGAAGGTTACCAATTCTTGTTCAATATCCTCGTGAGCTGTTAGAATTTGTCCTTGATTATTTTTAAGAGTCACGGTCTATTTCTGCCTCCATAATGTCTCCTCTTGCTGATCTCTTTCCTCAATTTAACTGTGTATATTTGCTTCCTACCTAAGCATAGCTTCCATGTAGCTAGATTGAATGCCTCTTGTTGCAGTTGTTTCATTTTCTCCTACAGTCAGTGCTGCTCCTTGAATATATCACCAAATACCTCCTTTTTCTAGGCTTTTAGTTTCTTTTTTATTGCTTTAAGTTTCTATTAAAAAAAATACATTTACTACCTTTCCATGTATGTGTGAGCACGACCATGATTATCATGGCCAAACATTTTGTTTCTTGTACAACAAAAAAATGTTAGCTTGTCCTACATAATTTTCATTTTTACAAGGCATTTTTTCTTATGGTTGTTGGAATCTTGAATGTTCCATGAAATAAATTTCATTATAAAGTTTGAGCATAAAAAAAGAAACTTGTTATTCGATATTATTGGCCATAGTAGATAAGCTTCACACTGACTTCTTCTATGCACTGCTTATTACTTTTTCACCCTTTCTTTTGACTTTTGGCATGTCCTTGGACAACTTCATTTTGCTTTTTGGATTGGATCCCAAGTTGGGCCATCGATGCTGTATGAAGGAAGGATTCTTTTAGTAATTCAATTTTCTTAATAATTGTAGGTATTGGTTTTGAAAAGCATCCTCTAGGATTTACAGGTTTCAGTCCCCAAGTTCCATGTCATCCCATTCCTTTTCCTGCATTTCAATGTCTTCATTATTAGGGAACCCTTTCGAAATACATATCCCAGCTAAGGGTGTATCTTGGTCATTAAGTGAGTTCTTAGTAGTAAGTATCATGTCCTCTTCAGGATACCTATAGGTGTCCTCTGATATGATTTATAGTTTCAAAAATATTATGCAAATTAGGCTGCTTGATTTGGTCACAACAGGATTTGAGCCCAAAATCCGATGACATCCAATGTAAAGTAGGTTTTTGTCAGTTTGCAATGATGAAAATTACTGTACCTTCTAATTTCTTTATGAATCATCAAATTTTCGATGACTTTATCACAGGTTTTTCGACGACACTTTGCAACACTATGCCATCGGATATGCGACACTAGTGTGTCGAAATTGCGATGACATTTGAAGGATGAGTCATCATATATTCGACGATAGGTGAAGGCATATGTGTCGAATATTCGACATCCTCGAGCTATTTTTCCAAATAATATTAAGACATATTTCAAATGGTATAAACCATATTTCCAACGGTAAGTAGGTTCATATCGTCGGATATTCGACAATTGCCAAATTATAAATATAAACATTTTTAAACATTCCGACATGCTTTCTATAGAAGAGATGGACGGTTTGTGAAAATTATTTATTCCTCGATAGACGGTTTGAAGAATTGTTTTATTCTTCGATGGGCAGTTGCGGGAATTTTTTTTTCTTCGACAGATAGTTTGTGACAATTTTTTTATTCTTCGACAAACCTCCGTTTGAGAAAATTGTGAGCTGTGGAACTTGATTTTTTAAGAATGTCGATAGTATTCATTCATGAAGTTCGTGACAAAATGTCAAATAGAAATATTCCTGATCCAAATGAACACAATCGATAATTGCTTGCTATACTATGGAATGCAACGAAGTGAAGGGGTGATGGCAAATGTTTTTGTCCATGTACTCAATGCAGGGGATTTAAGAGGAGAATAATACTAATCTCAATATCCACAAAACATTGTAGGGAACATGGACACGTTGAGGGGGGGAATCAATATCATCCATTTGTAGGTTTAGAATTATAAAGTTTTTTATATTCTTTGCTTTGGTAAATGTATGTATTATTTTAATATTTCCTGTATTAGCTTATATATATTGATCTTTTCATGTATTTATAAAGGAAAGACACCCTACAACATATCGTTTAGAGGAAGTGATTTTAGAACAAGTTCCGGAGGATCATGGAGCATCTATGTTTAATGGAGAACAAGTGAATGATCATATTGAACAAGATGATCATACTGATAACGTAGTTGAAGATGATGGTACAAATACATTGATCCATGATTCATTCAATGTTAGAATGGATGATGACTATGAAGATGATAATGAAAATATTGATGACTTTGATGATGTTCATGATATACCTCTTCTCGACAAGGCATATGAACCCCTTTATGAAGGATGCAAAACAAATTTTCTCTCTATCGTATTGTTGATAATGAACTTGAAGGTTATGAATGGTATTTCAAACATATCAATCACATGGATGCTAAGGTATGTAAAATAATCCATCACATATATACGATTGTGATAAAGTTTATCTGTATTCCTATAATAATTGTATTGTTGATTCATTATTGATAATCATATGGATGAAGTGTGTTTCATTAATATTATTTATTTATTACATTAACTACATTTTTATTTTTATTTGATGTAGCTTGATAACTGAACTTTTGTTACCACCATCAAATATTTTACCTCGTGCTTATCGAGATTTATCTTCCATCATGAAAGAGATTGGAATGCATTATGAAGCAATTCATGCATGCCCCGATGACCATGTGATATATAATAATCAGCATGAATTTGCAATAGAATTTACAGAATGTCATATAAGTAGATATCGAACAGATCAAGTAACAAAAAAGGTGCCTCACAAGGTTCTTGGTTATATTTCCATCATTCCATGTTTTCAACAACTGTTTAGGTGCAATAAATAAGTGCAATTTATGGATTACCATGCCAGGAACAGAAGTCAAGATGATGTTATTCAAATGCCTGCAAATGGTTCTACTTTTAGAGATATGGAGGAAAAGTGGCCTCACTTTAAAGAAGAACCACGTAATCTTAGGATTTATTTAGCAGCAGATGGTGTTAATCCATTTTCACATATGAAATCTATTTACATGGTGTGGCCTATTTTTGTTATCAACAATAACATTCCACCATGGTTTTCAAAACAGAGGGAGCACGTAATGTTGTCGATGATTATTCCAGGTATTTTGTGTCTACAACTGTTTTATTTCTAATGTAGTTGTGGCATCTCATTTGCCGTATTATGTTTCCTAATTTCATATCTATATTTTTTTATTTTACTCTTGTGCATGGTTTATATATCTTAAGGGTTCTCATAATTATATATTTTATATGTACTTCAAATCAATCAGGTAAGTTCCAAGTCAAATATATGAATGTATATTTCAAACCTCTTATAGATGAGCTACTGAAGTTATGGAATGGCATCACTATGTATGACATATCTAGACCAACACAACAAAGACAATTTCAATTCCATGCAATGGTTGTATGGACAATACACGATGCCTTTGGGTTAACCCAATTTTGTGGTTTGTATTTTTGAAGTTCCATTTTAATTGCATTTAATTATATGAAGTAGTTGAAATATTTTATATATAATTATAATTGAGATAGATATTCCATATCTATATATTGTAGGTCTTCAGATAAAGGGTAAATTTGCATGTCTAGTTTGTGGCCCTAAGATAAAATCTCATCGCTCAAAAAGATTAAGGAAGGATGTGTTTGATGAGTATAGGCATTTCCTATCTAAGAATCACAAGTATAGAACAACTGAAAAAAATATTTTCAATGGGAATCAGGAGACCGCATTAAAACCACGGAGAATAACAACTCACCTTTGGAAGCCGCAATACAATATAAATCATCAGGCTGGTATGTATGGATCATCGTATATGAATTGTTATGTATTTTAATTTTTGTTGTGTGTTGTTTACTGTAGTGGCCATATTTGATTTCTAATGTAATTTATTTATAAACTAATATTCATGATTTCCATCATGATCATGAAGTCATTAATGGTCTTCCAAGAGGAATGAAAATTTATCCTATACAATTCATTAGGTTTCCCTACTATGAGCACCTACAAATTGATCATTTGTTTGAGACAATTCAAATTGGAAAGAATGTGACTGAAACATTATGGCGACTACTGGAGCTAAGGAGGGAGAAAGATAAATATTGTGAAATCTTGCAAATACATTCAAGAAGGAAACCATGCAATGAAAGACGTCATCCAATTTCATAGCAACGGAGACCAAATTAATATAAACTCAATTCCATGGATGTTTACGAAGCAGCAAAGCAATGTTGTCAAAGAAGTAATGCAGAAAATTAAATTTCCCACTGGATTTTGTGTGAACTTGAAGAATATCATAACAAAAAAGGTGATTTTGCGGGGGTCAAAATGCATGATTAGCACGTATTCATCAAGGTAATTATTATTGTTATGTCCATGTAATTTTTTGTTTCATTTTATTGCATAAAACTTTTTTCTTGTTTGTATACTCTTTGTTTAAAAAATGGCGTGGTTTTTATATTGATATAGTATGTTCTACCTCTCTCTATCCCAGACAACTTCGACAATAATGTCAAACAAGTTATATATAATCTTGGTAAATACATGAGGTAAGTAGCGATTAGCTGCTTTTGCAAGTAGTGTTTCTTTAATTCTTTGTTTAATTTATATATTTTTTTGTGCACTATTTCATGGTATGTAATTTAATGTTTTTTTTGTTAAATATCATTATTGGTTTGCATCACTTGTAGATGGTTGACATCAAAACAAATCCATGAAAAAGATATAAAGTATTGGAGGAGAGAAATTCATCGTCTCATGTGTGAAATGCAGAAGCATATACCTTCGGCATTTTTCAATGTACAAGAACACTACCTCATACACCAAGTTGAGGAGATTAAGTTGTGTGGACCTGTCCACTCAAGGTCCATGTGGATGGTTGAGAGGAACTTGAAATTTATGAAGGGTTTGGTGAGACAACAAGCATATGTTGAGGGTTCTATGATCGAAGGATATATGGTATACTAAAACATGTTGTATGTTAGTGAATATCTTCCTAATTTAGCATCAAAGCTCAATTTATGTTGCATTTATGATCCAGACTCCAATAAAAGTTTTGAAGGGGAGTACCTGAAGGGGTAAGGTAGATCGAGGAAGGTGAAAGGTAATTATTAGCTAGTGGGTGTTAATTATATCATTCATATTCTAATTGCAGTTTCAATTTATTGAATCAATTAAGAGCATATACTTTGTTCAAAAAATGTACATCTGTCTTGAATTTTAATGTTTATTGTCATCAAGCAGTTGGTTGAAGGTGGGATGCAATTCATTTTTACATCATAAACAATCTTGACTAGATGAAGGTATGGATTGAACGATGTGAACAATCGGGTCATGGAATATCATGGTAAGGTGTGGCTTCATTGGCAAAAGCAACACATCGCAATGGAGATAGAAATCTTACAGAAATGGAAATCAATTTAGCATATGGTTTAAAAGATACAATGGAAAGCATATTAATCAATCACTCTAAATCTTTTATTTTGCAAATTACATTTTGACGTACATGTTGTTCTTTTCCATGTATTGCTGCATAACTGTTGAATCGTTGTATAATATTTTCGTGTATTGTTGTTGTAGGTAAAACACCATAAGGCTATGGTTTGCAATGGTTGTAGACATCGCATCAAAAAATTGGATGAAACAAAGAAAACATCACATTGTGGGATATCAGCAGTCTTTGAGGTGACCAATTTTTCATCTAGAAGTGACAAACATCCAGAACTCTCAGAAAATCGATACTATGGGTATTTGGAGAATATTCTACAGCATGACTTTAAATCCTTCAAGGTAGTTCTATTCTTTTCAAATAGTACAGGTTACGATTGAATCAATGTGATCCCAATAGAACTATTATTGAACATGGTAATGGATTTACCATGGTAAATACAAGGTTGTTTGATCTAGGAACGAAGCCCTATGTTCTTCCATTCCAATGTGAACAGGTTTTTTACTCGGAGGTTCCAGTTAAAGTGAGCTGGTCATTTGTTGTGAGACACGATACAAGGGGAAGGCCGATAAAGTATAACCTAGACGATGGTAATAAAGAGGGTTCTCTAGAAGAAGAAGATGATGATGAAGAGCATGATCAACATGAGTTAGATGATGATGATGGTCCAACATAAGATGTCCAGGAATTAGTTGAATCAGATTATGTAGTAGACAATTCCCATGAATATTATATCAACGATGACACGATGAGCGTAACTGAATTAGATAACGATAATGATATGGCCAATCCTTACAATGTTGAATCTAGATATGATGATATATATGATGACTTGGATGAAGAAGATGATGAAATATATTGAAAGGTAAATATTTAATTAGACCTATTCTTTTATCTTTTTTTTTAAATAGTTACTAACATAATCATCATCACCACCATCATCACCATCATCTTCATCATCATCATGTTGATCATCACCGTCACTATCATCATCATCATCATCATTGTCATTATCATAATCATCATCATCATCAGGAGCTTCATCATCATCATCATCATCATCATTACCTCATCATCATCATCATAATCATCATAGTCATCATAATCATCATCATCATCATCATCATCATCATCATCATAATTATCATAATCATAATCATCATCATTATCATTAACATCATAATCATCATCATCATCATCATCATAATTATAATCATCATAATCATCATCATTGTCATCAACATCATCATCATCATTATCATCATAATCATCATCGTAATCATCATAATCATCGAGATCATGATCATCTTCATCTTCATCGAGATAATCATCATCGTCATCATCATCATCATCATTATCATCACCATCGTCATCATCATCATCATCGTATTCATCATCATCGTCTTCATCATCATCACCCTCATCATCATCATCATTATCATCATCATCATAATCATCATCGTCGTCGTCGTCTTCTTCATCATCGTCCTCATGATGTTCATCATCGTCATCTTCATCATGATGATGATGATAATCATCATCATCGTTATAATCATCATAATCATAATCATCATAATCATCGAGATCATCATCATCTTCATCTTCATCCTCATCATCATTGTCATCTTCATCATCATCATCATAATCATCCTCATCGTCATCATCATCACCATCATCTTCGTCATGTTGGTCATCATCATCTTCATAATAATCATTATCATTATAATCATCATAATCATCATCGTCATTGTCGTAATCATTGTAATCATCATCATCTTCATCTTCATCGAGATCATCGATATCATCATGATGTTCATCATCGTCATCGTCGTCGTCGTCTTCATCATCATGACCCTCATCATCATCATCATCATCATCATGAGCATCATCGTCGTCATCTTCATGATGATGATGATGATAATCATCATCATCATTATCATCATCATCATCATCATCATTATCATCATCATCATCGTCGTCGTCATCATCATCATCACCATCACCATCGTCGTCTTCATCATCATGATCATCATGATCATCGTCTTCATCGTCTTCATCATCATGATTATGATAACCGGCATCATCATCATCGTCGTTGTCATTGTCTTCATCAGCATCATCATCATCATCATCATCATCATCATAATCATCATCATCATCATCGTAATCATCATAATCATCATAATCATCGAGATTATCATCATCTTCATATTCATCCTCATCCTCATCATCATCTTCATCATCATCATCATCATTATCATCATCATCATCACCATCATCACCATCATCATCATCATCATCATCATCATGTTTATCATCATCGTCTTCATGATGATGATGATGATGTTTATCATCATCATCATCATCATCATCATCATTATCGTCATCGTCTTCATCATCATGACCCTTATCATCATCATCATTGTCATCATCATCATTGTTATCATCATCGCCATCATCATCATCATCATCATCATAATCATTGTCTTCATCATCATCATCTTCATCATCATGACCCTCATCATCATCATCATCATCATCATCATCATCATCATCGTCTTCATCATCATCGTCCTCATGATGTTCATCATCATCATCATCGTCGTCGTCATTGTCTTCATCATCATGACCCTCACCATCATCATCGTCATCGTCGTCATCGTCATCATCGTCGTCATCGTCTTCATCATCATCATCCTCATAATGTTCATCATTATCGTCATCTTCATCATCATCATATTCATCATCATGACCCTCATCATCATCATCATCATGACCATCATGACCATCATCTTCATCATGTTGATCATCATCGTCTTCATCTTCATGATAATCACCATTGTCTTCATCATCATGATAAACATCATCATCATCATCATCGTCGTCGTCTTCATCATGATGATGATGATGATGATCATCATCGTCATCGTCTTCAAATCATCATCATGAAGACGATGATGATGAACATGATGATGATCATCATCATGATCATGACCCTCATCATCATCGTCATTATCATGATGTTCAGCATCATCGCGTTCATCATCATCACCATCATCACCATCATCACCATCATCACCATCATCTTCATCATCATCATCATCATGTTGATCATCATTGTCTTCATCATCATGATCATCATGACCATCATGATCATCATGATCATCATCATGATGTTCATCATCATCATCTTCATCATCATCATCATCATCGTTGTCATCTTCATCATCATCATCTTCATCATCATGACCCTCATCATCATCATCATCATCATCATCATCACCATCACCATCATCTTCATCATGTTGATCATCATCATTTTCATCATCACGATAATCATCATCATCATCATGTTCTTCATCATCGTCTTCATCATCATGTTGATGATCATCGTCATCATCATCATCGTCGTCGTCGTCGTCGTCGTCATTGTCTTCATCTTCATCGTCCTAATCGTCTTCATCATCATCCTCTATCCATTGTGAACATAAGTGCCCCATCAACTATGAAAAATTACCATTTCTAATATAATATGGTTTTCTCTTCTCCAATGGTTATCCTCAACTTCTAATTTGTAATTGATTTATTTACCAGCGTAGATCCAAATCCTAGGCTCTATCAAGCACTGAGAGGGATCAAATCTCTTCTTAGGTATCCATTGATTTGATTCAAACCAAAAGTCAAATTTTTTTAGTTAAGGTTTATGGATGACATATAGTATTTTTTATTATTTTTTATTTTGTTAGGAACGAACATTTCAACATTTCTCCATACATGGTTTTAAAACCATATGCAAGGCCTTGCACATGGTCTTAAAACCATTTGCAAGGCCCTCCTAAACCATGTACAATAAAACCATAGGTTGTTTAGGAGGCCTTGCACATGGTTTTAAAACCATCTGGAAGGCCCTCCTAAACCATGTACAATAAAACTGTGGGTTGTTTAAAAGGCCTTGCACATGGTTTTAAAACAATGTGCACATGGTTTTAAAACCATGCACATGGTTTTAAAACCATGTGCACATCGTTTTAAAACCATGCACATGGTTTTAAAACCATGTGCAAGGACAACATTTTTTGGGGGATAATTCAATTTTTTATTTTTTATTATTTTGTTAGGTAAGAACATTACAACATCTCCCCCATATTGTGTTTTTTTCCTAATCCACATTTTTTTTACAGATAATTTAATTTTTACTTTTTTATTGTTTTGTTAGGTAGGAATATTACAACATCTTCCATTTTTTGTATAGATAATTAAATTTTTACTTTTTCATTGTTTTGTTAGGTAGGAATATTACAACATCTTCCCCAGATTAGGTGGTTCTTCTAGCTGACATTTATTTTGGCCTATAATTCAAAAAATTATTTGTTATTAATAAAAATAACGTTACATAACGTTACAAGATCTCTCCCATACTGGGCCGTAGAGTGCCTCTCGGCGCAATTACAAATAATTTTATTTATTTATTTATTACAAATAATAATTTCTAATGTTAATATTAATTTTGTGAAATAATTTTTAATAATTTTATAAGTAATTACTTTAGATATTTTAAGATCAAGAATAAATATATTAGATGGTGGATGATTATTAACATATAGGATAAAGAATTACAAAATCATTGTAACATTTGAATATCAAGAATGTTAAAATATACAACCATTTTACCTTATTAAATGGATAAACTTAGGAACAATGTTTTTATTGGACATTTTTGTGGAATTTATTGTTCCTTGTTTATATAAGGTTTTTCTTGCAACGTGACCACCAGAGGTTTTTGCGAAAACTGGGTCATGGTGCTCCAATGTGACAAGCACATTGATACTTTGAATACAATAATGTATTAGTGCTCCATGAATTTCCTACATTATATATATATGCTTTGAAATCAATATTAAAGATACTAGATGGGAGGTTTTAGTGAAAATTGGGTCATGGTGCTCCAATGTGTCAAGCACATTGATACTTTAAATACACTTGAATGTATTAGTGCTCCATGAACTTCCTCCATAATGGTTTTATAAATATTTTTTTAGATGCTTTAAATTCAAGATTAGAGATACTATATGGTTGAATATTATCAATATCTTGGATAAACATGTGTTAAAGAGTCATAATTTATAAAAACCAAGAATTATTAAAATACAACCACCTAACCTTATAAAATGGGTAAATTTGATTTCATAGCGGTACTAGGAAACAAATTTTTATTGAAAGTTTATGTGGATATATAGACACTAAATCCTCTAGGAAATATCCCTAAGTTACGTGTATCCATTCATGGAGTCACTTAAGGGAGGGTCATATGACCTTAAATATTCAAATACAGTTTTTAGAATTGTAATGGAGAAGGTCATTTCAATCTTAAGAGATCCACCATGAAGCTGAAGAAACATTGAAAGGATTGAGTCCTTTAGTATGTTATACACAACCAAAGTAGCCATCTTCCATATGCTTACTAGTGAATATTAATCCTCACTAACGCATGGTTATTTCACCTTAACTTTTAATTAAAAAAGTGCATGTATGTATCACTTCAATGCCTTGTCTACATTCCTAATATTTAAAGAATGCTTTGTAGCCATCTTGACTTTATGAAAAAATGTTGAATGGTAGATGTTCCCACTTCTATAGAATGTTTCATGCATGATGGTGATGGCAATGATGATGATGGTGATGGCAAGGATGATGATGGTGATGGAAATGATGATGATGGTAATGATGATGATGATGATGATGATGAAGATGTCAATGATGATGATGACAACAATAACGACGATGATGATGATGATGATGAGGTTCATGATGATGAATACAACTATGACAACGATGATGATGATGATTGTCTTCATCATCTTGATAATCATGATCATGATCATGATCATCATGGTCATCATCGTCGTCTTCATCATCATCATGGTCATCGTCGTCATCGTCATCATCATCTTGATCATCATCATGAACCTCATCATCATATTCATCGTCATCAACATCATCATCATCATCATCGTCTTCATCATCATGACCCTCATAATCATCATCATCATCATCATCATGTTTATCATCATTGTATTCATCATCATGATCATCTTCTTCATCATCATCATCATCATCGTCATCCGATCATCATCTTCATCATCATCATCATTATCATGATGTTCAGCATCATCGTCTTCATCATCATGATGATGAATGCGATGACGATCAACATGATGATGATGATGATGATGACGATGGTGATGGAAATGATGATGAGAGTCATGATGATGAAGACGATGATGATCTTGATGATGACGATGAATATGGAAATGATGATGATGACGATGATGGTGATGATGATGATGATGATGATGATGATGATGATGATGATGAGGGTCATGATGATGAAGACGATTATGATGAAGACGACGACGACAATGATGATGATGATGATGATGATGAGGGTCATGATGATGAAGACGATGATGATGAGGGTCATGATGATGAAGACGACGACGACGATGATGATGATGATCATCGTCTTCATCATCTTTGTCTTCATCATAATGACCCTCATCATTGTCATCATCATCATCATCATCATTGTCGTTGTCTTCATCATCATCATCTTCATCATCATCATCGTCATCATCATCATCATCATGTTGATTTTCATTGTATTCATCATCATGATCATCTTCATTATCATCATCATTATCATAATGTTCAACATCATTGTCTTTATCATCATCATGATGAAGATGATCATGATCATGATGATGAATATGATGATGATCAACATGATGATGATGATGATGAAAATGATGATGGTCATGATGATGAAGACGATCATCATCATCATCATCATCATCATAACCATCTTCATCGTCATCATATTCATCATCCTCATGATCATCTTCTTCATCGTCGTCATCTTCATCATCATCATCATCTTCATTGTCATCATCATCACCATCATCACCATCATCATCAAGATCTCCATCATCATCATCATCATCATCAACATCTCCATTATCATCATCATCATCGTCGTCGTTGTCGTCGTCGTCGTCGTCATCATCTACATCATCATCATCATCATGATCATCATCATCATCATCATCGTCGTCATCATCAACATCACCATCTTCATCATCATCATCTTCGCCTTCATCATCATCATTGTCGTCGTCATTGTCGTGATCGTCATCATCATCATGATCATTAGCACCTTGTTTCATAATCTTCACCATCATTGTCATCTTCATCATCATTGTCATGTATCCCTCTCAATAGTAGTCTTAACATGTGGTGAAAATTGCCTTACTTCAAAAGAAAGATAAGAAAATCATACAATACCAAACAACTGGCATTTTCAATGCAATATCGAAGAACAACCTTGATAATTTAATTCCACGCTATCTTCCACATCAAACTTTAATCATCATACTATAACTACATACCCCAACTATAAGTTCATGACCATGAATTTTGATCTCCTTACTTTATGAAACTGTGAACAACCTCAATAGCTAACAAATCAGGTTACTCATAAAAAATCAATACAATCAAGATCCAAGTCAACTTTAACATTACTCGATGTAAGTGGAAGGTATTGATGCAATATGACTAGATAAGTAGTTATCCAATGTTTAAGGCATAGTTGTAATTGATGAAGGCATGATTTAAGAATTAAGGAGGATCAATTCACTTATGAACGAACAACATGGCACATTAGATGGGGATGTACAAACATTAAATGATGGATAAAAACATAAAGGTATGACACGTCATTTGTTTTAAATAAGGCATTGAATGATTGAGTTTCGATTTATGGCCCTTGTCAACTTAATAAAACACAAGCAACTTCTATAGCATGATTTTATGACCTCTTGCACCTGCAACTTTTATAGCATTGTTTCCATCCTTCGGACCTCAGATGAGTAAGAAAAAAGAGGGAGATAGTTATCTATTTGGAGAGAGCCATTACGCTGGGTTCGAGTTTGAATGCGATAAGGACCTCCACATTAGTATTTTCTCCATCCATAATATTCGGACCTCCGATGAGCAAGCAAATGGAGATAACTAGGGTGATTTGGAGTATCAAGACCTCTGAAGAGAAAGAAAAGGGAGATAGTTGATTTGGAGGGAGCCAAGGGTTCGAGTCTGATTGCAAATAGGTGACCTCATTAGCACACTATAATATTTTACTGCTTGAGATATTTTGTACAATCATTTAACCATTCCTGTTCAATGCATTGTTTTTATAGGTGATTTCCAGGTTTTATCCTTGTGTTGAGATTTCTAAACGAAAGGTTGAATATGAAGGACCTACGACTGGTAAGTGAGTTACCAACCTTTCATTTAGCCTCGATATTATTTCATCCACTACAAATGAAGGGTGTTATTTGGAAGCATAGTGAAATTATGCCTTGGACCCTTCCTTGTTGACGACCTCGGGATAAGTACCATAGGAGGTTTTGATTCCACAAATGCAAAGTTGGCTCTATCCAATATGACCGCAATAGTTGCTTTCTTGTCAGTATAATTGGACCAAGGGTTTACATTCCCATGGATATTAATTCAAATAGATGCTTGCATATGTACATAGAGATTGTTGCTAAATAAGAGAAAAACTCAGGTACTAAAGTTTGGTTTGGATACCTAGAATAGTGCAGGTCTCAAGGTGGTATTAATTTTTCCCACAATTTCTTAGAGCAGATCTGAAAATGGCGTGCAATTATTCTAGCAGTGTGTCCTTGTTAACATGCCATAAATTAGTTGAAAAACACACACCCAACACTGAGAGGGGGGATGAATCGTTGTTGGAGACTTGTTAGTAATTAAAATTTAATTCTCTCTTAGAATAGAGATTTACTTCTTTGTAAAAAACTTAAAAGATCAAATAGATACCAACAACTGTAAATTTAAATATATTGAGGTATATGACAAATTTACATTTATGGTCTGTGCTGCAACACAGACTGTAAAAACCAGCTACAACTGATAATGTATGAGGCTTCAACCTTTGTGTAAAGTTTCTAGCTTCAACTGTGAATCAAGCTTTAAGATGCTTCTTGAATGTGTAAATATGTTCCTCGTTTTACCTTACCTCTCAGTCATAATGATACTTCAAATAGCCTCGTCTTCAATCCACATTCTAAACTTGACCTATACTCTATACCCCAATACAAGAACTCATAGAAAAACTGACTTTACATCTCTAACCTTTGTCTACTATAACTCGTCTCTGCTCCTTCGTCTTCTTGTAAAATCGTCTCTATTCCTCGCTTTTTGTGTACTCGTCTATGTTCCTCGTTTGTTGTAAATTCGTCTCCGGTCCTCTGTCTCCTGTAAACTATTCTATGCTCTTTTGACGGATATAAACTTGCATCCACAAAGACTAAACTTCACATCTTTGTTCCTTATCTCCACATCGAAATGCATACCAAATATTCACTTCCATATCTTCTATTTATATACAACAAAACTCTTCAATAGCAAATTACAAGGCCGACTTAGAATCTTAAACACTTCTTATTTTATTGGTCATTGTGTGATGTATCCACTTAGGATTCATTAAGATTACTTAATGAATTTCTGATTCCATACTTCACGGGATAGAGATCATTACTCTTCCATACTATTAGGGTGTTTTATACTTCACAAGATCTTCCATACGATTCCAGGCCTTCTTAAAAAGACTACACCAGTCAGCAAGACTAATGTCTTGTAGGCATTTCAACAATGCATCCATCTACAAGGCATATACATTATTGGCTATGGTCATTTGCGAGCATCTCCTTCATACTGTTGGAATTGCCTTTATTTGCTGCTAACATTTTGAATTAATGGCTATTGACATAAACCTTTGACGAATGATCGTGTATATTTTGAGTCTGGAAGGCTTTTTGCTGACTTCAACGATCAACAATGATTCTTCATACAACAATGTTTCTTAACTTGTCAAGGACATAATTTGTATCCTTCTGACATGTACATTGATGCTGTAGGCATTTACTCATGAACTGCTTAACCAACTGGCTAGGTTTCTCATTTTTACATCAATGCCAATAATCTCTAACTTCGAATGTCAAGATTAGTCATTTGACAAGTCTAAGAATATATTTTATGGTAGAACCTGTTAGATTTTTATCATTTAAGCAATATGATATTAGGATATTATCTGAGAGAATAACATGCACAACAATAAACACAAGAGACAAGAGACAAAGAATTTTCCTTCGGGAAACCATAAAGGAGAAAACCCCACAACTTCCTCAGAGATAGAATGAGTACCAATGGTAGCAGTAAAACCCGAAAACATAAAGATGATCTCCAACAGCTTGTTCTATCTCTCTCTCTTGAGAGAGATTCTCCTCTCTCACTCATGCACCCCAATGAGTGAGTGTGTGTGTAATAAATAGAGAGGCTCACTCTCTATTTATATTCTTTCGTTCACTTAATGTCCACTTCAACATGTCGGCCCCACTTAACAATTACTTACCAGGGCCAACATCTCTATGAGAGTCTAATAACCCTAGTGCCCCACAACTTTGGGGAATTTTCCCTTTGATCAACAAGGAGGGTTAACCTTGACACAATTGTGGGGACTATTTCCCCGAGTTACAATGGAGGGTTAATCTCAATGACTTTACATGACTTGTTTACATTATTGATTCTCCTGATAGGAACATCAGGGTATGACATTACTCAATTACATTACAGATACTTCCTGGAATAAACATCGGGGTACAATACATAAGATATACAAGTGAATACATTCCAAAGTTACAAATACATCAACACTCCCTCTTAACTAGGAAGGTATTCTCTCGACACAATTTATCAGCACAAGTCTTCTTCTTTGTATCATCTGGATCAACATCAAGTCATTTTCATCTTCAAGTCATCTTCATTGTCAATTCATCTTCATCAAGTCTGGATCATCACTGGATCATCACTTGATATGGAGCATCACTGGATCATCATCAAGTCCGTATCATCACTAGATCATCATTATCATCATTGATTCCACTACCTCAATCAAATGGTGCTATCTCTTCATTCTTCTTGTCATAGGAAGTTCTACAGAGCCATCCCTTTTTCATGCTGGTTGTAGGCCTATCCTCCATGTAGGTCTTCATCTTCTTCAACACTTATATCTGACCATGGGAGGAACACATCCAAGAACCATGTCAGAAAGGCCCACCCAGCACTTACATCTCTCCATGGGAGGAACACATCCACCACATGTCAAAAAGGCATGCCCATCACTCACATATGACCATGGGAGGAACACATCCAAGAACCATGTCAGAAAGGCCCAACACTTACATCCGACAATGGGAGGAACACATCCAAGAACCATGTCAGAAAGGCCCAGCACTTACATCCGACCATGGGAGGAACGCATCCAAGAACCATGTCAGAAAGGCCCAGCACTTACATTCACCAGCATGATAAGACACACCTACTATCATCTGTGAAAAGGACCAGCACTTACAACCATAAGCATGATAGGACACACCTACTATCATCTGTGGAAGGGCCCAACACTTACAACCATCATCATGATAGGACACACCTACTATCGTCTATGGAAGGGCCCAACACTTACAACCAATAGCATGGTAGGACACAACTACTACCATCCATGGAAGGGATCTTCACTTACAACCAGTGGCATGGTAGGACACAACTACTACCATCCAAGGAAGGCCTCTGCACTAACCACTGATCATGTGGGATCCAATCCCGCGGTCATATCATAATGGCTCTCAACTCTAGGCTAAGTTTTCTTGGTAACTAACCAGGTGCCTCCATTCTCCCAGAGAATGGCCTCTCAGCACTAAGCTAAGTATTCCTAGTAACTGACCAAGTTCCTCCATTCTGCCGAAGAATGGCCTCTCAGCACTAAGCTGAGTATTCCTAGTAACTGACCAGGTGCCTCCATTCTCCCATAGAATGGCCTCTCAGCACTAAGCTGAGTAATCTTGGTAACTAACCAGGTGCTTCCATTCTCCCATAGAATGGCCTTCAGCACTTATATTTGATCATGTGGGAACACATCCCACAATCACATCAAAATGGCTCTACATTGATCATGTGGTAACACAATCCACAATCACATCAGAGCATCTGTGCACTTATATCTGACCATGTGAAGCTCAGGCTTCCACCATGTCAGAAGGGCCATAGCAATTACATCTGACCATGGAAGTAACCAATCCTCTCACCATGTCAGAAGGGCTCACAGACTCATCACTTCCCTTTGGAAGGAACCTCGATTTGGAGAACACCAAGCTTCTCCCCGAAGTACTCAAACTTCACTTTGGCCATTTCTAGCATAGAATCACATCAGGGGTGATTATGTCCAAGGATAACCTGCAATCTTTGCTAGTACCTATTACATCCAAGGACAAGCTACAGGACTGATAACATCTGAGTACCCTATGAGCTTCGCCGTGATTTATGCTCAGACAACCTTTCTCACTAAGTATGCTAGAACTCCCTCTTTTAAGAGATCTTGATCTGGATCACTACTCCTCTCTTCATCATACAAAAATTCAAGACAGATCAACCAAATCAAATAGTAGTTTTCAAAGGAAACATACTACCTCCCAAATAGCAAGTGGCAACATCTTTTGCCTCGGTTGTACTCAATGCCACGCAAGACTGCTTCCTGCTACACTAAGAAGTGCTCTTCCTATCAATGGCACTACCTTCCCAATCTAAATCCACATAACCCTCCAAGTTAATGTTCTGATTCGCCTCATACTTGAGCTCATATTCAACTGTACCCTTCGGGTACCTCTGCATGATTTGAAACGATCAGGTGAACATGTCTCAATGTGTTCACAACAAAGAAAATATCTGGTCTTGTATTCATCAGGTACATCAAGGAAAACCTCATCTGACGATACATCATGGCATCAACTGACTTTGATGAAGCAACACTTAGTAGCTTCAGGTTCAATGCCATAGGTGTGGTTATGGCCATGCAGTCCATCATCTTGAACCTCTTCAGGATCTCTACTGCATACTTCCCTTGTCCACACCTCCATGCCTAGAAAGTAGTGCATCATATCCAAGTCCTTCATCTCGAACTTAGCAGCAAGTCTCCTTCTTGCAACTTGTTGTGCCCCTACTCAACAGCCTTGTAAAATCATTATTTCATCAAACAAAATGCAATTTTGTTTGATGAAATGTTTAAATTTTATAAGGGCAGGTTTAATGAGTTTTCAGCTACTGATATGGTGGCTTTCATTGAGCTACTGATTTGTTGAAATTTATTTATTTAATAGCCTTTGCAAATTTTACAGGTTTAATAAGACCATCATCTTAAAGTTATTCTTTTGGATAATGTATGCTAGGGAAGCCAAACCATGACTCTTAAGGATTTCTATTTCTACCTTATAACCCTAGTCATAAATATTATCCCAAAATACTAGAGATTCATTTCATTGATTTCGTTATTATGATGATTTGCAAGGTTTCAATACTATGGTTTTCATGTCTTGTTGAAGCAATAGCTGTTAAAGGTCTGATGTTTGTAACTTTGTCGAAGCCTTGACTTATATTTCATAGTTCTTATCCTAAGCTCGTAGACCATCATTTATATTGATATTAATTTGCATATGGTCGTTTTGAAGGTTTAAGTGCATGGTTTGTGATCATATTATAACCTCTGCCACCTTTACAAGATATGTCGAATCTATGATAGGAGCGTATACTTTTAGGTTATCACCGATTGATTTATGGCGCAACCTGTATCTTACCTCACGTATCGCGAAAACAGAGTGCTATCATGACACTCGTACCTAGCCTGTCCTCCACGTTTAAGCTTTGGTACGTAGCCTCTGTCGTGGCTGCTTACCAGTGGAGCACCTGTTATATGTTCAGCAAAGATCTTCTATCATTTAAGTCAGGGTTGAATCATGAGATTATTAGCGTTCTAGGGTTTTCGATCGGCATTTTTGCTATCAATCAATTACCACTTCGAGTGCCGATGGCTTCACTCATGTCAAACCCTCAGAGGTATAGCCTGCGTGCGTGCATGGATTACCCTGTTCATTATCCGGTTTTGCTTAGCCTTCGTCCTAAGTGCTCACGACCTGGTTTTCTATCCCTGTCTGAGTGGTGGTATGTATTTTTTGTGTGGTTACGCATTCGTAATCAAACAGTGATGGCTCCTGTCGTTAGGGTTGAACCCTGCGAGATGACTCTGTTGAACTCAAACCCTGAACTCTCAGAGAAGGTCAGGAATGTGGGGTGGATGCCGTTATTCGAGAAGTTTTTCGACTCGAATCCTAAAGTTACCAGAGTCTTTGCTTTGTCCCTGGTTAATTACCAAGCAGAGGTTGGTGATCTCTGCTTCCGGGTTGATGAAAGATCTGTAGCAGCCGCCACGGGTTTGTCTCTATCTGGGCAGAGGTGGTTTAAATATCAGAAGATGGACATTACCGAATGGAGACGATTGTTAAAGAACCCAACTCAGGAGGTTTCTTTCCGAACAGGGGTCGCACGTAAGTATTTTCTTAAAGAATGGCGCCAGGTTCTTGATTTAATTCATCGATATTTAACCTGTGAAGGCCGATTATCTTCGGCATATGTATATCATCTGCGTCTGATGGCTGTTTTTATAGGGTTTCCTATTAATTTGCCTTACTACCTTCTACACAGTTTATTTAAAATGTCAAATGCCATTAAAAAAGCCCCGAAACATGTAAGCCACAGCCTTTTTCATCATGGGCTAGTTCGTATGTTGGTTGAGAATGAACTGATGAAGTCGGGTCGCTCATGGGAGCAGTTTATAGAGTCAAATGGTTTTTCATCCTTTTGTCATTGTATGTTTGATAGTCCTGATGACTGTAGCACACATAGAAATGCAGTTTTGGCTCCATCATCGTCTCCATGTAAATCTGTGTCAAACCCTAGCCGTAAGAATTCGGAACCCTACAAAGCACCTATGGGTAATCTAGTGAATACTCCTCATACCTCTCCAGAGTCTAGGTGTGTGAAGAAGACTTCAGCTCTATCACCCGTTACTCCACCAAACAGTGGTGATAAAGTTGGGAACCGTCGAGGAAACTTACCCAAATCCAAGCTGGCTAGAAGGCCAACCAGGAGTATGGCTAAAGCCAAGATGGTTAAAACCCCCGCAAGTAATAAGCTTTCAGTGGAAACGGTTGTGATTGATGATGAGGAAACCATTGCTCCTTCGCCTGTTAATGACAATCTGGTTCATCCTGAGTCCGTTCCTGACTTGGCCGATAAAGGTTATCCTGTGATTGATAACGATATGCACGAAAGTCCTTCTCTGTCTGTTGATGTTCAATCTGGTGATCCTGAAATTGATGTCCCTCTTGACAATTATAATCCTCCATCAGTGGATAAAATAGTTCAGGAAGTTTCAGTTGATCAGATGACTGATTCTATAGTAAAAGAAAAGCCTGCTAAAACAATCCCGAAGGTTCTTTGTGGAACTGGGGAAACTATTCATCCTTTGTTCATTAGTTGTCTTCTCGACAAGGTTCGTAGAATGGAGGACAGGATGAATGAAATAGTAGCAAGTCGGGATTTATTCAAAGCTGATAATGTGAAATTAAAGGCAAAAGTTGATATAAGTGATCAGCATCTGTTACGATTGAAGAATCATAAGGAGGGTTCTTAAGTTGCAAGATGAAAATGAAAAGAGTGAAGAGAAGGTGCGTGAGCTCAACGCCCAGATCGCACTTATGCAATTCAGAGCTCCTTCACCAAGTCAATCAAGTGGAGTCAATATCCAGGTTTTTAATGCCCCAGTCGGTCTGTAGTGTTTTGGCGATGTGATATTTTAATATCAGGTTTTCAGAAGATTTAATGATTAAAGTTTTGTTACAGGTATTTGATGAGTGAGAATTGGTTTATTATTGATTTTATTTGCTGTCTATTTTAATTATATTCTAATTATGTTTCTTTTATTTTGGATCGCAGATAGTATCATGAATATCTCTTTCCCTGATTTTGAGGATTTCGGTTATATGGATGATCCCTTTATTTCTGGAGACAAATCGATATTGAAGGGACTGTTGTACAGGTGCCGTTATCTTGTTTATGTCCTCGATCTCCTATGATGGACTGATAGTTGTGCGTATGCTGAAAAACAACATGTTTCCACTTGTCGTTTTTATGCGACATCAGTTAGGAATTGCAATCTTGATTATTATTAGCTCTTAGAAAGTTTTATTTTGGAAAATGAAAATGTATTTAAGGGGCTAATAGCGCAAATGATAAAGAGGTCAATAGTTTGGGGAAGGAAGGACAAGACCACTGTTTGATCTATCTGTGACTCTAGACAGTTAACTGTCGGTGGCTACAGCGTTTGAATTGGTGATGTTTTAAACATATATACAGTTTTAAAACTTTACATATGCTTTATAATATCTTTGGGTTTTGCCACTTGTTCTTCAATATTATGAATGTTTGTGATAATTTCCTTGAAAATTTGTGCAAATATTATCTATAAGTATCGACTGTTCCTGTTTTCGATTGCGTTGATACGTCATGTTTTGTAATTAACGATTGATATCGTTGTTATATAATGTGTAGCGATTCCTGTATGTTTCTTGTAATATTTGAATGTCTTTAAATATTAACAGATCTTTGCATACAGTGTCCTTATCAACATTAATTGTTACAGGTTAAATTGTTACTGCTCCTGATCAGGAGAGAGGATAGTTTAGGATAAGATGTGTTTTGTTTTATATTATTTGAAAATCCATTGTATCAGATCCTGTCGTAGGAAATACCAATATTCAGATTATTCTTTGCTATAATTATTGTACACTGTGTATATTATATATTACTGGAAGATGTTACTGTGTTAATTTTCATTTTGTTATTTTTGTGTTTATAACTAACTACTTTGAGTAGAATAAATATAACAGTTTGGCGTACTGTAATATATAACCTGAATTAACCTTGGTAACCCTAAGTGTAGGTTCGCACATTAAACAGTAGCATTAACTTTAACCTTTTAGACTTTCAATTTTCCAGGCTAACAGAGCCTTTAAACCTGTCGGGAACGACTATCCCAAATAGCTTGGAGCCTGTTCTAAGGATCCCGGTCTGGGTCGTTTTTCCCCGTTGCGGGCTTAGTCAAATATGCTTGTCAACACAACTTTAATGAGTTCCTCTTTTCTGTCAGGAACAAGTCATCAACATATGACAGGAGAATCACTGGTCTTCTACCTTCAACCTTGAAGTAAAGGTTAGAATCCGCTTTACTCTTAGTAAATCCTAGAGTCATCAATAAGCTATCCATCCTGTAGTACTAAGTCGAACCTTAGGATATTCTGTAGTCGCTCCCTTTGAAGCGGAGCATCATTCTCCCTCTGCCTATACTGGAGTGACAAGTAGCTTCATATGCTACTATTATTCTATGTATCCATGTAGGGTCACTGGATACCAAGATCCTCTATCATGAACTTTTCAAAAGTTCTTCTCACACCCATATATGAGCTTGTCATCCTCTATAGGCTTTCATCTTCAACCTTGTGGCAAAGGTTAAGATATTCATTAGTCTAGGTGATATTCAAGCTCCTCATGTATGTGTTATCCCATGGGTGCTTTTTGAGCTCGTACAAGGCCTTCTTTTATTTTCACACATGATTATGCATGTTATCTGTATTTCTAGTGGCTGCAAATGTCTATTCATAGTCTATGCCTCGTGCTACGAATCTTTCCTTGTATCCCACAATGTTTCCATCTATTGCATGATGGAACTACGAACTTCCCTTTAGGTCTCAATACTGCATCCTAGACATCATTCTTCATTTTGGATTATTAGAGTGAATCTTGAAATGTCGTCGCTTGTTCTTTGGAACAAGTCATATCCTTCTTTTCTTGTAGGCGATTGTACGCGATCTTTCCTACAAGTCAAATGCACCAGTTGTATGATTAAAACATTTCATAGTGCATATTCATAATGGTAAATTCATATGCATAAAGATATAATCATGCAACTATTTTAGCCAATACAACATTCATCCATATCTAACGGATACTTTCTAGATGCCTTCCATCTCTACCAGGACAACATGGAGATTGTGCACTAATCCCATATGTCAGCAAAGAGGCTTCATTCTAGATAAGTATCAATGGAGAGTTGTATAGCACCATGAGCTACTTACCCATCACATGCATATTAGTAGTATACTGTCATTAATGCAAACATTCTATCATGCATAATACATCAACTGAATATAAAAAAATGCATAACAAAATAATATCATTAAATGACAATGAAATACTTATCTTTATTTGTTTTGTGGGTAGACTCCTTCTTGAGCCTTCCGCTTTATCATCTTCTTCACTCATGACATCATCATTTCTTATCCAAATGCTCAAGATGGATAAGCGGTTCTTCAAGAATTGAGTCCTTTATATCACTTGAGGGATCTTCTTTGAATCACGAGAGCTTGATCTTCAATTTCTACCATTTCCTCTTATTATGAGTCGAGCTTGTTCTTGTGTGTGCTCTTCCCAGAGTTTGCTGAAAGTAATCACTTCCTTCAATTTGAGGTGTCCATTTTGGTTCCGGAGCTGACTAATCTAGGGTTTGTCAGAGAAACCATAATTTTCAAAACTTAGAATACTTTAGATCTAATAGGATAGAAATATAGACCTCTTCAATTTGAGCTGTTCAATGTACTCCTTTTCTAAAAATAGTGGAGGGAAGCTCCCGGAACAGGAATCCCTAGTTTACCAATTTCTTCTATAGACATTCTTGATACTGTTTCTACGGTATCTCTTAAATTGTTGCTCCTCTGTGTCTGAAATTTCGTACTAAGGTAGCCACGTCTATCCTTGTTCCAACACCATAGGTTTCATCAGAATTGGTTTCACAAATTGGGCCTTATGAGCGTTTTACCAAGATGACCTGTTTTAGGACTGTTCAGCATAGCAAAGTTGTACAAACTGCCACATGTCACTGTTTCATCTTCTGGGTCTGAAAATTTTACCACAAAAAGTGAATTTTGTAGCCTTTATATAACATCTTGAGAAATTTAATTTGGACCTTTATAGCCCGAGATATAGCAATTCTCTCCAGGTGTCTTGTTTGGGGAGGAATCTTGGGAGAGGATGGAACCCTAACTTGGAGGAATCATATTTCCTAGAATATAGTGAATATGAGACTAAAACTTAGATACAGTATACATAAGGAATTTATATTTGTCCTATGAAATTTTTGGCTTCTAAGCCTTCTCCAATCTCAAGATATAGCAAATCTACCAAAACGTATCAATTTCAGTATTTTAGGGTTTTTCAGGCTAGGGGTCAAACTAGGGTTTGAATTTCTTGGAGTTTCAACCAACCAAAAATCTCAATCCAAGTCTCTAAAATTTGATTTTTATGAGGAAAGAAATCCTATGTCGAGCTCACTTAAAAATTCCTCTTCTGTAAAAAGCCCTAATTTTCCGTACCAAAAACTGAAAATGCCCAGAATCAAATTCTGCTTCGACAAAAAGATGTGCCCTTAAATGGAGAGTTAGCCTAGCCTTATTTTGCTGATGGACTATGGAGAGAGACCCAAAAAGTAATAAGCCCTAGCTTCTGCAGTTGCACAATGTCTTCTTCTTAAGTTAGCTCTGATACCATGTTAGATTTTTATCATTTAAGCAATATGATCTTAGGATCTTATCTAAGAGAATAACATGCACATCAATAAACAAAAGAGACAAGAAACAAAAAGAATTTTCCTCGGGTAAACCATAAAGGAGAAAACCCCGCAACTTCCCCAAAGATAGAATGAGCACCAATGGCAGTAGTAAAACCCAAAAACATAAAGATGATCTCCAACAGCTTGTTCTCTCTCTCTCTCTCTCTCTCTCTCTCTCTCTCTTAAGAGAGCTTCTCCTCTCTCACTCATGTGCCTGAGTGAGTGAGTGTGTGTGTGATAAATAGAGAGGCTCACTCTCTATTTATATTCTTTTGTTCACTTAATGTCCACTTCAACATGTCGGCCCCACTTAACAATTAATTACCAGGTCTGACATCTCTATGAGAGTCTAATAACCCTAGTGCCCCACAACTATGAGGGCTTTGCCCTCCGAACAACAAAGAGGGTTAACCTTGACACAATTGTGGGGACTATTTCCCCGACTTACAATGGAGGGTTAATCTCAGTGACTTTACATGACTTTTTTACATTATTGATTCTCCCGATAGGAACACCGGGGTATGACATGAATAAATTACAATACAGATACTTTCTGAAATAAACATCGGGGTACAATACATAAGATATACAAGTGAATACATTCCAAAGTTACAAATACATCAACAGAACCTCTTAAATAGGAAGGTATTCTCTCGACACAATTTATCAGCACAAGTCTTCTTCTCTGTATCATCTATATCTAAATCAATTCATCTTTATCTTCAAGTCATTTTCATCTTCAAGTCATCTTCATTGTCAAGTCATCTTCATCAAGTCTGGATAATCACAGGAGCATCATCGAGTCTGGATCATCACTTGATCTAGAGCATCATTGGATCATCATTAAGTTTTGATCATCACTGGATCATCATTATCAACACTGCTTCCTCTATCTCAATCAAATCATGCTATCTCTTCATTCTTCTCATCACAGGAATTTCTACAGAGACAGCCCTTTTTCATGCTGGTTGTAGGCCTAGCATCCATGTAGGTCTTTATATTATTCAGCAATTATATCTGACCATGGGAGGAACATGTCCAAGAACCATGTCAGAAAGGCACGCCCATCACTTACATCTGACCATGGGAGGAACACATCCACCACCATGTCAGAAAGGCATGCCCAGCACTCACATATGACCATGGGAGGAACACATGAAAGAACCATGTCAGAAAGGCCCAGTGCTTACATCCAACCATGGGAGGAACACATCCAAGAACCATGTCAAAAAGGCCCAACACTTAAATCCTACCATGGGAGGAACACATCCAAGAACCATGTCAGAAAGGCCTAGCACTTACATTCACCAGTATGATAGGACACACCTACTATCATCTATGAAAAGGCCCAGAACTTACAACCATCAGCATGAGAGGACACACCTACTATAATCTATGGAAGGGCCCAGCACTTACAACCATCAGCATTATAGGAAACACCTACTATCATCTATGGAAGGGCCCAACACTTACAACCATCAGCATGATAGGACACACCTACTATCATCTGTGGAAGGGCCCATCACTTACAACTAGTGGCAGAAAGTGGTTGATCTGAAGTATAACTAGGGGGATGGATGATATCATACTCATATTAGTGATATCCTAGTTTAGAGGGGGAAGCTTCCCTCTTGTGTATTTCAACAAATAAAAATAAGGAATGGTGTATTTCATTAATATTCAATGAATGAAGTAGATAGTATAAATGATCACCCTAGACTTAAATTCAAATTAGGTATTTATGAACCCTAATTAGGTTTAACAGGAGTGAATATATCCTCATGATAGCATGCACACTCACTAGGATGAGTTAACTACCCCATCGCTACACTAAGTTAACCCTAAGTGAACTAGGAGACACTCTAATTATAGTTCCAACTACATTCAAGCTCAAGTGACTAAGTATAGGCACATGCATGTGATCCAAGGAATCCAAAGACTCATCTAGCACACATGAGGCTAATTAGATCCTTGGAAGTGAACTAATATGTGCATTAAATTCACATTGAATTGACATGAACTAAAATGAACTAAACTAAACTAAGCAAAGTTGCATTGGAGGAGGGCACCATTTAGGCCATGCATGTCAGTATTAGGTCCCTGATATTTTTAATTGGTTTATGAGCAAGGATTTAATAAAAGGGTTTTATTTTCTCTTATTCAGATCATGGTGAACCCAAGAGACAAGATCACATTGATATGGAAATCAATGAATTTGCAATTCTGAAAACCATACAAACTGAGCAATTATATTAATATACATTTTATTATTATTAATATACAGTACCCCATTGGTTATTCGAAGTTCAATGCCTAGCAGTTGCTGTCAGATTTCATGTCAATCTGATGACACTACTATGGCTTCGATGGTAGATTGTCATCACATTTTTGACATCCTAGGGCCCTCGTCCAACAACCTTGTTGCAGGAAATTCGACGTCCTTGCCATAGAATATTTGACTGTGGGATTGGATCCCACATGATCAGTTGTAAGTGTAGAGCACTTTCATGGATGGTAGTAGTTGTTTCCTACCATGCCACTGGTTGTAAGTGCAGAGCCCTTCCATGGATGGTAGTAGTTGTGTCCTTCCAGATATGTGGAATCGCAAATCATTAGATATTGACATCGTAATCAATCCACAAGCTTCATCACATCTATTTTCCCATTCAATTTTCTTATCATCATCAATGGATTCTGTTTCTTTCCCTGAGGTTATATTGAAAAGGCTCCTACTTCACAGAACATCTTCCATATGAGATTTCCATGAGAAATAGTAAGAACTTGTAAGTATAATATCACAAGGGGCGGCCATACTGTAAAATAATGGCTGGAAGAACATAAAATAACTACCTGGATGCAAAGAGCTTGAAAAAATATGCGGGTTTAAAAAAACGGCACTGAAAACTGATTCTGGATGATGAAGTTATGCTTGATCAAAGAAAATGTTGAAGATGTCTCCAATAGTGACGTGGCAGATATTAACTTGACCAACTAAAAAAAAAAAGCTCCCTCTTCCCAAAATCAACCTTTGACAATCACTTTACAATAAAGTTGCTTTGAAGTGAATCACTTTTGTAGAATAAGTGATATTCACTTTTACAATAATATGGATTTTAAATAGTACATCAATAAATTAAAAGGCTTAAGTGACTCACTTTTTATTTTATTTTATTTATGTGAGATGCACTTTTACAATAAAGTAACTTGAAAATAGAAATTGAATGCTATAAAGTAACTTGAAAATAGAAATTGAATGCACTAAAAAATAGCTTAATAAGACTTGAACTCAAGACCTATTAAGGAATAAAGCAACTTTGGACCAAGTGAGCTAAGTTTAAAAGGTACGTAAAACAATGGAAAGAGAAAGGTTTTTTTTATAACTCTTCTCTCTCGTTCTCCGTGCTTGCTTTTTTTTCCAGCAAATCACAAAGAAAATGAAAAACAAAAAACAAAAAAACTTTTTCCACACAATGTGGTTAGATCTTGGTTAGTTTACCTAGAAAGTATACGTTTTCAAGTTTTCTCATTGTTTCTGATTTGTCATGATCGCACAAGGTGCACGGCAAAGAACATACGTAGCCGAGAAGACAAGAAAAAAAAAACTTTCCCTCATTGTTTCTGCTTTGCCGCGATCGCACAAGGTGCACAGCAAAGAGCATACGCAGCCAGGGAAGGAAATAGTCTGAGACTAGAACAAAAAAGATCTAATAATAAAACAGATAAAATATGAGAAATTAAAAAAAAAACAAATCCATCATTGTAACATTATACCTTCAAATTTGCCAAAATGGGTATTTCCGAAACAAACAGAAATAGTTTTTGATGAAACAAAAATATTTCCCAATGGAAATGACGCTTTGGATGTAATGGAATAGCTCCCACAGGCCACAAATGCACATAAAATACAGAACCGGAAACCCTTTCAAAGTTTCGGCAACACCGGTTCCAGATCTTGATCAAAATCGAAAGCGGCTCTTCATGAACGTTTTGATACCATGTTCAGGTACACAGGGTACTCCCAAAAGACCGAACACTTTCAGAAACTGCTTCACACAATTAGATCAAAAATCAACACACTGGTGTTTGTCATGTGATTAAAACCCTCGAGAGGAAAACAGTCCACGACCCCAGCGAAATAGCTACTTGGAGCAATTTATTATGCAAAAGAAAGAAATTCACATGAGCTTCTCATAATCAATCAACTAGCTAAGGACCCTCTATGCTCTTTAAATAGAGACCATAGACCAATCGGGTGTTAAGCCATGGATCAATGGTAGGTATGATCTAAGAGAAGTTGAACCGTCGGATCACTCTATGTCTAGAACATATCGTGACCATCGGATTAGAATATTTACAAATTCATACTAATGGATAGTAAAGAAACACACTTTTACCTAACGGATATATTATACAATTTGGTCTTAACTAACTCCTAAGTGTCTAAATATCCTAGCATTATTGAGTCTACTTTCTAGTGCAATATTATACTGTAGTAAGTGAGATTTTCATTAAGTTCCTAGGAGCATCCCATAGATATTTTTGGCTTCTGAGCCTTCTCCAATCTCAAGATATAGCAAATCTACCAAAACGTATCAATTTCAGTATTTTAGGGTTTTTCAGGCTAGGGGTCAAACTAGGGTTTGAATTTCTTGGAGTTTCACCCAACCAAAAATCTCAATCCAAGTCTCTAAAATTTGATTTTTATGAGGAAAGAAATCCTATGTCGAGCTCACTTAAAAATTCCTCTTCTGTAAAAAGCCCTAATTTTCCATACCAAAAACTGAAAATGCCCAGAATCAAATTATGCTTCGACAAAAAGATGTGCCCTTAAATGGAGAGTTAGCCTAGCCTTCTTTTGCTGATGGACTATGGAGAGAGACCCAAAAAGTAATAAGCCCTAGCTTCTGCAGTTGCACAATGTCTTCTTCTTAAGTTAGCTCTGATACCATGTTAGATTTTTATCATTTAAGCAATATGATCTTAGGATCTTATCTAAGAGAATAACATGCACATCAATAAACAAAAGAGACAAGAAACAAAAAGAATTTTCCTCGGGTAAACCATAAAGGAGAAAACCCCGCAACTTCCCCAAAGATAGAATGAGCACCAATGGCAGTAGTAAAACCCAAAAACATAAAGATGATCTCCAACAGCTTGTTCTCTCTCTCTCTCTCTCTCTCTCTCTCTTAAGAGAGCTTCTCCTCTCTCACTCATGTGCCCGAGTGAGTGAGTGAGTGTGTGATAAATAGAGAGGCTCACTCTCTATTTATATTCTTTTGTTCACTTGATGTCCACTTCAACATGTCGGCCCCACTTAACAATTAATTACCAGGTCTGACATCTCTATGAGAGTCTAATAACCCTAGTGCCCCACAACTATGAGGGCTTTGCCCTCCGAACAACAAAGAGGGTTAACCTTGACACAATTGTGGGGACTATTTCCCCGACTTACAATGGAGGGTTAATCTCAGTGACTTTACATGACTTTTTTACATTATTGATTCTCCCGATAGGAACACCGGGGTATGACATGAATAAATTACAATATAGATACTTTCTGAAATAAACATCGGGGTACAATACATAAGATATACAAGTGAATACATTCCAAAGTTACAAATACATCAACAGAACCTCTTAAATAGGA
>LPNX011104950.1:0-75911 GCA_001517045.1 Pseudotsuga menziesii
TCCTTTTCAATAATAAATTTATTTAGAGATTCTTCAGTGATTCTAGCTTCTTCCAGCTTTAGTTTTAATTCACTCATCATTGCTTCAGTGCTTTCAAATAAATCATTTGATTTTTCAATTCATCCTCAAGTTCTTTAACATTTCTCTTAAGATGTCTACATTCTTTTCTTTCTCTTCTTAAATCACATAGAGCACTTACCAATTTTGCTTCCAAATCCACTTCACCGTCTTCTTCCTCTTCAGACTGGTCTTTCTGATTTTCCAAAGCCATAAAGAGATTCTCATCTGACTGATCATCACTTTCATCGGAATCAGATATATCACTTTCTTCTTTAGTAAATAAACTCTTCTTCTTGAAAGTACGTCTATTGAAAGACTTCTTGTATTTATTTTTGTATTGCTTTGGCTTTTTACTGCTTTCTTCCTCATTGTCAGAGTTCTTACTATATGGACATTTGGAAGCAAAGTGGCCTATTCTACCACATCCAAAACATTTCAAAGGAAGCTTACCTTTGAACTTATCTATACCTCTTTTCAAGTTTTTGACAAAATTTGCTTCTTCTTCACTTCTTCTGATTTTTCAGAAAGGTTCACTTCTTCTTCTTTCTTCTTCTTCTCCTTCTTTGCTGCTTCTTTCCTGGAAGAAGTCTCACCAGAAATTCTCATTTCATATGCAGTCAGTATTCCACTAAGTGTATCCATATCTAAGGTATCTAAATCTGCTCTTTCTTCTAATGCAGAGACCTTAGGATTAAATCTAGCAGGAAGAGATCTAAGAACCTTTTGTACAATATCTTCATCTTTAATCTTTTGTCCTAGCCCTCTCATGGTATTGGAAACTTCATCTATTCGAAGGAAATAAGTGGCTATATCTTCAAATTCTTCCATTTTCAAACTCTCAAATTGTGATCTATATGTTTGTAATTTGGCATTTTTAACTTTATCATCCCCTTCATAGACTGTTTTCAGTTTGTCCCAAATTTCTTTTGCTGAGGAACAGTTCATTACTTTAACAAATTCTGAAGCTGCTAGGCCTCCTAGAATACCATACATAGCCTTTGAATTACTCTCATAGAGTCTTCTACTTACAGGATCTATTGGGATAGTGGTTGGAGCATTATATGTATTTAAACAAGCTTGCCATACATCAACTCCTTGAGACTGTAGAAACAATTTCATTCTTATACTCCAAAAGGCATAATTGTGTCCATCAAATAAAGGCAGTCCATGTTTGGTAAATTCTAATTTCTTGTCCATTATTTAGGATCTAGCTTCCAGTGGTTAAACTGATTTGAAGCAACCGGCTCTGATACCAATTGTTGGACGGATTAAAGTAACTGAGAGGGGGGGGGGTGAATCAGTTACATACCAAAGTGCATCCTTTTAAATGATGATTCAGATTTATTATGAACATATGTTTAAACCATTCAACATATAGCAGCAAATTTAAATTACATTCAACACTCAATCACATCAACGAACACAAGACATAATGTTTTCATGAGGAAACAGTAAAAACTCTTCTTCTTAAGAATGAAAGGTAAGCTCCAACTCCTCTTTACATTCTTTTATTTTGCCTGAGCTTCAACCCAGACGAGGTTGCTACCTCTGGAAGCTCCAACTTCCAATTATACAAGCACCAACTTGTTTCTATTTTCTGGCAACAACCTGAGGGATGCTACAACACCCCAGAGAACAGGTGAATTACAGAATGAATCAAATCCTTACAACCCCTCACTGTCTATGACTAGGTTTCGCAAATCAATTATCTACTCGAAGTGAAATGCGCTCCGCCGCCGATGCAGAAAATCTGTACGTTCTAATTTATGTAAGTATTGGAGCTCATTTTTCCCGTTGCTGCTGTGTGTGCTTTACTGTACAAAGATTCCTGTAATATGCTGTATAATATACCTGTGCTGCAAAGTTTGACAGAATGACAACATCTTGGCCAACACAAAAAGGAAAGGAGTACAATTTGATAAGTACAAAAAGAATAATGTGGTGATGATGAATGAAAACTTTCTCCTTCTTATGTATATATAGGCGATAAGGGATGCCAACATTACAATGTGGGACTAAGCCCTTAAAATCAACCTACAGTAAGCTAATGTAAGCCAACATAAGTGAAGCACTCCACCTCAAGGGTACACATGTCCTTTTCCAAGGTGTTTTCATAGGAAATATGCGCTCCAAGATGATATAACTATACAAGGTGCATCCATACTTACTCATTAAAAGCCCACACAAACTCAATTGCTCCTCACAAGTCATGTGCTCCATTAGGTCAATTGTCCTTGTGCAGTGAACTAAATACCGAATTGCATGATTGAATATGAAAATAATATTTATTGATAAGATGATATTTAAATTACAACTACCTTTCCTTATATATGGCTTGAGCGATACAATGTGAAAGGTTATGTCCCTTATAAGATAAAAACTTATAACTAATGATTAATAATTTAATATTAATTTTCATAACATTGCCACCCCCTTTAAAGGAGCTTTGTCCTCAAAATGATGGCAATGAGGGGTGTAGTTGTTGAAATTGTTATGATTCCCAAGTTGTTTCTTATTCAGGAAGATTTTTCCATTTAATAAGATACTTTTTAATTACTCGAGTTCTCAATCTCTTTTCTTTGGTAGCAATGATAGATTCTAGTTCGAAAATAATTCATCCTCCTTCATCTAACAAGGTAAGTATTATTTGTGCCTTCTGGTGTTGACCTATCACCTTTTTCAAACATGAAACATCAAAAACATTATGGATGCGACTTGTAGCTGGTAATTCCAACACATATGCCACACGACTAATGTTCTTATTGATTTGATATGGACCATAAAACCGTGGAGCTATTTTATTCTTTTCACCTTGTTTAAGTGGTAAATGCTTATAGGGGTGTAGTCTTACAAATACCCAATCTCCATCTTTAAATTCCTGTTATGTTCGATGTCGATCTGCTTGTCTCATTCTATTCCTAGCGACATTCAGATTCTCCTTAAGTATTTGGACAACTCTTTGGTTTTCTTCTAAATGGTATTTTACTTATGTGACCCTTGCTTGGTTTGAAATGAGATCCTTCCATTTCGTGGGTTCATATCCATATAGGGATTGCAATGGTGCTATTTTCACGGATGTATGATAAGTAGAATGATACCACCATTCCACAAGATGTAACCATTGGAACCACTTATTTTGCTTGTCAGTTACAAAGCAATGGAGGTAGGTTTCTAAGAATTTATTGACAAATTCTGTCTAACCATCTGTTTGAGGATGGTAAGCTGAAATCATGTTAAGTGACATCCCAATTTTCTTGCAAAACGATCTTCGAAAATTTCCTTTAAACTTGGCATCTCTATCACTTATGATAATTTTGGGAAACCCGTGTAAATTGTAGACATTTTTTCAAAAGGCTTTAGATGTTTCTTTTGCAGAGTCTGTTTTTTTCACCCCTACAAAATGCACATATTTGGTTAACCTTTCTACTACTAATAATATTTTATCCTTTCCATTTGACATGGGTAACCCTTCAATGAAATCCATTGAAATTTCCTCCCACTTCTGATTTGGGATATGTAGTGGATGGAGTAACTTGGGACTTGAGATATTCTCGGTTTTATTCCTCTAACAAATGTCACATTCTGCAAATTACTTTTGAATTCTAGCATTCATACCTTTCCAAAAAAATGATTGCCCTGCATTATACTAGGTTTTAAAAAATCCTACATGTGCAGTGCTTGGGTAGTCATGTGACTCCTTAAGCACTTTGGTCTTAAAACTTGAGTTGGAACTTAAGTAAATTCATCCTTTGTACCATAAGAGGTCATTATTCCATTCAAACTTCGAATATTGATTTATTTCATTAATTATGGAGCAAACTATGGATTCTTGGCATATTCAATTTAAATTCATCCAAAAATGATGAGACCACCAATAATATGGCATATGCTTGTACTTCTTCCTCTTTTCTTGATAGAGCATCAACTACTACATTGTCCTTCCCCTTTTTATGTAAGATTTCCATATCGAAAGTAGAAATTTTCTTGATCCACTTTTGTTGTTCAGTCGTTAATGTCTTCTATTGTATTAAGTGTTGCAAACTGTTATGATATGTAGGGATCATAAGCTTGCTTCCCAAAAGGTATTGTCGCCATTTTGTTAGTGCATGCATGATGGAAAGCATTTCCTTGCTGTAAGTTATTGTAGGCATTCTCTTTTATTCAAATTTCTACTTTCAAAAGAAATTGGATGACCCTCTTGCATTAACACAACTCCTATTCTGAAACTTGAAGCATCACGTTCAATTATGAATGGTTTTGAAAAATCGGGTGTTGTCAGAACATGGGTTGAAGACATAATTTGTTTCAATGTTTCAAAGATTTTTCTTGCTTCATCATCCCATTGAAAGGAATTCTTTTTTAGGAGGTTCATTGGTGGAGCCTTTATAGTTCCTCATGAACCTTCGATAGTTAGATGTTAATCCCAAAAATCCTCTCAATTTTGAGACATTCTTTGGTTGGGGCCACTCCTTTATTGCTTGGATCTTTCTTGGGTCCACCTTGACTCCTTCCTTTGAGATAATATGATCAAGATAGTCTACTTCTTAGTTTCCAATTGTGCTTTTCGCCTTTTTTGCATAGAACTGGTTTTCCTCCATAAGAGATAGGGCCTTCCCTAAATGCTTCAAATGTTCCTTCTACGTCTTGTTGTATATAAGGATATCATCAAAGAATACTAACACAAATATCCTGAGGTATGGATAAAATAGTTCATTCATAAATGCTTGGAATGTGGTAGGGGAATTGGTTAATAAAAAAGGAATTAATTTGAATTCATAGTGTCCTTCATGAGTTTGGAAGGTCGTCTTTGCGATATCTTCTAATATGACCATGATTTGATAATATCCTCACCTTAAATCAAGTTTTAATAATATTTTGTGTCATGAAGTTCATCTAGCAGATTGTTGATGAAGGGAATTAGAAACTTGTTCTTGATTGTTATTTTGTTTAATACTCTGTAATCTATCCATAATCTAAACAATCCATCCTTCTTTCGTACTAACACTACTGAAGCTGCATATGGGATTCTACTTTTGGTGATGAACCCACAAATCAATAGGTCTTGAACTAGTCTTTCTATTTCTGTTTTGTAGTGGTGGGGAGACCTATATGGTTTAACATTGACAAGATTTGATCCATATTTAACCTTGACTATGTTTTAAATACTTCTTTCTAACGGTAGATGCATGGGTGGGTCTTGAAATATTTTTTCCTGTTTATGGACTAATTCTTGGATTTCTTCTTCCTTTAACTCATTTTGTTCTACATCTTGACCTTGCATTTGATGGGATTGGATTGCTAATGTTGATCCTCCCTTTCGGATGAGTTTTTCCATATGCTGAGATGAAACTACTTGTGTTTTAGGTTGTTGGAAACCATGTAGTCTATACTTTTGTACCTACCATTTAAACTTGACGGAATGTTTCTGGTGATTAGCGAAATAAGTTCCCAACATTTGTAACCATTGGTATCCTAAAACAATATATACTCCACCTAATGGTAAGGTCTAGAGTTATGATTCTCCGTTGACCAAAGGCACAATCCAAGGCTTGTTTGTACAAGCTTTTATAAGATTAACAAACTCAGAGCTGAAGCCAAAAGAAAGCAGAACTTGAAAGAGGTAGGAAAGCTTTACTCGGTCAAATGCATTCTTCATATCCAGCTTAATTAACATTCCTTTCTCCTTCCTTTGTAAACTTGAATGAAGGGCCCCTTGAACTTGGATAACATTATCAACTAGATGCCCACCTTTAACAAATCCCCCCTGAAGTGGAGAAATCAACTTTCCTAACAAGAGCTTAAGGCGATTAACTAACATATTGGCGAGGATTTTGTAGGAAGCATTGCACAGCGAAATAGGTCTAAACCTGTTGAAAGTTTCAGGGTTTACTTCCTTTGGGATTAAAGTAAGAAATGTAGAGTTCGTGCATCCACCCACTTCACCTTTTTTTGAAAGGCAGCCACCATGTGGATCATATATGCTTTGATGATTTTCCAACAGGCTCTATAAAAGTGAAAAGAAAACCCATATGGCCCCGGAGATTTATCTGGCTCCATAGCCCATATGCCATCCAAAACTTTTTTTTCAGAGAAGGGTTTCATTAATCCAACATTACACTCTAGGATGACAAGAGATGGAATATTAGACAAAAAATCAGCAGACACTTCGCCATTAGATATACCGTCCTCCTGAAATAGTTGTTGAAATTGCTTTGTTGCATCATGTTTTAAATGTTCATGGCCTTTAATAATTTCTCCCTCGCTAGTGGATATTTCTGAAATGTGGTTCCGAGACAATCTAGATCTGCATTGGCGGTGAAAAAAACTGTGTTTTTATCTCCAACACGCAGCCAGAGACTTCTAGACTTCAAACACATTTATTCCTCTTCCTGATGGAAAGCTAGAGAAGTTTTAATTTGTGTAAAGTGTTTGAGAGTTAACTGAGATTTCGTAATTTCACTTGCTTCCATTTCTAACTGAATCTTAGATAACTCAATAACTTTCTCAAGTCTGCTGGTGGTGGGAGTATTAAAAGAATTTTTTGCTCACTTTTTTAGGGCATATTTTGTATTTTTAAGTTTATGCTCCCAAACGAAACTAGGGGAACTGTTGACATGCTGAGCCTAGGTTTCAACCACTAATTCAAAAAATCCGTCTCTATCAATCCACAATGGGCTGAAGCAAAATGGAATTGGTCCAAGGTCTTCTTCCATTTCAAACTTCAAAGAAATAGGATGATGGTCAGATGAAAATTTGGGCAAAATGAATGAAGATATTATAAATTTCCCATCCATCAATGACCTTTGGACGAGGAACCTGTCAAGATGAGCAACAATATTAGTAGCCCCAATTCTGTTGTTTGACCAAGTGTATCTTCCCTTCTTTGGTTTGAAATCACACAGGTCGTTGGCTTGGATGATTGCCTCAACCGAATATTGGAACGGATCCTTGCCACAAATACCTCCTTTTTTCTCATTTGGAGCTGAGGTAATGTTAAGATCCCTAACTATAATGATGTTTGAAGGAGACCAATTTTCTAGAAAGTTTGAAATTGACTTCCAACAGTCTTTCTTTTCATTGAAATTAATAGGGACATAACAATTAAAAAGAGCAAAGGAGAGCTTACTATAATTATGGAAAATTTCTGTAAAAATCCAGTGTTGGGAGATAGATCAGCTTTTGAGCTATAATTTATCCTCACTCCAAAGCATTGAGAGGCCCTCAGAGGTACCTCTCACGCTGACAGCCTTGCCACTGCTCAAATTCCATTTAGATTTACTTAAGAGAAGTAGAGATTCTGCTTCTATTTTTGTCTCTTGAAACAAGAGAGTGTCAGGTGAGTCCATTTTTATTAAGTCTTTGACTGTTTGAGCTTTGAGAGGATTCCCCAATCCCCTGCAATTCTAAGAGGTTATCTGCATTACTTACCGTGGAGAGAGGGAGTTGCTACTCCCTTAAGAGGTCTGGTCCTCTTACTCCTTCCAAATGACATTTCAAGTGTGGATTGACTGCTTTATGTTTTTAACTTCTTCGCCTCTTCTTCTCTAGCTTCATTTTGAGACTTTCTGCCTGCCTTTTTGGAGAGTTTCTCAATTGAGTCTTCATCTGAAGAACCTGAACTTTCAACTGATTTCTTCTTTGTAATTTCAGCATAAGACAGAGAAGTTTGGACCCCAAATGGAGAGGAGTGATTTAGCTGCGAGGATTCACCAATTCTTGGAAGTTCTGGGATTGCTTCTCTAGATTGATCTATTGGTCTTCATATTGTTTCAGCTTCCCCATCTTGCTCTGCTAGTTGTTGAAATTCACCCTCTTCAAGAACATGTATATCAATAGAAGAACTAAGAACAACAAATTGATTAGAAGAAGCTTTGGGAATTTTTGTTGCCTGTGTTTTAGGAAGGGTCTTCCCATCAACAGAAGGTCCATTCATATTCCTTCCTTCTTTGCCATTCTTTCTGATGACCTGATTAGGTAAACCTGGTTTCTAAACTTATGTCCACTGATCAACCTTCTCTCTTTCAATATCTTGTTTTGATTTTTTTTCTTGCAATTTCGGGAGAAATGGCCATAACCGTGGTAGAGTCGGCACTTAAACGGAATTTGTTCGTAGTCTAACTCCTGGAAATAAGACCAATCAGCTATTGTTAGCTTGATAGCCTCTAGAAGTCCTATCTTTAAGTCCACTTCAACGGATATTCTTGTACATGAATACTGATCTTTCCTTTCTTCCATGTCTATGTATTTTCAAAGCTTATTCCAAATGACTTCTAGAGACTCTGAGTTCCAACAATGCAAAGGCAAGTGAGGGAGACGAACCCAAACTGTAATAGCAGAGGGAACATCTTGGGTTGGATCAAAATTAGTAGTCCATTTGTTCAAGTAAATCCCTTGAGGGCCCATGAAGTAAGGGCCATTTCGAAAAATTAGATCACGATCAACAGCAGAATAAAGAACAAAGATGTAGTAGCCTTTTCCTACACAGTGATTTCAAACTCCTTCAGAGACTAAGGGCCTCCAGTTTCTCTTGACCCATCCATATACAGCCTTACGAGAAGGCCAGAGGCCTGTGAATAAGCCAATAAGCCCTCTCTTAGCAAGATTTAACGTAGATCGACAAATTCGCTCAGCGGGCAATTCCACCGAGGGGATGTCGACTTTCTTCATGAATTTCTGCGATAAAGGTCCTCCTTTCCTCTTACCACATGAGGAAATCAGTCATTTGAAGGCTTCCAAATTAGGAGGAAGTGGGGGAGGAGGCTCCCCTCCAACATCCATAGGGAAAAGAAATGAGTCAGGCACCCCAAAGATATTTCTCAAGTTGGATAGATCCAACCAACGACAACAATTTCCTACTAAATTTTCTAAGGCAAGGAGCCTTAAACACCAACCAAGAGGGTCTTAGCCAAAGATGGCAAGAGAACCCTTCAAGATCTCAATAAACAAGAGTCTAAACAGAGCTTAGAGACATCTTGAATAAGAGATCAATCCTCTTCAAGAAAAAATGCAGAAAACTTAACTGAAGCTGAAGGGATACAATTGTTTGGGAGAGAAAAGCAGCGAAGAATGCCACCTCCAAATCATCAACGACCTGATATTGCAAGAAGGTTGCACCAAGTCGACCAAAGCATGCTGGGAATCATAGATCACACTCACTGAGACCTGAAAAAACAAAAACCCCTACTCCTAGATACAATCACAGCTCCAAGATCAAGAACTGGAAAGCTCCAAGAAGCGAACAAGCACAGTAAACCATAGAGCCCGAGCTAGGCAAGCAAGAGATGAAGTAACCTGCAAATTTTATTTTGAATTCTTGGAGCGAAATCAGTTCAAAAGTATTTCTAAATTTTAATTAATAAAGTGAATATCAAAACAAGGGGAATACACATTAAAAATGATATTTTGGAAAGTGGATCACATCAATCTGGTTTTCATAATATACCCCAATAAAAAGATTAAGGGGATTAAGCCTTGGTATGAAAAGAAACCCCTCCATCGAGGATGGTGTTTTAGTAATTGATGACCTATAGTGTTGTATTGTATAAAATTACTAATAATTCATCTTTTTGGTAATGCTCAATGTTTAACAACATTACTTGAGTTCCATTTTCTTTTCACATTCATAATCATGAAGTTTCTTTAAATCCCTGATTAGTCCAAATCCTCCTTTTGGATGCTTGGATCACAGTATAGCACTAGCATCGGTGTTAAAATCTACTTTCCCTTCTCATGATAGTAAATGCCACGTATAATCTCTATATAATTTGTACCACTTGAAACCTCTATGGATTTTAGGCAGGTTGTAGTTTAGAAATTTATAAATTGAGTTTGTAAGAGTTATAGTTGCATGTTTTACACTAGATTTCAACGTTGTAAATGTCTTCTCAACTTGGCCTTTTCATCTATCCATTCAAATAATTGTGTCATAATTCCTAAGGGTCCTCATGTTCAACCTTAATGAGCTTCATCATACGCCCCATGGCCATCTGCTTTCAAATTTCGTGATCTCACTCTCGATAATATATTTTAAGGTATGCTCTCTTAAGGTTGCATACAATGGTGGGAAACTATTCCTCATTAGTATAAGACCAACAACAACATGTTTTGTGGGACACAATGGGTAGGTCTTATTGCTCCCTATTCTCTTTATAGCTTCGCTAGTCCTTAATGGAATTGGGCTTGAAGTAAGTGTTATCAATTAGGTTTCTATCACTTCCTCATAAGGTAATATTTAAATATATTAAAATTTATCTCCTACCCACCCAAATTCCACTACCAAAATTTATAGTCAATTTCACCTAGCTCTGTAGTCAATTCATGTTCATTGACCAAAAGTTCACCTTCCCTCTTATGAACTTGAAATATATTAACAGAGCATATAAACCCTCATTTTTTGCTTCTCGCTATCACATGTGCACACAAATCAATACACCATTGTTGGAGATCTTTATTGGATTTGCTTTGCGAATGCCAAACCTAAGCTTCTGTTTCCATTCATAACACTTCACTTGTCACTTCTACCATGCCAAAATCATTTCATTATTGGATTCCATCATTCCCTTGGCACCATCAATGTTGATAATGTTCACATGCTAAAGAAAAAGGCACAACTGAAGAAATAGTTGGAAATTATATATGACAAAGGTGGAGGAAGTTTGGTAGTATACGGAATTATTTTGCAACATTTTTCCAAATTCAGGGTGATTGCAAAAGGTAAATTGGTGCATGCCCACATGATAAAAATGGGGTTTGAACTCGATATTGTCATTCAAAACCATTTTATCAATATGTGTGTGAAATGTGGAAAATTTACTGATGCATGCTAAATGTTTGAAAAAATGGCTAAAGGAAATATCGTCTTTTGGACTTCTATGATTTCAAGATATGAGCACCATGGCCATGGGGTAGAATCCTTGGAATATTTTGTCAAATGGTAATTCTATGATGAAGTAAAACGTGTCCACGTTAGCCAATGTCATTGTTGCTTATGTCAGATTGGTGGCTTTGGAACGTGGAAAACATGTACTTGTTCATTATGTGATTATTAGACTTGAGTTGAATGTCTTTGTGAGGTAACAATGTATGTTAAATGAAACACATTGGTAGATGCATGCCAAGCATTTCACAAAATTCCTAACACAAATGTGGTCTCATGTACTACAATGATTGTAGGGCTGGTTCAACATGGACATTTTAAGGAGGTCCTATTGCTCTTCTATCAAATGCAAAAGGAAGGTGTGAGGTCTAATCCATACACCATTGTGAGTGTTCATCTCACTTGTAGTAGCATAGGAGTTTTGAAAAAAGGTAAGTATGTCCATTCCCATGGAATCCAAAGCTAGGATTGAGTCAATTGTTATATTGGAAATTCCCTTGTGAATATGTTTGCAAAATGTAGAAATATAGAGAGTGCAAAGTATTTGTTTGATAGCCTAGAACCAGATGTTGTCTTAGGGAACACTGTGATTGGAGGAAATGCCTAGCAAGATAAATATATTGAAAGGCTCGTATCTCTTTTGCCAAATCTGGAGAGCATGGATGCGATTAAATTGATTCATTATTGCTAGTGGCCTAAGGGTTTGTGATAGTGTGGTAGCTTTAGAACAAGGTAAACATGTTCATTTCGATATAGTAAAAAAATGTATTAGAGTTGGGGGATTTTGTAGAAAGTGTGATTGTTGAATTTTATGCTAAATCTCACAACGTTGAAGATGCTCATTGATAGTTTAACAAAATGCCTATTCGAAATGTGATTTCATGGAATGCCATGATTTTGGGATATGCCTAGGATGGGTATGGCAAGGAGGACATCCAACTCTTTGAACCAGTGTTATCAGAACCAGACCGGTCATCGAACAAATAGAGCCCAAAATGTGAAACAAACCGGAAATCGGACCAGAACTAGAAAAAAACAAGGAAAAAAATAGGTAGACTAAAAAATACATAAAATATTCATATTTTGTAATATATATATATATATTCATGTGCATACATATGAATCAAAACCATTAATACACAACATGCAAAGTTTCTCATATCTATAGGAAGTATAGGTGCAAATAACCAAAATAGCATCGAGTGCAATACATCTATGAAGTTCTAAACCAAAACACATCAACAAAGAGGCTCTAAATGGCCCCTACAATCCAAAAAGTAAGCATAGTAGCGTACCAATGAATGAATATAAACTAATAACATGAAAAATAACAGCTAATCATCCTCATCCTTGACTGGAGTGGGATTCTGATCCCATGTAGATTCCCCTGGCCCTCAAGAAATCCAAAGAGATGGAATGAATAGTGTGAGGGTAATAGCAGGGGGGATCTTTAAATAACATCACTGGGGGTTTAGGTTTAGGTTAGTTGCATTATATTAGGGCTATATATATATATATTTGAAATACGTGGGTCCCCAAGCGTTGTTGTATGTAACAATACAGACTGGATCGATTCCATATGGAACCGGTCAAAATCGATTGGTGTGTTGGTTTTGGGTCGGTTCAGTACAGAACCAGATGGTTCATTCATGGTTTGAGCTCATTTTCTGGGTTAAGCGGTTTCGGACCCAAACCATACTAGAAAAACTTATAAACCAGTCGAACCAATTGATTTTGCCAGAACTAGACCGGTTCTGATAACACTGCTTTGAACAGATGCAATAAGCAAAAGTGAACCTAGAATGCATCACATTTGTTGTTTTTTCCCCTGCTTGTAACCCTGTAGGCATGTATGATGAGGGCCAAAAGCTAATTCAATTCCATGAGTTTTGTTTATGGTATAAACCAAGACCCATTTCTTCTATGCTATTATTTTCAAACGAAAAAGTAAACAATTATATTATAGAGACTGAATTACAAATCCCTAGCTATTCCTATAGGTCATTTATGTACAAAAATAGGGCATCCATATAAATTTTATGTTTAACTTGCATGTTTATTTTGGGAGAGAGGCTATTAGCTTTTATATTGTTGTAATACTTAATATTAAAAAACTACACAAAAAAAAACTGATACATTTAGAACCTGAAGGGGCCATAATTGGATATTGACTACGGTTAGGTTGTGTTAAAACCGAATCTAGAGCCATTCTTCTTCAAGGCATGAAACTCCTCAGTGAGATTCTTGATTTTTTGTTTTGAGTACCTTTTAGTTATCATTGAAGGGTTTTGATTTCCTCCCTCTTCTTTCATTCGATCAACTGGAGGGATTTACATGACATGTTCAATTCCTCCACTTGAGTTTCAGCCTTAGATGTCTTCCACTTCTCCTCAATGGCACCGTGGTATGTCTTTATGGGATCATACTCAAGAGTCCTTCCACCTCTTGGTGACATGCCTTTCTATCCCAACAATTATTTTGACTTTAGTGAGAATACTATGCAAGTTATTCATTGCACATGCATCTATAAAGAATGCTTCCAACCTTTAGTTTCACCCCCTTTAGTGAGAATACTATGCAATTTATTCATTGCTCATGGTATGTGAGTGGAGTTTGACAAATGGAATGTTTTTAATAAAAAAATTATTCTCATCAAGTTAAATTTGTTTGCATTACTTTTTCTTTCATGATGTTCATAATTATCACCTAGTTTCACCATGGGAGTGTGGTCTAACGACAAGTAGGAAGGTGAGCAGGCTTGTTTTAACGTGGAGATATGGGTTCAAAACCCTCCATGAGTGTGGATACCAAATTCTTTAACAACATTTATAAGGTTCTCCTAGGCTTTGTACAAATCCCAAGATGCACTTAACATACTAGCATCCTTTCCAAAATCAAAATATCCAATCATGACTTCTTGCTTTCCATTAATTCTGTTTTTGTACCACTTTATTGAAAACAATCTAGCCAAAGTAGTGGGAACAACCTCTATATCTACAACCTTCTTAAATAATGGTACGATCGACAAAGGTATTTTCACGTTGCATTCCAATTGTAATAACCCTTCTAACAATAGGTGAGTATAGGTAGGGTGTGTCTTTGAACCAAGCATTTATGAGTGTGGGTGGTATATAATATTCTTCCCTCTAGGAACTACACATGAACCCCCCTAGACTTCATAATACCATGGTACCCACAATACCTAGCCATGCAACATAAGGATGGTACCCATCCTATTAGAAAAATAGGAACACAGATCAATAACAATAAACAAGATGCAAATATTAAACACATAAACACATTACAAGAGAGACACCAATACAACGCGGTTCCCCCAAGATGGGATACACCCACACATAAATTGCTAGTCCTTTATTATTATACCATCCAACAAAATGAAGGGATACAACCTGTAACACACTCGCTACACTTCCTCTTCACTCTCTCAAAGTCTCTCTCACACAATCACAAAGATTGTCTTACAATGCTACAATACAATACACAGTCGTATTATAATTCCTTCATGTTTTAAAGGGAATACCATGGGAAAATACTAAGGTTTCCCAAAACCATGGGCTTGTAAACCACCCATTATTGACCAAGTCATGACTCTAAAATTATAACATTCTATAAGGATTTTTTCCTGAATTTTCTCTACGGGGGCGCTGCCCACGAACCCCTGCAAGAGGGGGAATCCCAAATTAATCATCACCCACCCTGGACCCCCCATGGAGACTATAGTGGTGGGGAAATCCTCTGCACATCCCCTCGTCATGGTATTGGGATCCAAACATGACTGAAAAACGATCTTTGAATCAGGAAGATCAGGATCCACAACCAACAATCTCCCACTTGGAGACTAATCATAATAATTCCACCGCTACTGCACTTTGTGGACTATGCTCTGAACCTTGGACTTGACAAATTTCTCATCTTCACCTTCATTCTTAAAGGCCAAATGAAATCGAGCAAGAGCTCAGTTTCTCTCTGGCTACTACCTTTATCAACATGTCTTTAGGATTCTGGCTAGTGTGTATATTTTCCAACTTCAACAGTTCATCTTCCAGAACAGATCGTAGGAAATGGTACTTGAGTTGTATATGTTTAGTATTCGAATGGAAAGTTGATTTATTTGCAATATTAATGACACTATGGTTGTCACCGTACAACCTGCTGTTATCCCGCTTCTTACCCAATTCCTCCATGAACCTTTGCAACCAAATCATCTCTTTACTAGCCTTTGTAGCAACAACATACTATGCTTCCATTGTTGCAAAGGTTCATGCTTCCATTGTAATAACCTTTTTTCAGTTTTGAAATAAAACTTACTGTTGTTCCACCTATAGTAAAAACATACCTTGTTGTGCTCTTACTGCTGTCTTTATCACATGCCATAGCTATGTCAACATATCCCTATTGAAAAGTGTCTGAATCTCCAAAACATAATGCATGAGAAGTGTTACCTCTCAAATACTTGAGAATCCATTGTACTTCCCTCCAATTCTTTTTACATGGATTATTCGTATACCTGCTCACAACTCCGACTGCATGTGCAATATATGGTCTTGTGCACACCATGGCATACATCAAGCTACCAACTGCTGATGAATAGGGAATCTTGAACATGTATTATATCTCCTCTTGTATCTTGGGACACATCTCCTTACTTAGTTTGGAATGGTTGGCCAAAGGTGTACTAATTGGTTTTGGATTCTGCATTCTAAAACTCTCCAACACCTTTTCTATGTACTCACCCTGAGACAATTTCAATTTGCAATTTTTTTATGTCTCTAGTTACTTTCATACCAAGGATTTGCTTTGCACCACCCTAATCCTTTATTGCAAATGATTTAGTTAGTTTCCTTTTGAGCACATTTATATCCTGCATGTTAAATCCTGCAATAAGCATGTCATCCATATACAACAATAAGATAAATATCTTACATTCTCTAGCCTCTTGAAATAAACACAGTGGTTAGAATGACATCTACCATAACCCTGTTCTGTCATAAACTTATCAAATTTCAAATACCTCTATTTTGGAGTTTGTTTTAGGCAATACAAGCTCTTCTTCAACCTGCAAACCAAATTCTCCTTCCCTTTGACCTCATACCCCTGTGGTTTCTGCATATAAAACTCTTCTTCCAAATCCCCATGGAGAAAGGTTGTTTTTACATCTAACTGTTCAGGATGCAAATCTTCTACCGCCACTAGACTTAAAATAGTCCTAATTGAAGTCATTTTAACAAAAAGATAAAATATTTATTCAAAATCTATACCTTTCTTTTAAGCAAAATCCTTTACCACAAGTCTATCCTTATACCGCTTCTTGCCTCCTTTTTCTTCCTTCAACCTGTAAACCCGTTTATTTTGCAATGCTCTTTTACCTGCATGAAACTCAACCAAATCCAATTTTTGATTTCTTACCAATGAGTCCATCTCCTCATTCATGCCTTGCTCCCACTTCTTTCTAGTTTCCACCTGCATTGGTTCTTCATAACTTTCATGTTGAAAAGTTACCTAGGAAGTGTTTGTCCACCTAGAGTTGCCTTGGGGTGGACAAGGACACTTAAATGTGACTCATAGTCATTTTGTGCATTTAATGAAGTGAGATGCACTTTATATTTTTTAAAGTGACTTTATTAAAAAGTTAAGTGGGTATTTTCCTAAGTTCACATTTAAAAGTTAAGTGAGCGATTAAGTAGAAAAAGTGGATTGCTCAAGTTTATTAAATGACATGAGTGCACTAAATGTCATTTAATTTTTATTTAATGGAGCATTTAATGTGAACCCCACATATAATCTAATATTGACTGTTAGATTGACAAGGGAAGTTACTATGAACAAAAAGGCTAGGGCAAGGTAAAGGTTCATTCATTTTGTTCATCTTCAAGAGATATTTTTGAAGAGAGAGAGAAAGAAGAAAAGTGAGGGTTTGGGAGAGAATTCAGAACCAGAGAGAGAGAGAAATTCTAGAAATTATTTGCAGGCAAGAAGACTGTACTTGTGCACATAAATCAAGGAGATTGACTGCACAAAATTTTAGGAGGGTGACTGCACAGATTTCGAGGAGAGATTCCATACAGCCTGTATGGTCAGCACATAAATCGAGGAAGGTACGACAAGCAATAAATTCTGATTTTATGCACAAAAATCGAGATTGTATGGATTCTGAATTTGACACAAAAATTGAGACCGTACAACCTGCAATAAATTTTGTTCGTACAGTACGGACTAACATAGAAACCGAGGCAGATTCTATGGGCACGAATTCTGAGGTAGAATAAAGAAAATTAATTGTTGTCCGTACATCAATTATTGGGCATGAATTTCGAGGCTGAGTCTGGCATGTTTTTCGAGGAAGAAATTTTTGGCAATGGGTTCAAATTTCGAGAGTGGAAAATTGATAAGTACCGCTGAATTTATTTTCTGTAATTTTACTGAAGAAAAATAAAATCTCTCTCACTCAGAAAATAGGTTTTCCCTTAGGGGTTTTATCCCGTGCCATTGGTAAAAAATAAGTGTCTAGTTTTTCATGTGTGTAAGTGTATGAAATTTTCTGAGTTTTACATTTCCAGTTTGAAAAGAAAATTTCTGAATTTGTTTAAAGTTGAGAAAAAGTTTCACATGTGTTTCAATCTGGATAATTTGTGAAAAAATATGCATTGAAAGGGTTGGGCATTAAACTATGTAGAGAAGCCTAAAGGCTTGAAACTGGGTTGGGGAAACTTTCAAAAACTTTCATGGTATCAGAGCTTTCATAAAGATCCAAGTTTTAAACATTTAGAAATTGGGGTTTGAAGGAAAATAATTATTGAACAGCTTGCTTGAGGTTACAGGTTGCAGTAATGGTTTTCGATCTTAGAGTGGAAGACAGATTAGAGGGGGCTGCAAATTTTAGCTCTTGGAAGGATAGAATTAGTTTGATTCTTGAAGAGAATGAACTATGGGATATAGTTCATGGGACAACAGCAAATCCTGTAGTGGTACCTGCAGATGCAACAGATAAGGAAACCTTTATGAAAAATGATATAAGGGAAAGAAGAGTCATTCGTGATGCAGTGAAGGATCATGTGATCCCTCGCATTTCAGCCAAAGACCGTGCATTTGAAATGTGGACAACTTTGACAAAAATTTATCAGAGTTCCAATGAAAACATGAGGATGGTATTGAGAGAGAAGTTGAAGAGTGTGTGCATGAGCAAAGGAGAGAGCATGGCATCATATCTTACCAGGATCACATAGGTAAGAGATGAGCTTGCCGCTGTAGGAGAGGTGAATGGTTTTCCTTAGATGGTGCGTACAATACTAAATGGAGTGTCACAGCGGTGGAACGTATTTGTTCAGACCATTATTGGGAGGGAGAACATGCCCACATGGGATCGATAGTGGGATGATCTCACTCGGGAGGAGATACAGAGAGGCTTCATAGAGGGCAACTCATCACATTAGAGAGATGAGGAGGAGAATGTTGCTTTAGCAGCGAAGGGAAAGAAGAAGAATAAGTTCAAGAAGGGTTCCAAGGAGGGATCCAAACAACATGATAGCAAGAAGAAGGACATGAGCAAAGTGAAATGCTTTGCATGTCAGAAGATGGGGCACTATGTTGGACAATGTCCTAACAAGAAGAAGAAGAAACAACAGACAACAACTTCTACAGATATTGATGAGTTTGTTGTGAGATTTGAGAGAGACTTTTCTCTCTTTACAGGTGTCAATGTTGAGAGAGAATCTTCTATCACCAGCAGGGATTTTGAGGACCGCATGGAGCATTCCATGATTATTGGGCATTCATTGAGTGCCACCACTACTTCCTCCACTTGGTACATTGACAGTGGAGCTTCCAGTCATATGACATGTGATTGAGGCATGTTCACAGAGATGTCAGAGTCAGACTTGGAGATGGAGGTTGTATTGGGAGATGATACAGTGGTGAGAGCAGTTGGGTGAGGGAATGTCCGCTTTGAGAGGGAGTCCATGCAGCCTATGTATCTGAGGGATGTGCTGTATGTCCCTTGGCTGAAGAAGAATCTTGTTTCAGTTTCTATGATTGAGGATAGAGGCTTTGGTGTATATGTCCTTGATGGGAAAGATCACATCTTTCCTAAGTCAGTAGGTCCATCTGATTCACGGGTGATTGGAGTCAGACGTGGGAAACTGTACAAACTTCTTTTCCAGCCACATCATGCACTGTCACACACTCAGAGCAAGGATGAGTTATGTGAGCTATGGTGTAGGAGGATGGCCCATCTTCACCATCTAGCTTTGCGGATGCTGAGAGATATGACTACAGGTATGCCAGAGTTCAGCCAGAGTCGAGTGGTGTGTGTAGAGGGTGTGCTTTGGGAAAGTACACCAAGACTGCTTTTCCAAGAAGTGATTCCAGTTCAGAGGGAGTGCTTTAGTTGATTCATTCAGATCTGTGTGGTCCCATGTTATCTACCTCTTTGTCAAGATATGAGTATTACATCACTTTCATTGATGATTTTTCCAGGAAGACCTAGATTTATTTCCTTAGAAGCAAGAGATCAGAGGAAGTCTTGCTTCGGTTCCAAGAGTTCAAAGCTCTTGTGGAGAACTAGACAAGAAAGAAGATCAAGGTACTTCGGTCAGACAATGGAGGTGAGTATACTTCTCGTGCTTTTGATGAGTATTATCGACAGGAGGGGATAAAGAGGCAGTTGACTATTCCTTACACTCCACAACAGAATGGAGTGGCTGAAAGGAAGAACCATTCTATAGTGGGTGCTGCTAGAGCCATGCTGCATGATTATAGTCTTCCTTTCTTTCTATGGGCAGAGGCCTATAGTACTGTTGTTTATGTTCTCAATAGGATACCACACCGTGCATTGGGGGGTAAAACTCCTGACGAGACATTAACAGGGAAATTTCCTGAGACAGGTCACTTTCGGATTTTTGGTTGCCTTACATACCCTCATGGCCCTTCATAGAAGAGGACAAAGTTGGAGGCTACAGGTGAGTGTAGTATTTTTGTTGGTTATGATGAGACATCAAAGGCTTTTCACATATACCTTCCATTGTAGAGGAAAGTTGTAGTGAGGAGGGAGGTGAAGTTTGAGGAGGAGAAAGCCTTTAGGAGGTATCTTAATTCTCATATGGATGATCAACAAGGTACTACACAAGTGACAGCTTAGAGTTCAGCGAGTCAGAGTATAGGGTGACCGGTTTCGGGTGTGACTGGGTCATAAGTTACAGGTTATTCAGTTACAGGGGCTCAATCTATAGGGACTTATGGTATAGGGATAGGCTCACATCATAGGTTCATAGATGCCACCTTCAGGTGATTCGAGTTCTAGTGGTACAGGTACAGGTTCACCAGGGACAGGTTCTCAAATTGTTGGTACTTCTTCAAGGAGACAGATGTCTGATGAGGATGTTGAGGAGAGTTTGAGATAGGATGCTTCCTCCAGGAAGAGAAAGCCAAGTTGGCTTCATGAGTTGATGAAGGAAGCAGAGTATTTGGTTGGACCGCCCAAGAGGGAGTTTAGGGAGAGCAGGGCACCTAAGATATTTTCCAGTTATATGGCACAGGTGACTAGCTTGCGTGACATCGTTCATGATACTTATGAGGAGGCTTCTACACACTAGGTATGGAGAGATGCCATGATGGAGGAGTACAACTCCATCATGAAGACTGGGGTACAAGAAGTGGTTCCGAGACCAGAGGGGAAGTTAGTTGTGACTTCCAAATGGCTTTACAAGATAAATCATGCTACAGATGGCATTATTGAGAAGTTCAAGGCTCGTTTTGTTGCACGAGGTTTTTCACTGGTCGAGGGAGTTGACTATGACGAGACATTTGCACCAATGGCTAGATTTTCTTTGACCAGGGAGGTGATCTCCGTCGTTGCAAAGATGGGTTGGAGGATCCATCAGATGGATGTAAAAACTGCTTTCCTCAACGATTTTCTACATGAGGAGGTATATTTGGAGCAGCCACAAGGCTTTGAGGTATGTGAGAGAGACACTCATGTTTGTAGGATGAAAAAAGACCTTGTATGGATTGAAGCAAGCCCCTTGGGATTGGTATTTCAATATTGACACCTACTTGTTTTCGATTGGGTTTCAGAAGAGTGAAGCGGATCCCGACCTATACTACATTGTGGTTGGTGGTGTTCCACTTATTCTTATGCTATATGTTGATGACTTGTTCATTACTGGGGGAGAGCACCTGATTGATGCATGCAAGAAGGATCTTGCTTCAGAGTTCGAGATGAAAAGTTACTTAGGAAGTGTTTGTCCACCTAGAGTTGCCTTGGGGTGGACAAGGACACTTAAATGTGACTCCTAGTCATTTTGTGCATTTAATGAAGTGAGATGCACTTTACATTTTTTAAAGTGACTTTATTAAAAAGTTAAGTGGGTATTTTCCTAAGTTCACATTTAAAAGTTAAGTGAGTAATTAAGTAGAAAAGGGGGTTGCTCATCTTTATTAAATGACATGAATGCACTAAATTCCATTTAATTTTTATTTAATGGAGCATTTAATGTGAACCCCACATCTAATGTAATCTTGACCGTTATATTGACAGGGGAAGTTACCATGAACAAAAAGGCTAGGGCAAGGCAAAAGTTCATTCTTTGTGTTCATCTTCAAGAGAGTTTTTTTGAAGAGAGAGAGAGAAAGAAGAAAAGTGAGGGTTTTGGAGAGAATTCAGAACTAGAGAGAGAGAGAAATTCTAAAAATTATTTGCAGGCAAGAATACTATACTTGTGCACAAAAATCAAGGAGATTGACTGCATAGATTTCAAGGAGGGTGACTACATAGATTTCGAGGAGAGATTTCGTATAGCCTGTACGGTTAGCACATAAATCGAGGAAGGTATGACCAACATTTAATTCTAATTTTATGCACAGAAATTGAGACTGTACGGATTCTGAATTTGGCATAGAAATCGAGACCGTACAGCCTGCAATAAATTATTTCCATATAGTACAGACTGCCATAGAAATCGAGGTAGATTATGTGGGCACAAATTTCAGGGTAGAAGACAGAAAATTAATTGTTGTTCGTACAACAATTATTTGGCATGAATTTCGATGCTAAGTGTGGCATGTTTTTTGAGGAAGAAATTTTCAGCAGTGGGTTCAAATCTAGAGACTGGAAAATTGATAAGTACTGCTGAATTTATTTTCTATAATTTTACTGAAGAAAAATAAAATCTCTCTCACTCATAAAACAGGTTTTCCCTTGGGGGTTTTATCCTGGGCAATTGGTAAAAAATAAGTGTCTAATTTTTCATGTGTGTAAATGTTTGAAATTTTCTGAGTTTTAGATTTCCAATTTGAAAAGAAAATTTCTGAATTTGTTTAAAGTTGAGAAAAAGTTTCACATGTCTTTCAGTCTGGATAATTTGTGAAAAATTATGCATTGAAAGGGTTGGGAATTAAACTATGCAAAGAAGCCTAAAGGCTTGAAACCAGGTTGGGGAAACTTTTAAAAAGTTTCATTTCCGGTTCACTAGAACTAGTCATCAATAAATAATACAGTGAAGGAGAGAATCATTTAGGGGGTATACTTAACCTGGTAGATCTTTTTATGTGTGCATGAGTTTTAGGTACTTGCTATTGTTCTTGATTTTCTAACACCTTTGGAACTTCATTTTCTTTGATTTCAACAAGCACTGTGTACTCTGTGTTTTTCTTTTCCTCTTTCTTTCTCTGTAACTAATCTTTGAACATGACCTTTCCATTGAATACTACATCTCTACTCCTAATGATTTTGTGATTTTCATAATCCCATAAGTGATAACCAAAATCATCAACCCCATATCCAATAAAGGTGCATTTCTTTGATTTAGCCTAAAGCTTTGTTCTAATTTATTTATCAATATAGACAAATGCTTCACAACCAAAAGTTCTAAAAAATGAGTAGTTTACCTTTTTACCTGTCCATGCCTCCTCTGGAATACCACCATCCAAAGCACTTGAAGGCCCTCTATTTATTAAGTAAACAATATCATATACAACATCAACCCAAAACTGTAAGGGAAACCTTGCATGCAATCTCATACACCTTGCATGCTCCATGATCGTCCTATTCATCCTTTCTGGCACACCATTTTCTTGTGGTGTTCCTAAGACTGTCTTCTCTCTACAAATCCCATGGTATGAACAATAAATATCAAATTCCATGCTTCGGTATTCACCTCGATTATCAGATCTAAGACACTTCAATCTTTTCCCTATCTCATTTTCAACCAAATATTTCCACTTCTTAAAAGTAACAAACACATTATATTTCTGTCTAATGCAATAAACCCAAGTTTTTCTAGTTGCATTATCAATAAAAGTAACATAATAACGAGAGCCACCAAGAGATTGTACTTGATTTGGTCCCCATACATCTGTATGCACAAGCTCTAACTTTACACTCTTCTTCTATTTCTCAACCCTGAGAAATCTGACTCTCTCATGTTTTCCATAAACAGTTCTTATAGAATTCCAGACTTACCTACTTCATATCTAGAAGCAATTTCCTTGGGTGGAGAATCTGCATACGCTTCTCATTCATGTGGCCAAGCCTATGATGCCACAATGTTGTACTTGTTTATGAAGAATCTACATAGATAGAATAATCAGTAATATGAGGACATAGATACAATGTACCTATCCTGTCTAATTTTTCTATTACCAATGCTCCTTTAGTGATCTTCCACCATGTTTTTTCAAACGTAGACAACACTATCTTCCAACTTCCCTATTGAGATTATATTTATTTTCATATCAGGAATATGCTGTTGAGTGTGGTTGTCATTGATGTCAAAGGAGTTCATGAATGACAAAGGATAACACAAGGATATAATGGTATGACAAACTCAGTGAAAGATAAAAGAATAATGAAAAGAGTAATGACATGGCATGTATGATTATGTGGCATGTGCGATGGAGTTGGAAAGACATACGATGGTGTCCTAATGTCTCATGAAGTCATTGTTACATTCTGATAGTGTGTTGTAAAAATATGACAATTTTGGAAATTGACTAAGTGATGAAAAATTGCCCTAAAACAATGGCCTCTTTAAAATGTCACCATTTCCCCTATTATGGATTAAATTATTATGAAGGTACAATATTTTAGATTGTTTATTGGTGCATCTAACCATATCACCAGTTTTTCAAAAATGTCTCTTAGGATGAAGTTATTAATTTTCCAAAAGTGACTTCTGGCATGTTCTTGCATTGTTCCAAATAAATGACCGCTAAGGGTTGTTCTTGTGCACATAAATTCATCCAAAGGTATGGAGATGTTATTTAGTAACATTTCCATCTAGCCATGTTTTGAGGTTATCATCTAGTGATCACACGCATGAGATATAAATATGCCAAAATTGGTGAAAAACTATGTATGTTTTTGGAAGAAAATTATGGTGGCATCAAAAAGGAAATTATGTCAGTCTCAAAGGAAAGATTATGTCCACATACATAGTTAAGAATGGTTGCACAAGGAACTTGGGTATGTCTGCACAAGGTGTATAGAATGCCCACACAAGGAATTAGGTATGCTCACACAAAGTATATAAAATGCCAGTAAAGAAGCACCATACAGGTGTTTAGAGATGCTTGAAGAAATTGCTTATGCAGAGGGCAACAAGATAAAAAAAAAGGACATGATGTGATAAGCTACAAGAGTAAGCTACATATTAATTAAGATGCAATCATCTATAGTGATAAGCTACAAGAATTGTTAAAAGATGTCATGGAACAAACAAAATGTTTATTATTAAGCAAGAGACATAAAACATAGATATGATATTCAAAGATATAATAAACAGAGTTTATTATCCCTGTAGCAGAACATATTATTGCAGACATATAAAGAATGATTGTAGATTCATGAAAAGTGATTGCAGACTTATAAAGGATGAGTGCATTTGAGAATGCAAAATCAATGACTCCACGAAACAAAGTGTTTAAATGTTATTAACTAAACAGTTTAAAGTTTAACTGTCTACCTGACCATGATCTTATTTCAAAGAAAATAGTAAATTAGACAAAGTTGGACAGTCCAGATCAAAGGAGAGAATATAGATCGACGGCGGGGAGAGGACCCACAAAGTAAATGTGCATGGAAGATAACATTCCGAAGCACCAAAGTGAAGTTCCACGTTTGATAGCTGATCAACGAACAAGGAGGATTCTGCAAGCAATTGACGGTTTATAAGAGTTCCGGAAAGAGATTTGCGGAAGCCCATTTCGAAAAAATTTGGAAGGCACATCTGCAATCCGCAACTCGACCGCGGAAAGAATGTTGCGGCCGCATAATTTTGGATGTCGTTTTTGAAACTTGGGAAATGCATACCTGTAATCCGCAATTGCAGAAAGTTAATTAAGGAAGGTGAATCCACAGGGTTGTTGAGGAAAGGATTTTATATAAAGATCATTACATAAAGGGTAAATGTGGAAGCCTGGTTTGAAAAAGTTGAAAGACAGGCCCACAACCCGTAACCTGCAATTGCAGAAAGATCGTTGCAGAAGGTTAGTTGCGAAAAAACAATTTGCGGAAAGAGAATTATGGAAAAGTCGTTGCGAAAAAGTAATTGCAGAAGCAGAAAGACAGGTTGCAGAAAGATAGTTGCGAAAATATTGCTGCCGAAGGATTTTTGTTCAACACTCCGAAATCATACGAGAAATTTATGACGAGTCACGATGAATATACATGACTGTTAGAAGAAGAATATCAATTCTTAAGAACAATTTTTTAATCATAAACATAGTTATGATTAATAAGAAGGTACATGACTAAATTTTTAAAAGCAGAAGAAGAATCAATTGAACAGAGTTAAAATAAACAGGGCGTGACTGATATATTAAAACAAAGTAAATGAAGAGGCGCGTTTTATGAAGGGATGCAATTGATTTTGAAGAGACATGAATATTGGATGAATGTTGTTACTAATAAAAGGTATAAAAGTAGATGTCTGAATTGGAAAATAAGTGTCTTTGCAGTCCAGATCTATGTAGCAGCAGCAACAGAAGACAGATACCAAGGAAGTGATGAGGAAGCAGTGACAAAATTGAAGACATAAGAAGATCTAGAAGTCTGATAAAAACATATTAGGGTGGTAGGGTGGTGTTAGGGAAGGCTACATGCTTGCATGGGGGTTGTAGCCTCCTTCTAGTAGTTGTTGGTAAATTGGGTGTCCAAGCATCCTTTTAGTAGTACCTGATAAACCAGGGGGTGGTAGCATCCTTCCATTAGTAGCTGGTAAAAAAAGTGTTGTAGCATCCTTGTCTATTGTAGCAGGTAGAAACTACGGTGTTGTAGCATCCTTTAGTTGTAGCTGAGAAATTTGGGGATTCCAGTTTCCAATAAGTTGTAGCTTGCAAAAACAATTGTAAATAATTTTTTACAGTTAGAGGAAGTGTTTGTGGTTTTCCCAATTGGGTTTCCATGATAAATTTGTGTTCTCTGTATCTTGTTGATTCTGTTTGTTATTTATTATGTTAAAAAGTGGTTAAAATTGTTAAAGAGGTAACAATACTGTCTCACCCCCCCTCTCAATATTGTCCAATATTCCAACATATGCCTTACATCCTTTAGCAACCATCATTTCCATTATTTAACTTAATATGTACCTTACCCATTCCAATAATTTTACAAGGGTCATCATCCCCCAATAAAACATGTCCAAAAGCACATGGAACATAATCATGAAAGAATTTCCTATGGGGTGTAGCATGACACGAATCCCCTGAATCTACTAACTAGTAATCACTTGTATTGTCTAATGCAAGAATCAAAGCATATTGTAACAAATCACCTGCTACATTAGCTTCCTAAGTAGTCTCTTGCTGATTGTCTCCTTTATTCTTTAGAGAACTCAATCTTTCTTTGGATGTCATCTCTTACTGTTAGTTTTTCAACATTAAGCTAGCATTATTAGGATCTTTAACTGAGAGAATAACAAGTACATCAATCAGTCACAAGAGACAATGAACACAGTGTATTTCCTCAGGGAAACCATAAATGGAGAAAACCCCGTAACTTCCTTAGAGATAGAATCAACACCAAAATAGTAAAATCCCAAAATAGTAAGTGATCTCCTGATAGTAGTAACCTTCTTCTTATCTAGCCCCAGTGTCTTCTCCTTCCTCAACTATGTGCTACACTTGAGTGTGTATAAGTTGTGTGTTAAATAGAGAGTCCAGCTCTCTATTTATACTAATCTCGACATGACTAAAACCCTACTAGGGCCGACCTCTACTAGGAGAGTCTAATAACCTTAGTGCCCCGGAACTGCGGGGACTTTAACCCTTAGACAATCGGAGGGTTACCCGCAGTGACTTGACATGACTTGTTTACATTATTGATCCTACCGATCGGAACATCAGGGCATGACAACATAACTCAATTACATTATAGATACATCCCGGAATAAACATCGGGTTACAATACATGAGATACGTAGATGAATACATTCCGAAGTTACAAATACATCAACACTCCCTTTTAACTAGGAAGGTATTCTTTCGACACAATTTTCAGTACTGGTCTTCTTCTCTAGATCATCTATATCTTCAAGTCTTCTTAGTCTTCAAGTCATCTTTAGCTTCAAGTCATCTTCGTCTTTAAGTCATCTTCATCTTTGGATCTGGATCATCACTAGAAATCATCTCTGGATCTGGATCATCACTTGATCTAGATCAACACGGGTGTTATCTCATGATTCTTCTCGTCACAGGAAGTTCTACAGAGCCATCCCTTTTTCATGCTGGTTGTAGGGCTAGCCTCCATGTAGGTCTTCTTCAGCACTTATATCTGATCAACCAATGATCAAAGAAAGGCTCAACATTTCTATTTGATCAACACATGACCGAAGATAGATACTGCACTTACATCTGATCAACACATGATCGAAGAAAGGCTCAACATTTTTATCTGATAAACTCATGATCAAAGATAGATACCGCACTTACATCTGATCAACACATGATCGAAGAAAGGCACATTATTTCTATCTAATCAACACATGATTGAAGATAGATACTACACTTACATCTGATCAACACATGATCGAATAAAGGCACATCATTTCTATCTGATCAGCACATGATCGAAGATAGATACTGCACTTACATCTGATCAACACATGATCGAAGAAAGGCACATCATTTCTATTTGATCAACACATGATCGAAGATAGATACTGCACTTACATCTGATCAACACATGATTGAAGAGAGGCACATCATTTCTATTTGATCAACACATGATTGAAGATAGATACTGCACTTACATCTGACCTGCTCGTCGAAATGGCCAACACGCACATCTGACATGGGAGGAACTTAATACTTTAGCCATGACAGAATGGTTCAGCCCTTACATTTGATCAAGTGGGAACACATCCCTCTATCACATCAGAATGGCTTCTCAGTCCTAGACCGAGTTTTCCTGGTAACTGACTAAGTACCTCCATTCCTAGAATGGCAGTTTCCCTTACATCTATCCTACTCGACAGAATGGCCAGCACTCATATCTGACATGGAAGGAACCAATCCTCTCACCATGACAGAATGGCTCAGCCCTTACATCTCACCATGGAAGGAACCAATCCTCTCACCATGTCAGAATGGCTATGGGTCTCATCACTTTCCCTTGGAGGAAACCTCGATGTGGAGAACACCAAGCTTCTCCCTGAAGTACTCGAACTTCAGCCTAGCCAATGGATTCATTAATACATCAGCTATCTGTTCCTCCATCGCAACAAACTGGAGCTTCACTGCTCCCCTCTGCACCATATCCCTGATATAGTGGTACTTGATCTCGATATGCTTCAACTTGTCATGGAACACTGGATTCTCTGACAACTTCACGCAACTTTGGTTGTCACAATGTATACAAGTAGCATCTAACTGGAGATCAAATAAATCAGATAGTAGCTTCCTCAGCCATATTGCCTCATAACTAGATGAACAAGCTGCGACATACTCTTCTTTAGCTGTACTCAATGCCACATAAGATTGATTCCTACTAAACCAAGAGATCACACCTGATCCCATACTGAAGCAACACCCTGAAGTGCTCTTCCTATCGATGGCACTGCTTGCCCAATCTGAATCAACATAACCCTCCAGGTTAATCTTCTGATTCGCATCGGACTTGAGCCCATAATCAATTACACCCTCTAGGTACCTCAGAATATGCTTTGCAGCAATCAAGTGAACATGTCTCAAATATGTCAGGAACTGGCTCAAGGTGTTCACAGCAAAGCACATGTCTGGTCTCGTGTTCATCAGGTACATCAAGGACCTAATCATCTGATGATACATTGCAGCATCAAATGAATCTGATGAAGCATCGTTCAATAGCTTCAGGTTTGATGCCATAAGTGTGGCCATAGCCTTGCAGTCCATCATCCCAAACCTCTTCAGGATCTCTACTGCATACTTCCCTTGTCCAAGGAAGATTCCATCTGCACTCTGCCACACCTCCATACCTAGAAAGTAATGCATCATCCCCAAGTCCTTCATTTCAAACTCGACAACAAGCTTTCTCTTTGTATCAGCAATCAACCCATCCATACCTGTCACAAATATATCATCTACATATAGTAGAAGTATCACTAGGTTGCCATCTTCAACCTTATAGTAAAGGTTGGAATTTGCTTTACTCTTGGTAAAGCCCAAACTGGATAGAAAGCTGTCAATTCTGTCGTACTAGGTCCTGGGTGCCTGTTTCAAACCGTACATGGCTTTCTTCAATCTGCACACATGAGACTCCCTGTCATGAGTCTCAAAACCAAGTGGCTGCTCTACATACACTTCCTCTTCCACTACACCATTCAAGAAAGCAGTTTTGACATCCATCTGGTGTATCTTCCATTTCATTACTGTAGCCAGAGCTAGTATTGATCTGATGGAAGTGTATCTGGCTACAGGTGCAAAGGTTTCTTCATAATCTGTTCCTTTTTTCTGAGAGAAACCCCGAGCCACAAATATTGCCTTATATTTTTCAATGCTACCGTCTGCAGCATGCTTGATCTTATAGATCCATTTGGAATTTACAACTGACTTCCCTTTAGGTCTTGAGACAACATCCCAAACATCATTCTTCATGATTGATTGATACTCTTCGATCATAGCATCATTCCATTCTTTCTGTTCTGTCGCTTCTTCATAACTGGAAGGTTCTTTATCAATGAAATCACATAGTAAAGCTACATACTCGGAGCAGGATCTGGTCCTCTTCCTTTCTCTGTGATTTTCTTCTGGAGCCCCATATCTTTCCACACCTTGGATAATTTCACGTACCCAAGCAGGTTTCCTCTTATGAGGATTCTTCTCCAGAGGTGGATCTACAGGTCTTTGTGGTTCTTCAAAATCTCGATCTACTTCTTGAGTTTCTTCATTCATGGTTGTATCATGAATTCTGGGTGCTTCTGCTTCTTCAGGTTCTTCAGCAAGTTTTGTTCTGGATTGGTTGTAAGTTTTGTCTTCATCAAATGTCACATCCATGTTGATGTCAATCTTCTTGTATCCTGGGAAATATATTATGTAAGCCTTCGAGCTTTCAGAGTATCCCACAAACATACCCTTCTTTCCTGAAGGATCTAATTTTGTTCTCTTCTCTTTTGGAATGTGTATGTACACTGGAATACCGAATATTTTGAGATGGTTGACTTCTGATTTCTTGCCAGAGAAGACTTCTTCAGGAGTCTTGTTTTCGAGTACTCTATGTGAAGTACGGTTCTATACATACATCGTTGTTCTGGCAGCTTCAACCCAAAGATGCATAGGAAGGTCTTGATCATGAAGCATAGCTCTTGCAGCTTCCATGATAGTTCTGTTCTTCTGTTCCGCAATCCCATTCTGTTGTGGATTATAAGGAGTGGACAACTCCCTCTTAATCCTTGATTCTTTGCATAGCTCTTTAAATTCATTCGAAGTGAATTCTCTGCCATTGTTTGATCGAAATGTCTTGGTCTTATTTTTAGTGTGGTTCTCGATCAAGGCTTTGAATTCCTTGAATTTGCTGAATACTTCGTCTTTGTTCTTCATGAAGTAAACCCATGTCTTCCTAGAAAAATCATCAATAAAAGAAACATAATATGCATACCCGCTTAGTGAACTTGATGACATAGGACTGCATACATCGGAGTGGATGATTTCTAGGATTCCTTTGGCTTTACTTTCACTGATGGGAAATGTCTTCTTTGTGTTCTTTCCTTTCGCACATCCTTTGCAGACCCCATCATGTTTTGCTTGGAATTCTGGAATACCTTCAACAGCTTTGCTTGCAATCGGTAATGCTCTGTAATGCACATGTGCAAGCCTTCTATGCCAAAGTTCACTTGGCCCTACTGTGTCATGGACCAAGGCTTGTTTTGGATGGCCCTTTAATTTGTACAATCCTCCTTCTTGTTCTCCAATCACCACCACATCATCGATAGTCTTTCCTCTTGGCCACATGATGACTTGACCATCTATGAATGCAACCCTCATTCCTTTTGCATGATCCAGGAGGATATTGGTGGCCACCCACCTATTCCTCTTGGACCCCCACCACTGTTTCTTTCAGTTTTCCAGTTTCCTTAATTGTAGCACAATTTACTATTTTTGGCAGTTTTCGGGTCCTAATCTTTCGGAGCCGTTTTGAGGCCCTAAACGACGTTTTTTTGGCATCAAATGGTCGGGCAAATACGAGTTCGTTTTGAACTTGATATTTGTTGTTTATGGATGTATTCCTTAAACATATATTTCTAATGATGTATCATACACGCGAAACAGAGGTAGTATGCTAAAGTTACGACCCTGGGAAATTGATGTACCAAGTTACCCAACGGGGCCCACATTAAGGCGTTTCACCTCCTAGGGATAGGTTTTTGGATGTGTAGGGTTTCCATTGTTTCTCAATAATATATAGTCCTTCGAGCCTCATTGTAATAGGGAGTTCAGAGGCATGTAGCTGCCACATCTCTTCTCAGAGATACACTACCAACACTATAGCTAGTTTATTTCCATTCTGTATGTAAACAAGTTTTAGTTATTGATTAATGAAATGAAGTGTTATTTCCACTGCATATTTGTTTCCATGGTTATTTGTGTATTCTGTTGCATTCCTGCATAAATCTGGATCAGTGGTATCATAGCAATCTGCTCTTTCTCGATCCTTCTTTGCATGTCCCCAACGAGGGAGGGGTATAAAGAGTTAGGGCTCGATCTGGTTGAACCTTTGCAAGATCAGCCTCGAAAATCCCAATGGCCACCCATGGGGGATGAAAAGAAAGATGAGGGTGTAGAAGATCCTATCAAAATGTTGCTCGAGGAGGCCCTTGAAAAACAAAGGAACGCGATGATGGATAACTTCGCCCAGATCCTTCAACAACTTCCCACTGGCGGCGCATCTGCATCTAGCAGCCACTCTGGAGGTGCAACACCTTTTAAGGTACAAGTAAACTTCGACATTCCCATATTTGATGGTCGAATAGATGCAGATGTTGTAGATAAATGGTTGAACGATCAGGAGAAAAAAATGTTGGGGGAAAAGCTTTGTTATTTACTAAGCCTAAGGAGGAGCAATTACAAGATTTCGAGGGAATGGAAAAAATGATGCATAAGCTCTCGAACAGAATCATAGAATTGGAAAAGGACAAGGAATCCCCTAAGTTCTATAAACCTTATTACAAGAAAAGAGAGGACAACCGTCAACCCCAACCCCCTTCGCACGACCTTGCATCTATGAATTTAACGGAGGTAGGAATGGATAACTTCTGCACTTTCCACCAACAAACCCATTCTGAAAAGAATTGTCCTTAATGGATAAATTCAATGATGTTGGTCATGAATTAGTTGTTGGATTCTAAATTAACAGAAGATAAATATGAAGAAGGAAAGACAACAATACATCAGCGGAAAAGCAGGAGGATGAGACCATGTTTTTATGGGACTGTGTTTCTTTGTTCGATGCCGCTGAAGAAAAGGATCTGAGGAACGAGAGCATCCTGGAAACAAATGTAGCAACAAGAAGCCAGGGGTTGCTTAAGGAGAACAATCTTATGCTCCCGAAGATCAAAATACTTCAAAAGAATGTTAAGAAATTTCAGAACAACTCCTCAACTAATAAAATTCCAGAATTCGCCATCACCACTCAAATCCCTAGACAGACCAACATGTTTGCTAAACCCAATGAAGAAAAAATAAAAACTGCTAAATCGAAGCTCACGGAACATCAGATGGACTATAACATTGTGGAGGATATCAAAAAAGTAAGGGCGGACATCTCATTATTTGAAATGTGCAATCTGCCGCAGCAGAAAGAAAAGCTATTGAAATCACTTGAGGTATCAGAGGAGAGGCTGCCTACTGGCAATCAGCCCCAAGAAGAAGAAATTGGTGAGGCAAGTATAGGAGGTAATCCCAAAAACAAGAACCCACCTTTTCTCCTTACCTTTGAAATTTTCAACCACAACGTGCATAATTGCCTAGTGGACTTGGGGGCCTCAGTTAACGTCATGCCGCTATCGGTTTGCAAGAGAATAAATGGAAAACCTAAACCATCCACCTGGAGGGTCGTTCAGTTGGATAGAACAAGCGTGAAGGTAATTGGGGAAATGGAGGATGCCCTCATTCGTCTATCTTCGAATGATAAAGTGTGCCAATTCATTGACATTGTGGTGGCTGACATACCATAAGCTTATGGGCTTGTTTTAAGCAGGGATTGGTCGGCTAAGCTGAATGGATATTTTGCCTCGGACTGGTCACATCCGTGGCTACCATGATAAGGGAAGCCCAAACCAAATTAAGGTTTAGAGGGAGCCTCACATGAAACACAATGTTACTCAGTTCGAGGGTAAAAATGAACCAATGGATTTTGTTTTGGGAAATTACTTTGTTGAGCTCGAACCAGGAAACCATCAAGCATAAGAGGCAAATGATACATCATACGCTCAGCCTGATCTCCTTCGGTTTTCACAGGCCGATGAAATTGATTGTAAAACAGTAGACTTAGCTATAGAAGTTGATGCTAATTCTTGCACAGTAGTTAGCGATTTTTGGACACTTTTCTTTGATTGCTCTAAAACTTTAGAGGGGTTGGGAGCCGGCTGTGTCCTGATTGACCCAAAAAAAAAAAACATTTTCTTGCATGTAGGTTAGAGTTTGAATGTACAAATAACACAGCTGAATATGAAGCATTAGTTTAAGGAATAAGGAAAGCAATTGAATTTAAGGTAAAAAATCTGAAGGTGTTTGGGGACTCTGAAATAATTGTAAAGCAAATCCAAAATCAAATACATTGCATTTCTCCTCATTTAAAAGCTTATCAAAGTGAAGTATGGGATTTATTTAAAAATTTTGTGGCATTTAACATTGTATTGATTCCGAGACTTAAGAATGCTGCAGCTGACTTGTTAGCCACCTCAGCTGCAAGGCTTGTGCCTTATAATAATCGGTGTTCTGTTGAACTACTTTTCAGGCCTTCAGTTCTAGACATGATAACCAATCTACGAGTGTTCGATGATGATCAGCAGATTATAGAATGCTTGACAAATGACGAGACTTTCAAAGGGGCCATTATTGATGATGAAGAACATCAAGCCGAGTTTAGATTCGATAACTTCATTCCTAAAGGAGTGAGGACTTTAGAACAAATGTTTGATTTAAACGAGAAATTTAGAAGACCAGCAAATGCGAAGACTCATAGCTCGTCTCTATAGTTCGAGCTGATCAATTTGGGGACTGAAACGGAGCCCAAGTACGTCAGTTTGGGAAAATGTTGTTCCCCAGATGAAAAGAATAAGTTTATCAATCTTTTCAAACGATATAAAGATGTTTTTGCTTGGACGTATGAAGATCTGAAGACGTATGACACCAATATTATCCAGCATGTTATCCCCATCAGGTCTGGAATCAAGCCGTATCAGTAGCCTTTGAGGAAAATGCATTCAAAATTAGAACCTTTAATCCAGAGCGAAGTCAAGAAATTATTGGATGCTAGGATTATCTTCAAGGTGAGACACTCAGAATGGGTTTCAAACCCGGTTCCGGTAAGAAAGAAATCCAGAGAAATCAGGCTATGCATGGATTTCAGAAACTTAAACCGCGCTTCGGATAAGGATAATTATATTGTCCTGCCCATGGAGCAGATATTGCAAATAGTTTCAGGTTCTGAACTGTTCTCTTTATTAGATGTATTCTCAGGCTACAATAAAGTATTAGTAGCTGAAGAAGACAGACTTAAAACGACGTTTAGAACCAGGTGGGGAACTTTTGCTTAGAGAAGAATGCCCTTTGGACTCATAAACGCTGGAGCAACTTTCCAAAGGGCTATGGACATAGCTTTCCGTGGTCTGGTTGGCCATAGTGCTGTAGTATACCTTGATGACATCACGATATTTTCAAAGAAAAGAGAGGAACACGCATTCCATCTAAAGCAGATTTTTGAACGCTGCAGAAAATATGGTATCTCACTAAATCCCAAGAAGTGCGTGTTTACTGTTACATAAAGGAAGTTGTTGGGTCACGTAGTTTCTATGAAGGGGATCTCCATAGACCCAGAAAGGATCAAAGCCATCGAACGAATTCCCTTACCCCATAATAAAAGGGGCATGCAATCATTTATGGGGATAATAAACTTCGTGCGAAGGTTTGTGCCGGATTTTGTGCAAATTGTTAGACCTTTGAAGCAAATGGTGAAGCAAAGTGTACAATTCAAATGGACTGAAGTAGAGAAGAACGCGTTTAGCAAAATCAAAACAACTGTTGCGCACGCACCCTCCCTCAAAAGTCCAAATTTTGAGAAAGATTTTATTTTGTACACTTTTGCATCTGATGATTCACTTGCAGTTGTGCTTACTCAGAAGGAAGATGGGGGAGAAAAGTTTCCCATATCATTTATGAGCACTGGTTTGCAAGGGGCCGAATTGAATTACTCAACTGTGGATAAACAAGCGTACGCAGTGTTCAAAGCAGTGAAACAATTTAGGCCATACATACTAAAGAACCGAACGAAGGTAATCGTTCCACACCCAGCTGTGAGATCTCTTTTCATACAGAAGGAGTCAGGAGAAAGAAGAGGCAACTAGGTAACAGCCCTACAGGAGTATGACCTCGAATTCAAACCAACTTCTATAGTCAAAGGGCAAGGATTGTGCAGACTGATGGCTGAAAGTAAAGACAATGAAGAGTAGGACTAGGAAGACGAAGTTGAGTTACATATGATGGATGTATGTCCCCTTTTTACAACTTCAGATTCCTGGTATCGAGACCTTATTCATTACCTTCGGACGATATTATTACCGGAACACTAGAATTCTAAGCAAAGAAGAGCATTACGTCTTAAATCAGCCTCCTATCAAATTGTTGAAGGAATATTATTCAGAAAGAATTATGATGGAGTTCTCCTTAGATGCTTAAAGAAAGAAGATGTGAAAAGAGTAATGATAGATTTACATGATGGGCCTGCTGGAGGACATTTCTCTAGAGATACTACAACTCATAAAATTCTCAGAGCTGGATACTATTGGTCCACACTGTTCAAATATGCACACGCTCATGTCAAAAAGTGCGACGTCTGCCAAAGGTGCGGTGGAAGACAAGTTAAAGCGGTAGGACCATTAAAGCATGTTATGATAATAGAACCTTTTGAGCAGTGGGGGATAGAAATCATTGGAGAGATAAAGCCAAATTCTTCTTTGCAACACAAATATATTCTGACAGCAACCGACTACTTTAGTCGTTGGGTTGAAGCCATTCCATTGCGTAAAGTAAATGAAGATGCGGTTATGGATTTCTTGCAAGATCATATTATGACCAGGTTTGGAGTTCCAATTTCTTTAGTTTTTGATAATGCTACTTACTTTTCCTCGATTAAATTAACTGCATTTGCTCATGAAAAGGGAATTAAATTACATTACTCTGCAAATTACTATCCTCAGGGAAATGGGATGGCTGAATCTACGAACAAGAATCTGATTAGGATTTTAAAAAAGACGGTGATAGAAAATCAGAGGAGCTGGCACTCAACATTACCAAATGATTTGTGGGCTGATAGGCTCACCCCCAAGACTGCTTTAGGTGTGTCCCCATATACCCTTGTTTATGGAAAAGAGGCCATTCTACCCCCAACATCATGCTACCCTCTTCCATAATCGCCGAGGAATCCAGAGGATCAAATAATGAAGTTTTGCAAATGAGGATACACAATCTTCTGAAGGCAGAAGAGTCTAGAGCCAAGGCCAGAGAACGTTTTAAACAACAACAGGAAGTAGTAAAGAGATGGTTTGATAAACACAAAGCTGGTACAAAAGAATTTGAGGTGGGAGACTTGGTTCTCAAGTGGGATCATCCCCATGATGAGAAAGACAAACACACGAAATTCCAACAGCTATGGATAGGCCCTTTCCAGATTGTTGCAAAGCTTGGCCCCTCAACCTATAAATTGCAGGATCTACAGGGGTGGGAAGAGAACTTACCAGTAAATGGTTTAGTCCTCAAACCTTATTTTTCCTGAGTTTCATTTTGCTCTTTTGTCGTGTACATAATTATTTTGTTTTGGATGTATATTTTTGTTGGTTTTATTTCTGTTTTGTTGTAGTTTAGGTCTGGACCTGTTTCAATAAGCAAGAAACAAACTTTTGATTGCCTGGAGAATGTCAGAGTTCTGGAGTAATTAAAGTCCTTTAATATAAGACTGTGCACTATTGTTTTATCTGAAAGAAGTTCTTCTAGTTTAGCAGTTTTCCTGAATGGCTATGAACACATTGAAGTCCTACTCAATCCTTGTAAAGTAAACCTGGATGAAAAGGTCTGGAATACTATGTTGAGGTTCCATCCATCAAACATTTAAAATGTCATAGGGGGTGACATCGAAATACCCACAGAAAGGAAGCAAGGTAAACAACATGTTATATATAAATGATCCCATGTCAAGAATTAAAAGCCAAAAGGCAAATAAGATTTGAGAACCCCTATGAAAGCATTATGCATCGAAAGGAAGTACTGAACCACATGAGTACTGAATTGCCAAAGTTTCTTCTCCATCCGTGAGCTAAAAGTTAAATATATCTCTCACACAAAAGGACACCATGGATAGAAGAGCCTGAATATAAATTTAAAAAAGAAAGGCATGCAGGAGGACTCATATGCAAAGAAAAAAGAAAAAAGAAAAAAGAAAAAAGAAAACAGAAAAAAAGCACAAAAGCGCAAAACGACATGGGAATGAGGAACAAATGAATATTGTTGTTTACCATATGTTACAATCCTGTGGTGCTCAAGCTGGAAGCTACCCGAAGACAGAAGTAATAAATGAAACTCACCTCTTGGCCTCGAGAGAGTTATCTTGATGTTGAAGTCTTGGTTTCCCTTCTCCTTAATCGGACTATCATCAATGATTAAAAGTACATATATTTGCCATTTGGGAAATCCATACATCTGGAAGAATTCAACATATTGGTTTTATTGTCAAATAGTCTGTTACTTAAGGAAGAAATTATCCAGAGATCTAGGTTCACCAGACAGTTGCCAATTGTTGCAGCAACAACTTTTTTCGCAAATTTTTAAAATTTTGGACCCTCCTTTTAGTTTATATTTCCTAATTTTGTTTGATTCATGATTTTTGTTTGTTTTCTCACTGCTACAAATTGAATTATTTTTTGGACAACTGTTTTCGTGCTTTTCGAAATTTTGCTCAGGTCTGAAACTGTAGGACTTTGCCCATTTGATTGGTGATCTCTTTCTTTCAGAAGTCTTTTTCGTTGTTTTTGCCGCCGTTCTGGAGGTAAAGCAAGTTTTTGTCGCTACCCGGCTGAAGGTCTATTGGAACTTAGCGTTTAGTTTTTTATTTTTTCGGAGGCCATTCAAACAACGCTTCGGAGCCATCTTTCCTTATGGAACCTCCATTGCGGAAGCTGGATGATGAGTGTTCTGCTGGATAGTTTGGGCTTCTTCGATGTCGTGTTCTGACTTGTTTTGCATTTTCGGAAGGTTTTATGACTTTGATCGGGGGTGGTAGTCTGATTTCCTTCCGCCATTGCGGCTCTCGAGTAAACTAAGTATCTGTTTTTGTAGCCGCTCCACCCGCTGATGTTCTGTTTGGTTTCGCCGATATGTTTTTATTCACCGCGAAGTCCGTAGTCTTTTCATCTTTCGCCATTTTGGCTGCGTACTTCGCCAACCCCCCGGTGCTATGTCGCCCTAGTCACCAAAGAGGAATCCTCGCCTGATGCTTTAGTGTTTAGTCTTCCGGACGCCGATAGGATTAATGGTCCTGCGACACTCATTGTCCGTTTGAAGCTCTCCGTTGCGGATATTCCTTGAGCTAGCTTCCCGATGTTTAATGTTTCAAGCTGCTGATAAGGTTTTTCCCACCTTTTGTGAAATTTTTAACTTTGTTTGGATGACAGCGGGGTTTTTTCTTTGGGTTAAAGGTTGTGCAGCAAAAGTGCAATACAGGACCTCATTTTGTTGATTAATTTTATTATGGCTGAAAAGATGCATTCCTGATTAGTTGTTAAATTGTGCAGATGGACTCAAAAGGATCTCTCAGATCACGGTGGCAAGGAGACCTAACTAAAGGATAAAGCTGAGGAGAGTTGACCGAAGAGTAACAAATAGAGTTTTTTCTAAAATCAAATAAAGACAAGGTAAAACCGGTGACGATAGAAGCCCAGGCTCGGGAAAGGGCCCGTCAGTCACTAAGTTGGCCCGGTTCTATGAAGTACTCATTAATCTTAATCCGAAATGTAACGTATTACGTGTATCATGAGCACTGATAAGAAAAAAAAATTGGGAGACTAAACGGTTGGAGGAAGCCCAAGAGTCATTCATGGGCAGCCCAACAGTTTGATTGTTCTTGTATAAATATAGGAGATTTAGATAAGAATAGGAATTTTTCCCAGTTAGATTAGTGAAGACATATTGTAAGAAGAAATATTTCCTTTTGCAATAGATAATTACAGTTTGCCTGTTGGAGAAAGCTTGGTGGGATGTTTTAATGTTATGCTATGGATTTGTTGAAGAGGAACTATTTTGTTTTCAGCTTTTTGTCCATTAACTGTGAGATCGTTCTAACTCTTACAACCTATGTTCTTGTTTGAATGGTTTCTGGTTCATTTTATGAAAATTACCACCATGAGTAATGAATGTTGTTCATAAGCAATTGGCTATATGGTTGTTTAATTATCTTGAATTGTTCATGTGTTTTGGAAGAAGTATCAGCTATCTGTAATTTCTCTTTATAATGCATGCACAAGATACATTACTCATTAATAAGTGACAATATTGCTCCCTGGGGATAGGTTAGGTAGTTAATTTTAATTTCTTGCTGTGTGTGTGATTTAGATGCATGAGAGTTTAAGACGAGAGGTAAGAATCTGCGCATCACATTGTGAATACTCCTTGCATTCTCTATCAATCTGCATGTTAAGTAGGCACTTGCATATCATACTTAAAGTCAAAAATATAAAAATATACACGGTGGACCGGGCTGCAACCGGTAAAACCTTTTTATTTTTGTTACTTGACCTACGGTAGCTGGACCACAAACCGGACGGATTCCCTACACCAAACAATCACGGGCTAGTTGGGAACGTTGACTGGGGAGAATCCCTTGCTGTTGTTGCCTGTGATTTTCTAGGCCTCAACAATTTTCTGGCGCTAGAAGGAGGGCCGCCAGTGCATGGATGGCCAAGGAAACCCGTTTTCTCGAAATAACCCCACCAGTGATAATTTTGAAAGTAGTTTCTGTCTCGATCCAAATACTCAAGAGAGTAGGGAACATCTGTTTGTTGTGGACAACCAAGTAATAAATGATATGTTAAGACACACTAGGGCATATGTGAAAAATATTGGAGGATTACCAATTATCCCTGATTTTCCCAGAAGAGAATACCAAAGGAGAGACCGTCCCATACTGGAAGACTCAGTGTTGGTTGGAGATTTGGAAGAAATTGTAGAAACATCCTTACAGGAGGTGGTTCAGCCTTTAAATCAAGTGGGCCCGGAGACACCTTGCTGTTCATCGGTCCATACTCCTATTCATTCACCCCCTCACTCGCCACCCAGACTCATGGTAGGCGTAAACGCTAATCAACCGCCCAACCCACCTAATCCACCACCTGCTTGGAAATCCAGGTCGCCTTTGAACTTAACACCTCCATTGCACGACTTGCCTCAAGCCTTTGAGAAGATGCCGCCTAAGTTTGATCCAAACGAGAAGATGCTAGTTGATGACCATTTATAAAGTTTTTATTTGGCAATATAAGGATTAAGAGCTGGGGAGCATGAAGATGTAGTTTGTAGACTTTTCCCACACACTCTTAAAGGAGTTGCAGCATCGTGGTATTTTGGTTTTCCTGCAAACTCTATCCCAGATTGGGATACCTTTGAAAGGATTTTTAGAAGTAAGTATGCAACCCAAAAGACGCATGCAGCACTCATGAAAGGACTATGCTTTTTAAATAAGGAAAGAAACGAAAAGGTGCATAGTTTTACCCAAAGATTCGCGGCTTATCTTAAGAATTTTTCTGAAACTAACAAACCCTCAGACAAGGTCCTGATTGAATATTATAACTCAACTCTGGGACCCGAGTTGGCCATGTTTGCCAAAATGAAGGCCAAACCTACGTTAGCAGAGAATTATGAAGAAGCAGAGAAGGTAGAGGCCGAAAAAGAAAGCATTGAGGGTTATCTTGAACGGTCAGGAGAAAAAAATGTTGGGGGAAAAGCTTTGTTATTTACTAAGCCAAAGGAGGATCAATTACCAGATTTTGAGGGAATGGCAAAAATGATGCAGAAGCTCTCTAACAGAATCATAGACTTGGAAAAGGACAAGGAAGCCCATAATTTCTATAAACTTTATTAAAATAAAAGAGAGGACAACAGTCAACCCCAACCCCCTCTACACGACCCTGCATCTATGAATTTAACGGAGGTAGGAATGGATAACTTCTGCACTTTCCACCAACAACCCCATTCTGAAAAGAATTGTCCTCAATGGATAAATTCAATGACGTTGGTCATGAATCAACTGTTGGATTCTAAATTAACAGAAGATAAAGATGAAGAAGCAAAAGACAACAATACATCAGCGAAAAAGCAAGAGGATGAGACCATGTTTTTATGGGATTGTGTTTCTTTGTTTGATGGCGCTGAAGAAAAGGATCTGAGGAACGAGAGCATCCTAGAAACAAATGTAGGAACAAGAAGCTAGGAGTTGCTTAAGGAGAACAATCTTATGCTCCCGAAGATCAAAAGACTTCAAAAGAATGTTAAGAAATTTCAGAACAACTCCTCAACTAATAAAATTCCAGAATTTGCCATCACCAGTCAAAATCCTAGACATACCAACATGTTTGCTAAACCCAATGAAGAAAAAATAAAAAATGCTAAATCGAAGCTCATGAAACATAAGATGGACTATGACATTTTGGAGGATATAAAAAAAGTAAGGGTGAACATCTCATTATTTGAAATGTGCAATCTGCCGCAGCAGAAAGAAAAGCTATTGAAATCACTTGAGGTATCAGAGGAGAGGCTGGCTACTGGAAATCAGCCCCAAGAAGAAGAAATTGATGAGGCAAGTATAGGAGGTAAGCCTAAAAACAAGAACCCACCTTTTCTCCTTACCTTTGAAATTTTCAACCACAATATCCATAATTTCCTAGTGGACTCGGGGGCCTCAGTTAACGCCATGCCACTGTTGGTCTGCAAGAGAATAAATGGGAAACCTAAACCATCCACCTGGAGGGTCGTTCAGTTGGATAGAACAAGCGTGAAGGTAATTGGGGAAATGGAGGATTCCCTCATTTGTCTATCTTTGAATGATAAAGTGTGCCAAGTCATTGACATTGTGGTGGTTGGCATACCATAAGCTTATGGGCTTGTTTTAAGCAGGGATTGGTCGGCTAAGCTGAATGGATATTTTGCCTCGGACTGGTCACATCTGTGGCCACCATATAAGGGAAGCCCAAACCAAATTAAGGTTTTGAGGGAGCCTCACATGAAACACAATGTTACTCAGTTCGAGGGTAAAAATGAACCAGTGGATCCTGTTTTGGGAAATTACTTTGTTGAGCTCGAATCAGGAAACTATCAAGTGGAAGAGGCCAGCGATACATCAGACGCTTAGCCTGATCTCCTTCGGTTTTCACAGGCCAATGAAATTGATTGTAAAATAGTAGACTTAGCTATAGAAGTAGATGCTAATTCTTGCATAGTAGTTAGAGATTTTTGGACACTTTTGTTTGATGGATCTAAAACTTTAGAGGGGTCGGGAGCCGGCTGTGTCCTGATTGACCCTAACAAAGAACAATCATTTTCTTGCATGTAGGTTAGAGTTTGAATGTACAAATAACACAGCTGAATATGAAGCATTAGTTCATGGAATAAGGAAAGCAATTGAATTTAAGGTAAAAAATCTGAAGGTGTTTGGGGACTTTGAAATAATTGTAAAGCAAATCCGAAATCAAATACATTGCATTTCTCCTCATTTAAAAGCTTATCAAAGTGAAGTATGGGTTTACTTAAATTTTTTGAGGCATTTAACATTGTATCGATTTCGAGACTTAAGAATTCCGCAGCTGACTTGTTAGCCACCTCAGCTGCAAGGCTTGTGCCTTCTAATAATCGGTGCTCTGTTGAACTACTTTTCAGGCCTTCAGTTCCAGACATGATGACCAATATACGAGTGCTCGATGATGATCAATAGATTATGGAATGCTTGACAAATGATGAGACTTTCAAAGGGGCCATTATTGATGATGAAGAACATCAAGCCGAGTTTATATTCGATAACTTCATTCCTAAAGGAGTTAGGACTTTAGAACAAATGTTTGATTTAAACGAGAAATTTAGAAGACCAGTGAATGCGAAGACTCATAGCTCATCTCTACAGTTCGATTTGATCAATTTGGGGACTGAAACGGAGCCCAAGTACGTCAGTTTGGGAAAATGTTGTTCCCAGATGAAAGGAATAAGTTTATCAATCTTTTCAAACGATATAAAGATGTTTTTGCTTGGACGTATGAAGATCTGAAGACGAATGACACCAATATTATCCAGCATGTTATCCCTATCAGATCTGGAATCAATCCGTATCAGCAGCCTTTGAGGAAAATGCATCCAAAATTAGAACCTTTAATCCAGAGCGAAGTCAAGAAACTATTGGATGCTAGGATTATCTTCAAGGTGAGACACTCAGAATGGGTTTCAAACCTGGTTCCGGTAAGAAATAAATCCAGAGAAATCAGGCTATGCATGGATTTCAGAAACTTAAACCGTGCTTCGGATAAGGATAATTATCCTGTCCCACCCATGGAGCAGATATTGCAAATAGTTTTGGGTTCTGAACTGTTCTCTTTATTAGATGGATTCTCAGGCTACAATCAAGTATTAGTAGCTGAAGAAGATAGAATTAAAATGATGTTTAGATCCAGGTTGGGAACTTTTGCTTACAGAAGAATGCCCTTTGGACTCATAAACGCTGGAGAAACTTTCCAAAGGGCTATGGACATAGCTTTCCGCGGTCTGGTTGGCCGTAGTGCTGTAGTATACCTTGATGACATCACGGTATTTTCAAAGAAAATAGAGGAACACACATTCCATCTAAAGCAGATTTTTGAACGCTGCAGAAAATATGGTATCTCACTAAATCCCAAGAAGTGTGTGTTTGCTATTACAGAAGGTAAGTTGTTGGGTCACGTAGTTTCTAAGAAGGGGATCTCCATAGACCCAGAAAGGATCAAAGCCATCGAACAAATTCCCTTACCCCATAATAAAAGGGGTATGTAGTAATTTATGGGGATAATAAACTTCGTGCGAAGGTTTGTGCCAGATTTGCACAAATTGTTAGACCTTTGCAGCAAATGGTGAAGCAAAGTGTACACTTCAAATGGACTGATGTAGAGAAGAACGTGTTTAGCAAAATCAAAATAGCTGCTGCGCACGCACCCTCCCTCAGAAGTCCATATTTTGAGAAAGATTTTATTTTGTACACTTTTGCATCTAATGATTCACTCACAGTTGTGCTTACTAAGAAGGAAGATGGGGGAGAAGAGTTCCCCATATCATTTATGAGCACTGGTCTGCAAGGGGCCGAATTGAATTACCCGGCTGTGGATAAACAAGCGTACGCAGTGTTTAAAGCAGTGAAACAATTTAGGCCATACATACTAAAGAATCGAACGAAGGTAATCGTTCCACACCCAGCTGTGAGATCTCTTTTCGTATAGAAGGAGTTAGGAGAAAGAAGAGGCAACTTGGTAACAGCCCTACAGGAGTATGACCTCGAATTCAAACCAGCTTCTATAGTCAATGGGAAAGGATTGTGCAGACTTATGGCTGAAAGTAAAGACAATGAAGAGCAGGACTGGGAAGACGAAGTTGAGTTACATATGATGGATGTATGTCCCCTTTTTACAACTCCGGATTCCTGGTATCGAGACCTTATTCATTACCTTCAGACGAGATTATTACTGGAACACTAGAATTCTAAGCAAAGAAGAGCATTACGTCTTAAATCAGCCTCCTATCAAATTGTTGAAGGAATATTATTCAGAAAGAATTATGATGGAGTTCTCCTTAGATGCTTAGAGAAAGAAGATGCGAAAAGAGTAATGATAGATTTACATGATGGGCCTGCTGGAGGACATTTCTCCGGAGATACTACAACTCATAAAATTCTCAGAGCCGGATACTATTGGCCCCACACTATTCAAATATGCACATGCTCATGTTAGAAAGTGTGACGTCCGCCAAAGGTGTGGTGGAGGACAAGTTAAAGCAGCAGGACCATTAAAGCCTGTTATGATAACATAACCTTTTGAGCAGTGGGGGATAGACATCATTGGAGAGATAAAGCCAAATTCTTCTTTGCAACACAAATATATTCTGACAGCAACCGACTACTTCACTCATTGGGTTGAAGCCATTCCATTGTGTAAAGTAAATGAAGATGCGGTTATGGATTTCTTGCAAGATCATATTATGACCAGGTTTGGAGTTCCAATTTCTTTAGTTTTTGATAATGCTACTTACTTTTCCTCGATTAAATTAGCTGCATTTGCTCATGAAAATGGAATTAAATTACATTACTTTGCAAATTACTATCCTCAGGGAAATGGGTTGGCTGAATCTACGAACAAGAATCTGATTAGGATTTTAAAAAAGATGGTGATAGCAAATCAGAGGAGTTGGCACTCAGCATTACCAAATTCTTTGTGGGCTGATAGGGTCACCCCCAAGACTGCTTTAGGTGTGTCCCCGTATGACCTTGTTTATGGCAAAGAGGCCATTCTACCCCCCAACATCATGCTACCCTCTTCCATAATCGCCCAGGAATCCAGAGGATCAAATAATGAAGTTTTGTAAATGAGGATACACAATCTTTTGAAGGCAGAAGAGTCTAGAGCCAAGGCCAGAGAACGTTTTAAACAACAACAGGAAGTAGTAAAGAGATGGTTTGATAAACACAAAGCTGGTACAAAAGAATTTGAGGTGGGAGACTTGGTTCTAAAGTGGGATCATCCCCATGATGAGAAAGGCAAACACATGAAATTCCAACAGCTATGGATAGGCCCTTTCAAGATTGCTACAAAGCTTGGCCCCTCAACCTATAAATTGCAGGATCTACAGGGGTGGGAAGAGAACTTACCAGTAAATGGTTTAGTCCTCAAACCTTATTTTTCCTGAGTTTCGTTTTGCTCTTTTGTCGTGTACATAATTATTTTGTTTTGGCTGTTTATTTTTGTTGGTTTTATTTCTGTTTTGTTGTAGTTTAGGTCTGGACCGATTTCAATAAGCAAGAGGCAAACTTTTGATTGCCTGGATAATGTCAGAGTTCCAGAGTAATTAAAGTCCTTTAATATAAGACTGTGCACTATTGTTTTATCTGAAAGAAGTTCTTCTAGTTTAGCAGTTTTCCTAAATGGCTATGAACACATTGAAGTTCTACTCAATCCTTGTAAAGTAAACCTGGATCAAAAGGTCCGGAATACCATTTTGAGGCTCCATCCATCAAACATTTAAAATTTCCTAGGGGGTGACAGCGAAAGATCGACGGAAAGGAAGCAAGGTAAACAACATGTTATATATAAATGATCCCATGTCAAGAATTGAAATCCAAAAGGCAAATAAGAGTTGAGAACTCCTATCAAAGCATTATGCATCGAAAGGAAGTACTGAACCACATGAGTACTAAATTGCCAAAGTTTCTTCTCTGTCCGTGAGCTGAAAGTTAAATATATCTCTCACACAAAAGGACACTATGGATAGAAGAGCCTGAATATAAATTTCAGAAAGAAAGGCATGCAGGAGGACTCATATGCAAAGGAAAAAGAAAAAAGAAAAAAAAAGCACAAAAGCGCAAAACGACATGGGAATGAGGAACAAATGAATATTGCTGTTTACCATATGTTACAATCCTATGGTGGTCAAACTGAAAGCTACCCGAAGACAGAAGTAATAAATGAAACTCACCTCCTGGCCTCGAGAGAGTTATCTTGACGTTGAAGTCTTGGTTTCCCTTCTCCTTAATCAGACTATCATCAATGATTAAAAGTACCTATATTTGCCATTTGGGAAATCCGTACATCTATAAGAATTCAACATATTGGTTTTATTGTCAAATAGTCTATTACTTAAGGAAGCAATTATCCAGAGATCTAGGTTCACCAGACAGTCGCCAATTGTTGCAGCTGCAACTTTTTTCCCAAATTTTTAAAATTTTGGACCCTCCTTTTAGTTTATATTGCCTAATTTTGTTTGATTCATGATTTCTGTCTGTTTTCTCACTGCTGCAAATTGAATTATTTTTAGGACAATTGTTTTCGTGCTTTTTGGAATTTTGCTCAGGTCTGAAACTGTCGGACTTTGTCCGTTTGATTGGTGATCTCTTTCTTTCGGAAGTCTTTTTCGTTGTTTTTGCCACCGTTCTAGAGGTAAAGCAAGTTTTTGTTGCTACCTGGCTGAAGGTCTGTCGGAACTTAGCGTTTAGTTTTTTATTTTTTCGGAGGGCATTCAAACAACGCTTCAGAGCCATCTTTCCTTATGGAACCTCCATTGCGGAAGCTGGACGATGAGTGTTTTGCCGGATAGTTTGGCCTTCTCTGATGTCGTGTTTTGACTTGTTTTGCATTTTTGGAAGGTTTAATGACTTTGATCGGGGGTGGTAGTCTGATTTCCTTCTGCCATTGCGGCTCTCGAGTAAACTAAGTATCCGTTTTTGTAGCCACTCCACCCGCTGATGTTCTATTTGGTTTCGCCGATATGTTTTTATTCACCACGGAGTCCGTAGTATTTTCATCTTCCACCATTTCAGCTGCATACTTCGCTAACCCCCCGACGCCCTAGTCACCAAAGAGAAATCCCCGCCCGATGCTTTAGTGTTTAGTCTTCCGAACGCCGATAGGATTAGTGGTCCTGCGGAGCTCATTGTCCGTTTGAAGCTCTTCGTTGCGGATGTTCCTTGAGCTATCTTGCAGATGTTTAATGTTTCAAGCTGTCGATTAGGTTTTTCCCACCTTTTCTTAATTTTTTAACTTTCTTTGGACGACTGCGGGGTTTTTGCTTCAGGTTAAAGGTTGTGCAGCAAAAGCGCAGTACAGGACCCCATTTTGTTGATCAATTTTATTATGGCTGAAAAGATGCATTCCTAATTAGTTTTTAAATTGTGTAGATGGACTCAAAAGGATCTCTCAGATTAGTTGATTTCCCAAAAAGATTTCCCAAAAGGATTTTCTGGCCTCCGCATTCCATTTTATCTCATGACCCTTTTTCAACATATTTGTGATATTCATTAAGATTTCCAATAAAGATATTTATTTATAATACAAAATTTGGCAGGTTTCAATTTTATGGATCTTTCCCTCGACTTACTCAATCCAACTGGTGGTTGTAGATTTCGAAGGACGTAAACAATATCAGAATACTATGGAGATGCCACAAAATCAGCCATCACTTCCACTTCTGTGTCTAACTGATTAAACTGGTGAGATAGGAAATTAATTTGCAAAGCATCGCAATTTGAATTTGCCATCATCTTTGCTAATCCTTGTCCCTTAACCAGTTTAGTAGGATTTATTTCTATATCGTACTCCAACAATGTAGCTATCCATTTCGCCCTTCTGCCTTCTGGATCTGGTTGTGTCAAAATTCCTTTTACTGCAGCAGATGGAACATGTGCAATTATATGTGAATGTAGAACATATACTCTGAAGTCCTTCAATGCTTTGACTAAAGCATATGCTTGTTTCTCAATGATGTCATATTTCAACTCTCCATCCCTCAACATTTTGCTAAAAAATGCTATGGGTTGTTCCAAATTCTCATCATTCTTCTGCAATAAAACTGCTGCTATAGTATATTCTGAAGCATATGAAAATACTGAGAAATATTTGGTAAAATCTGGACTCACCAACACAGGAGCATCTGATATTGCTTTTTTGATTTCCCAAAAAGATTTTCTGGCCTCCGCATTCCATTTTATCTCATGAACCTTTTTCAACATATTTGTGATATTCATTAAGATTTCAGCAAAACTTGGCACAAACCTTCTTAAAAAATCCACCTGCCCCAAGACTGATTGTATTTCCTTCTTACTCCTGGTTTCACCTACTTTCAAAATTGCACTCACCCTTTCAGGATCAATTTTTATTCCATCTTTAGATATTATATGGCCTAGCAACTTTCCTTCTGCCAATGCAAAATTGGACTTCTTCGGATTCAATGATATACCAAACTTTCTACACTTCATGAAAACTTTCTCTAGATGACACAGATGTTCTCTGTCAGATTTGAATAGACTGTGATTTCATCCATGTATATTACCACAAAATTTCCAATTTCTCCCGCAAAAGCAATGTCCATAGCTCGCTGAAAAGTGGCTCCTGCATTCATTAGGCCAAAAGGCATCTTTGCACACATAAAAGTGCCCCAAGGTGTAGTAAATGTGGTCTTTTCCTGATCTTTGGGTAATACTTTGATTTGATTATAACCAAAAAAACCCTCTAACATTGAAATTCTTTCAACTCCGACCACCTTCTGCAATATATGATCCATCTTTGGCAGGGGATAATTGTCCTTCATAGAAACTTTGTTTAAATTCCGGAAATCTATACACAATCTTATTTCTCCGTTCTTCTTTCTAACAGGAACCAAATTTTCAACCCACTTTGAGAATCTTAGAGTCACAATGATCTTGGCATCAAATAACTTTTTAATCTCCTTTTCAATGATGGGAAGCAACTTAGGATTTATCCTTCTAAGTTTTTGCTTGAAAGGTTTCTCCCCAGGTTTTATAGGAATAGTATGCTGTATAATAGATGTATCATACTCCTTAAGGTCTTCATAACTCCAAGCAAATACATCTATATATTTTTTCATTAATTTCACATATTCTTCTTTTTCTTTTACAGGCAAATTCTTGGACAATTTTATAATCTTAGGATTCTCTTCAGTGCCAATATTCCTATCTTCAACAACATTCCCAACAAGCTTTACTTTGGGATTCTTAGCAACATCATTCTGATCAAACAGTTTTTCCAAAGGAATCAAACCTCTTGGTATGAAATAATTATTCAATTGAATGATATCCTTACCTCCTAGGGTTCCTTTTAACTTTTCAGTGCCCTCCTTTTATTTCTCAGGCTCTTCATCATGTGGAAAGTTCTCACCATCATCATTTTCGGTATCAATATGAGTATTTACAAATTCTCCCGATAGTTCTAAGAATCTTCTGATCTGCATATCATCTTCAAATACCTGCCAATATTTAGAATTATCGGGAATAGACGGTCTATGCACAATGTCCACCTGATATTCTTTCTGACCAACAATAGGTGTTTTAAATTTTCCAGCAGCTACCGCCAAAGAATCTGCCACAGTATTTTCATGTCTGGGAACCACTTGAATCGTGTGCTCTGTAAAAAATTTACCAATCATATCCCATAATTCGTTCCTATAAGCCCTCATCCGGGGATGCCTGGTTTGATAACTGTCATTCACTTGGTTTATTACCAATTCTGCATCTCCAAAAACTTTTGTCCTTTGCGCTCCCAAATCTTTCAAAGCATGCAACCCCAGCAATAAAGCTTCATATTTTGCTACATTATTGGTGCACTCAAATGTTAACTTATATGATAAATCTTTGAAATCCCGAATGGGAGAGATTATATACACACCAGCTCCAACACCTATTTTTGCAGCAGATCCATCAAAGTACATAGTCCACAAACCTTCCCTTTTTTGTTTTGCTTCCAAAGCATCTTGTTCCATCACCTCTTCTTTTTTATTTTCTTCAGGCTTCTCCTGCAATTTGGCTTCCAAATCACATGGGACAGCATCGTTAAAGAGAATAGAAGACCCCAAATCAGTATCAACAGCATATATATGATGAATTTCAGGTTTATCTTGGCTGCTCACTACATAAGAAGTTCTTTTTTCACTATACAATCTTCTGTTCCCATCTTGAACAGGAATCGTAGCATATGACATATCCATTTGTAAACTACCTTTCAACTTCAAAGTCCAAGATCTTGACAACAATACCCCAAATTTAGGTGGAATATCTGCTACTACCACATCCATGACTATAGTTTTAGATGGTAATTTATTCAGAGTCACTACCATATCTTTGATCAAACCAAGGCATTTTACTCTTCTAGAGTCAAAAGAATACAAATCCTTATAGGGTCTTGTCACTTCCAGTCCCAAACTCTCAACTACTCCCTTCGGCATTAAATTATGTGATGTTCCTGAGTCTAGCATCGCATTGTGGACTACCATATCACGCACATTCAAACTCAAATAGAAAGGAGGGACTTCTTCATTTTCTAAATTTTCAACCTTTGACCCAAATGAAATAGTAGGATTATCATCATTCAGTTCTAAAATATCAGATTACGATTCCCCTTGACCTTTGACCATTTTTGTTATAGCGTCTCTATATTCACTGTTTCTCAACAACTCGTTAAATGGAACATACATTTTTAACTTTGAAAGCTCATTTTGAAAATTAAAACCGAAACCAACCCTTTCTACATCAATTGGGGCCACTTGCTTTATTCTTTTGTCTCTTTGTACCTCATTCTCAGCTTCTTTATTTACAAGAGACTCTTTTTGAACTTCTTTTCTCTTTTCTACATTTGGGGAACTTGTGGAAGGTTGATTTGGATTTGCCTTCCCCTTATTTATGAAAACTTCCCTGTTTCTCAATTTGATTTTCCTCTGCACATCATCCATAGCATGTAAATAACCCCTTTGATACTGCTCTGTCTCCCTTTCAAATTCTTCACTTCCACCTTCCTGTTCAAACATGTTATGTTCTTCTTCAGTAAGATATATCTCTGAATCCAGTTCTCCGAAGAGATGAATTTCATTTTCAGTAGGGTCCTCTTCATCAGCAACATAATTCTCAGGGAACGGTGGTCGAATTTACTGTTCTTCCTGATTTCTTGGGTTTCTGATGTCTCTCTGTCTATTTTGGGGAAGAACAGGGGGATTTGGTCTCCTAAAATTGGGGTTCCTGATTTGAGGTTCAACTTGCTCTCTGTTGAACCTCCTATTATCCATAGTTAATCTGTCCATCAACTTTTCCATCGTCTTCAACATCATTTCAAATTTGACATCATTAGTAGAAGAAGAAGCAGAAGGCGAATTCTCTTCCTTTTTCGTCCTATCAATATCTCTATGTTTCATTTTTCCACTTGCCATCATATTTGCTTCCACTTCTAAAGCATCTGTAAACATTGCGGCAAGAGTCGCTGATTTTCTCTCCCTTAATGAAAATGCAAAATCATCATCAAAAGCTCCAGCATAATGTAGTTTAGCAGCGGCTGTAGAGGGTTTTATGTCTTCTGGAATAGAATTATAAACCCTCATGAACCTGCTGGAAAATTCATGGACGGATTCGAAACCTCCTTTTTTAAGACTGTTGTACTGAGACAAGAGCTGTAAAGGATTATGTTTATCATCCCATCTATCTAGAAATGCATTTTGGAAATCCTGAAAATTCATTATAGATCCATCTGGCAAGTCTTTAAACCATTTCTTTGCCTCACTTGACAAACTTTGAGCAAATAACCGCATTTTAACATCCGAATAATCAACTTCTTCTAAGTCGATGAAATCTACAAACTTAGCCACATGTTGCTTTGTAGTTATGTCACCTTCTCCATCAAATAAAGAAATTCTTTGGGAATAATTCTGAGTAAGGCCATGTAATAAACCAGGCAAACGCAAGGGAGAAAATCTGGCTGCCATTGGTCTAGGTGGGTTCAAGGGAACTGAAGACTTTTGAGTATTTTGAACAACAAATGTTTCAACTTTTGTAGTTTGTTGTAAATCTCTCCAGAGGGAATCCAACAAGTAAGACTCTAATATACGAGAATTAAACTCAGTATTCTTAAGATCAGACTCAGATTTGGTTTTCAACAAACTCTTTCCAACATTAACTTCCCATTCTGGATCAATAGGAGAATCTTGAGAAGATGATGCACCAAACAAAGCAGAACCTATCTTTTCTTTATCTTTTCTCTTGAATAAATTTTCCAGATTTTCCAAACTTTTCAAGACTTCGGTATCAGAGTTACCTCACGCGTGTCTTCTTGAAGCCAGAATGACTCCTTAAGTTCTGAAAAAGTTTTACAATGGAGTCGCCAGGGCAAATATACAACCTTTTCTACTGATAAAATTCTTGTTTTCCCACAGAAATCTTTCTTCAAACTCTGTCGTTCTCCCAGGGCAGATGTGCACTTTCGTTCCCCGGCAACGGCACCATTTTGTTAACACTCAGAATGTACCCAGGTTGTGAAAGGTAGATCCCAAGGTAACAACAAAACCACTTTTAGAAAGAAACTGGCTTTTCTTTCCAGAGAGGGATCTCTCAAATACAAATTTAACAAGACCAGATATAAATCAACAATAAAAAATTGTATAGGTTGGTTGAAACAATACACATAACCATTGGGAAATGGAGTCACATATACATAAAGATATCACAAAGACATATACATGAGACTTTATCAAAGGCAAGATAACCATTTCATCATAGTCATTCATTTAGTTAAGGTGAAACAGAAGAGACAATGGACAGTCCATTAATACAGAGCATCAAAGATGAGTCACTATATTAACTTTAGTAGAAAAATGTATAAAATATCTGAAATGATGATCAGAGCATAAACACTATGAATTCTAACTATTCAACACTGTGTTTCGGATATGAAGAAAAAATAGAATGGAGCGTTACACTGGAAAAAACAATCACAGAAGAAGAGAAATACAGACTGTATTGTAAATGATACAGGAATCTCTGATAACTCTTATGCATTCGCTTTGTTATTCAAAAATATACGTCTTCAAAAACATTCAACAACAAGATGGGTTCCAACCCCCATGACATAAAATAAATGCACTTATATACATACAATGATTTCATCTTCCAAGAAGATTTATAACTGAATAACCGGCTTAATCAAAGTCTTGTAAATATATTCCTAACTCCTAGGAATAAACTACTTGCTTCGATCCTAACAGATCATTAAGTTAAAATCAACTCGGTAACAATGCCCATCCAAGCAGCTCCCCAGCACGCAATACCTGTCTTCATGAGTGGAGGATATACTTCGTTTTTCCGAATATTTCTATGGCCTTCCATTGCTCCGCACTTGGAATATCATACTCGATCATCTCCCGAATGGACACCTCCAGCTCCATGTAGGCTTCATAAGACACTTTAGGCAACCCTCCTCTGATGATCAAGAACTTATGCAATATCTCAAAATCCTCTATCAGCTTATCCACGATGACTTTCCCTGTCAGCCCTTTTTCCAAATCGTCAAATTTGGAATGATCGATGCGGCTTTGTACCAACAGGTTGTGATAATGCTCTTGAGAAAACATTCGTCCCTCCTCGTCCCAAAAGGAAGGAAGGCCATCTTCAAATAGTTCTTTGAAAGCCTTTTTGAAGTCATTAACCTGTGAGATCATTTCATCAGCTTTGTCCTGGATTGTCTTCATTAGATGATGCTTATGGATAAACTTTTTGGCCCACAGTACCATTGTTATTTTGTCCTTTACTCCTATATCATGCAATTTTTGGTATGTCAATGAATTTAAAAAATTTAACGCATTCTGGGCTGTGGCAAGGGGTTTCCTCTCCATAGTTTCATTTACTAAGTCCAGTCTTTGATTGGCCAAATTGATCAATATGCTTTGATCATCAACGAAGTGCAGATAATGCCTGAATTTAGTAATTTCTATGGATAATGTATCCCAAATTATGTGCTTTGCTCCCTGGAGAGGACCCTTTCCTATGTTTCTTTCTTTCAATTTATTAAATTTCTTTTGTAGCTGATTTCTATCCTGCAATATTTTATTTTGATTTTCGACCACTTTGGCTAACTCAGACTTGACTTTTTCATTTTCCACCTTTAATTCTCTTATTTCTTCATCTTTCAGGCTGACCTGGGACATGGGCACTAGTAAGGCATCCGCAGAAAAATCATTTAATGGTTTGTCAATATTCACAATAGATAGATCTTCGTCAGTGGGAGTTTGGCTCATCAATTCCTCCATGATCTCTTTTTCTTCATTCTGGTCCTTTTTCAGCCGCGAGATTTGTGCTAGTAACTCGTTCTATTCTGCCTGCCACTTATCTTTTTCTTCTTGTAATTTGATAGCCTTTCCTTTATGCTCCATCATGTCCTGGTGAATCTTGTTCTTCTCCTCTTGTAATGCTAATAATTCGGACGATTGAACATGTTCTGTGCTTGGGATCTTCAATTTCTTTTTCAGTACTTGGAGGGCGTTGTTATTTTCTTCCAAAAGTCTTTTGATTTCCTGGGTGTTACTTTTTTCATTTCCTGAGCTTATAATGTCTTCTTGCAACTTTTTAATTTGAATGGCATTAGCTTTGTTTTCAACCTTCTCATGTTTTAACTGAACTTCTAACTTGTCTACCAAAATTTGTAACTTATTAACTCTCATCATAGCATGCAATAAATCTGAATAAATAATGTCTCCCGTTTGTTTATGTAACTGTATTTTGTCTGGTACACTTATCTTGTCCAATATCACTTCCATTTCTGACATCTTCTTATCACTTACCATGTCCAATTTAAAAGTATTTCTTTCTATGTCCCTGGTAGAAATCAAGGAGGTTTTTGGATTATTTAAACTCTTCACTCGCGGGAGTAAATTCCTTGTCTCTTCTAGGGACTGCTTTTGTTTCTCCACATAACTAGTCATGAGCTCCTTTTTGGACTTGAAAACTGGGCTTGATTTTGAATTATCTCCACCTTCAAAAGAAAATTCACTCACCTGTACAGATTTTGTAGGAACCAAAGCAACTCTTTTTAAATCATCTGAAATATCTTTACTTAAAACTCCACCATCTTGAGACAATTTATCTTTTTTATGTGAACCATCCTAATCCACTTCCATGCTTTCAACTTCAGAAAGACTTCTTTTAACCAAAATATTAGGACCCTCTGTCATTTGAGATACTGCAACTGGTATAGTACTTGCATTTTCATCAGACCTTGGAATTTCCATAAAATGAAACAAATTGGCTGTCTCGTTCAGACCTTCAACAACTTGGTGGTCAAAAGGCTTGTTTTTATTTGCCCGCTTTCTCAGGGAAATTATATGATGGGGATCATAATTTACCCTTTGCTCCTTTTGAAATTCCATGCTTTCCAACAATTTTTCTATAAACACCAGGGCACCTTTATTTTTGAAAATAAAAGAACCAACTTTGAGAGGGAACTTGATACTTGAAGATTTCTTAAAGGCTCCAAAGTGTTCTTCTTCTGAATGCAGTCTTTGTCTCATAAACTCCAGCGCAAAAATTCTGGGAGTAAGGAAAGCAGGTAATCTATATGGTTCTCCAGTAAAACCATATATTCTCAAAGCTGTGGAATCCTTATACAGAAACCAATCTCTGACTCTATCCTCAGGTGAGGATTGCATCATGCTTTTCATCTCTTCTAATATCCGGGGTAACATTTCATCAAACAACATCTTGTATATTTCTGACATGATTGAATTTGCAAATTCAAACATGTTGATTTGCTTGGGAAAATCAGAAGAGAACATGGCACTTAAAAACTGCAATTCGGTGACGTTCGAACATAGCAACATGTTCATCAAATAAGTTTGAAACCTGAAGAACCTGACTTTTGGAAATTCACACAATTGAAGATGTATAGCTTCTACTAAGTACTCGTCTAAATTGAATACATGAACTGACTCAGATTTAGAACTCAATGAACTTATTTTTAATAGAAAACCCAAGATGACATCATTTACATGACAATCATCATCTATACCCAAGACTTGACAGACTAAGGGTATAACTAATTGAACTTCACCTTTGAAAATACGAACATGGTATGGCGGGAAAAGACCATCTAATGACTGACCTTCGTTCAAGATGCTGGACAGGAATTTGCAGCGAACCTCAGTTCCACAATTTTTGTACACTTCAGCTAGAATGGACTCATTTACAGGCTCGCGACTATCAGGGTAGTTGTCGGGAAAGTTCAGGTTTTCACGGATGACCTTGGCATCAATTTTACACAGTATCTTAGAAGTAGACTGACTTACAATAACTCTCTGAGAAGAAGAATAATTAACTGCGCACCACTCTGCAAACTCGGGAAAATGCAGGGTCTGTTCAACAGCAAAATAATATAAAAACAATTTACAAGCATTTAGGATATCGTTACCCTGTGAATTGTATTGCCACAGTCTCTCTTTGCTAACTGATACACTTCCTACCGACAATAAAGGGTCACATACTCCTCTGTCCCTGTCAACTAGGTATTCCTCTCTATCGTCCAAAATATGACTAAACCCTTGCAAATATTTTCCTTTGTCCTTAATTCTGTCAACAATGGTAATTAGGTGGATGAATTTCAGGTGTTCGGGCCTTACCTGCTACTGTGACTGCGTGTATTCAAGATTGACTGTTAGGGGTTGGTGAGCACACAGGTCCTTTTCATTCGTCCAGTGCCAATAAAAAATAATTCTTGAACAAGTCAACTTTGTTTATATAGGACCCCACTCCAGAGGCCCCCCTTTAGTGGTTTCCGCTAAACCACTTTTGCCTGCGGAATGCACCACGAGCTGCCGCGTGTACTGTGGTTTGCATTCCGCTACCACCTTTTGTCTCCAACCATCGCACAACTTCCCGCTCCGGATCCATCAACGACTGTTGATATATTTCCCCTTTATTTCCCAGCCGTCGGATGGAGCGACACATACCCTATTCCACCAAGCTTATTCATTTTATCAAACGTGCACATCTACAAGGCAGAGTTCACAATGACCGTAGATTTCATCGAGCCAGATCGGCGACCGTTGATCTTCACATCTCATCGAACACTCTGCATGTCCTTATCCTTCTCGCATCTTCATAAAGTGGACATGTTATAAACCGTCGATCTCCATCTCCTCGCTTTACACCATTGGATCCCATGAAAATTCATCGCTTACTCGCCCTTTGTCATACTTTTATACCATAATATTTAACCAAAGTCTTGCAAGCAACCATTATTTCCTCTTCACCATGGTCCCTTCGATCCTCTGCTAAATAAAGGTGTTAACAACTGGCTCCATCTGGGGATGATATCCTCCCTGTGAGGTATCAAAGAACTCGTAGACCAGGTGCCTGACTTTAATCTTTCACAGTAACTTCCAGAAAACTTATCTTTTGTTTTTCGTAGATATATTGTTTTTTTTTAGAAAGGAATATCATGCCTCCTGAATCTTAGGGCCTTCACCGCGGGCTTCAAACACATTCGGCTTACCATCCGTGTTGACTTTGTAAAGAAGAATAAATATTTACAGGCTATAATACAAGTTTTACCCTCCTCCTTAGGACAGGTAATGTTTCAGATACCTTCCATTGACAGGGTTACTATCCAGAGGAACCCTGTTCGGATATTCTAGCAGAAATGCATTTTGTCCTCTGTATCTAGCAACAACATAAGGACCTACCCACATATGATCAAATTTTCCATGTTTGTCTTCTTTAGGAGCATCCCACTTCAAGACCAGATCATCAATCTGACACTGTTCTTCTTTGATTCTTCTGTCAAAAGTACTTTTCATTTTTTCTTGATGTAACTGCACCTTGTCATAATCTTTATTCCTTTGCTCCTCTAGCTCAATAATCTAATTTATTCTCCTTTGCATATGATTCGGTTCTTCTTGTTGGTCTTGGAAATATCTCATAACCGGAATACCCAACGATCCTGGAAAAACAACTTCAGTTCCATACACCAGTTGGAACGGAGACATGCCAATTGCCCTTTTGGTACTAATTCTATCAGCCCATAGAGCATACTTGAGCTTGGTGTGCTAGGACTTTTTATTATCTTCCAACAACTTCCTGATGATCCTTACTAAGCTTTTATTTGAAGTTCAGCTAACCCATTTCCCTGCGGATAATAGGCAGTTGAATGATTGAGACTTATATGATATTTGTGACAAAAATCAATCATTTTCTTCAATTTAAAGGCAGTCGAATTGTCTGTCACTATTCTTTTGGGGCATCCGAATCGAGCCAATATGTTTTCCTCAAGAAAATCCATGATTTCAGTTTCAGTGGCTCTTCTGGTAGGAATCGCTTCAATCCATTTTGTAAAATAATCCGTGGCTGTCAGAATCCATTTGTGTTGTCCTGACGAATTGGGGTTTATCTCGCCATTAAAATCCAGACCCCACTGTTGGAAAGGAGCTTCTATTGTGATTGGATTTAAAGGAAGGGGAAGTACCTTTCTCTTACCATCAAAAATTTGGCATTGATGACACCTGCTGGTTTCTTTATATAAATTTGAAATTAATGTTGGCCAATAATACCCTGCTCTTAGAATTTTATTTGCAGTAACCTTCCAAGAATGATGCCCTCCACAATCGCCTTTATGAAATTCTTTGACTGTTTGTTGAGCTTCATTTTCTAAAAGACAGTTTAGTAACACTCCCCCGGGGTCTTTCCAATAAAAATATTGATTTATAATACAAAATTTGGTAGGTTTCAATTTTATGGATCTTGCCCTCGACTTACTCAATCCAACTGGTGCTTGCGGATTTCGAAGGATGTAAACAATATCAGAATACTATGGAGATGCCACAAAATCAGCCATCACTTCCACTTCTGTGTCTAATTGATTAAACTGGTGAGATAGGAAATTAATTTGTAAAGCATCGCAATTTGAATTTGCCATCATCTTTGCTAATCCTTGTCCCTTAATCAGTTTAGTAGGCTTTATTTCTATATCGTACTCCAGCAACGTAGCTATCCATTTCGCCCTTCTGCCTTCTGGATCTGGTTGTGTCAAAATTCCTTTTACTGCAGCAGATGGAACATGTGCAATTATATGTGAATGTAGAACATATACTCTGAAGTCCTTCAATGCTTTGACTAAAGCATATGCTTGTTTCTCCATGATGTCATATTTCAACTCTCCATCCCTCAACATTTTGCTAAAAAATGCTATGGGCTGTTCCAAATTCTCATCATTCTTTTGCAATAAAACTGCTGCTATAGTATATTCTGAAGCATATGAAAATACTGAGAAATATTTGGTAAAATCTGGACTCACCAACACAGGAGCATCTGATATTGCTTTTTTGATTTCCCAAAAAGATTTTCTGGCCTCCGCATTCCATTTTATCTCATGACCCTTTTTCAACATATTTGTGATATTCATTAAGATTTCCAATAAAGATATTGATTTATAATACAAAATTTGGCAGGTTTCAATTTTATGGATCTTGCCCTCGACTTACTCAATCCAGCTGGTGCTTGCATATTTCGAAGGACGTAAACAATATCAGAATACTATGGAGATGCCACAAAATCAGCCATCACTTCCACTTCTATGTCTAACTGATTAAACTGGTGAGATAGGAAATTAATTTGTAAAGCATCGCAATTTGAATTTGCCATCATCTTTGCTAATCCTTGTCCCTTAACTAGTTTAGTAGGATTTATTTCTATATCGTACTCCAGCAATGTAGCTATCCATTTCGCCCTTCTGCCTTCTGGATCTGGTTGTGTCAAAATTCCTTTTACTGCAGTAGATGGAACATGTGCAATTAGATGTGAATGTAGAACATATACTTTGAAGTCCTTCAATGCTTTGACTAAAGCATATATTTGTTTCTCCATGATGTCATATTTCAACTCTCCATCCTTCAACATTTTTCTAAAAAATGCTATGGGCTGTTCCAAATTCTCATCATTCTTCTGCAATAAAACTGCTGCTATAGTATATTCTGAAGCATATGAAAATACTGAGAAATCTTTGGTAAAATCTGGACTCACCAACATAGGAGCATCTGATATTGCTTTTTTGATTTCCCAAAAAGATTTTTTGGCCTCCGCATTCCATTTTATCTCATGACCCTTTTTCAACATATTTGTGATATTCATTAAGATTTCAGCAAAACTTGGCACAAACCTTCTTAAAAAATTCACCTGCCCCAAGAATGATTGTATTTCCTTCTTACTCCTGGTTTCACCTACTTTCAAAATTGCACTCACCCTTTCAGGATCAATTTTTATTCCATCTTTAGATATTATATGGCCTAGCAACTTTCCTTCTTCCAATGCAAAATTGGACTTCTTCGGATTCAGTGATATACCAAACTTTCTACACTTCATGAAAAATTTCTCTAGATGACGCAGATATTCTCTGTCAGATTTTGAATAGACTGTGATGTCATCCATGTATATTACCACAAAATTTCCAATTTCTTCCGCTAAAGCAATGTCCATAGCTCGCTGAAAAGTGGCTCCTGCATTCATTAGGCCAAAAGGCATCTTTGCATACATAAAAGTGCCCCAAGGTGTAGTAAATGCGGTCTTTTCCTGATCTTCGGGTAATACTTTGATTTGATTATAACCAGAAAAACCGTATAACATTGAAATTCTTTCAGCTTCGACCACCTTCTGCAATATATGATCCATCTTTGGTAGGGGATAGTTGTCCTTCATAGAAACTTTGTTTAAATTCCGGAAATCTATACACAATCTTATTTCTCCGTTCTTATTTCTAACAGGAACCAAATTTGCAACCCACTTTGAGAATCTTAGAGTCACAATGATCTTGGCATCAAATAACTTTTTAATCTCCTTTTCAATGATGGGAAGCAACTTAGGATTTATCCTTCTAAGTTTTTGCTTGAAAGGTTTCTCCCCAGGTTTTATAGGAATAGTATGCTGTATAATAGATATATCATACTCCTTAAGGTCTTCATAACTCCAAGCAAATACATCTGTATATTTTTTCATTAATTTCACATATTCTTCTTTTTCTTTTTCAGGAAAATTTTTGGACAATTTTATAATCTTAGGATTCTCTTCAGTGCCAATATTCCTATCTTCAACAGCATTCCCAACAGGGTTTACTTTGGGATTCTTAGCAACATCATTCCGATCAAACAATTTTTCCAAAGGAATCAAACCTCTTGGTATGAAATTATTATTCAATTGAATGATATCCTTACCTCCTAGGGTTCCTTTTAACTTTTCAGTGCCCTCCTTTTCTTTCTCAGGCTCTTCATCATATGGAAAGTTCTCACCATCATCATTTTCGGTATCAATATGAGTATTTACAAATTCTCCCGATAGTTCTAAGAATCTTCTGATCTGCATGTCATCTTCAAATACTTGCCAATATTTAGAATTATCAGGAATAGACGGTCTATGCACAATGTCCACCTGATATTCTTTCTGACCAGCAATAGGTGTTTTAAATTTTCCAGCAGCTACCGCCAAAGAATCTACCACAGTATTTTCATGTCTGGGAACCACTTGAATCGTGTGCTCTGTAAAAAAATTACCAATAATATCCCATAATTCGTTCCTATAAGCCATCATCTGGGGATGCCTGGTTTGATAACTGTCATTCACTTGGTTTATTACCAATTCTGCATCTCCAAAAACTTTTGTCCTTTGCGCTCCCAAATATTTCAAAGCATGCAACCCCAGCAATAAAGCTTCATATTCTGCTACATTATTGGTGCACTCAAATGTTAACTTATATGATAAATCTTTGAAATCCTGAATGGGAGAGATTATATACACACCATCTCCAGCACCTATTTTTGCAGCAGATCCATCAAAGTACATAGTCCACAAACCTTCCCCTTTTTGTTTTGCTTCCAAAGCATATTGTTCCATCACCTCTTCTTTTTTATTTTCTTCAGAATTCTCCTGCAATGTGGCTTCCAAATCACATGGGACATCATCGTTAAAGAGAATAGAAGACCCCAAATCAGTATCAACAGCATATATATGATGAATTTCAGGTTTATCTTGGCTGCTCACTACATAAGAAGTTCTTTTTTCACTATACAATCTTCTGTTCCCATCTTGAACAGGAATCGTAGCATATGACATATCCATTTGTAAACTACCTTTCAACTTCAAAGTCCAAGATCTTGACAACAATAGCCCAATTTAGGTGGAATATCTGCTACTACCACATCCATGACTATAGTTTTAGATGGTAATTTATTCAAAGTCACTACCATATCTTTGATCAAACCAAGGCATTTTACTCTTCTAGAGTCAAAAGAATACAAATCCTTATGGGATCTTGTCACTTCCAGTCCCAAACTTTCAACTACTCCCTTCGGCATTAAATTATGTGATGCTCCTGAGTCTAGCATAGCATTGTAGACTACCATATCATGCACATTCAAACTCAAATAGAAAGGAGGGACTTCTTCATTTTCTAAATTTTCAACCTTTGACCCAAATGAAATAGTAGGATTATCATCATTCAATTCTAAAATATCAGATTGCGATTCCCCTTGACCTTTGACCATTTTTGTTATAGCGTCTCTATATTCACTGTTTCTCAACAACTCGTTAAATGGAACATAAATTTTTAACTTTGAAAGCTCATTTTGAAAATTAAAACCGGAACCAGCCCTTTCTACATCAATTGGGGCCACTTGCTTGATTCTTTTGTCTCTTTGTACCTCATTTTCAGCTTCTTTATTTACAAGAGACTCTTTTTGAACTTATTTTCCCTTTTCTACATTTGGGGAACTTGTGGAAGGTTGATTTGGATTTGCCTTCCCCTTATTTATGAAAACTTCCCTGTTTCTCAATTTGATTTTCCTCTGCACATCATCCATAGCATGTAAATAACCCCTTTGATACTGCTCTGTCTCCCTTTCAAATTCTTCACTTCCACCTTCCTATTCAAACATGTTATGTTCTTCTTCAGTAAGATATATCTCTGAATCCAGTTATCCGAAGAGATGAATTTCATTTTCAGTAGGGTCCTCTTCATCAGCAACATAATTCTCAGGGAACGGTGGTCAAATTTGCTGTTCTTCCTGATTTCTTGGGTTTCTGATGTCTCTTTGTCTTTTTTGGGGAAGAACAGGGGGATTTGGTCTCCTAAAATTGGGGTTCCTAATTTGAGGTTCAACTTGCTCTCTGTTGAACCCCCTATTATCCATAGTTAATCTGTCCATCAACTTTTCTATCGTCTTCAACATCATTTCAAATTTGACATCATTAGTAGAAGAAGAAGCAAAAGGCAAATTCTCTTCCTTTTTCCTCCTATCAATATCTCTATGTTTCATTTTTCCACTTGCCATCATATTTGCTTCCACTTCTAAAGCATCTGTAAACATTGCAGCAAGAGTCGTTGATTTCTCTCCCTGAATGAAAATGCAAAATCATTATCAAAAGCTCCAGCATAATGTAGTTTAGCAACGACTGTAGAGGGTTTTATGTCTTCTGGAATAGAATTATAAACCCTCATGAACCTGCTGGAAAATTCATGGACGGATTCAAAACCTCCTTTTTTAAGACTGTTGTACTGAGACAAGAGCTGTAAAGGATTATGTTTATCATCCCGTCTATCTAGAAATGCATTTTGGAAATCCTGAAAATTCATTATAGATCCATCTGGCAAATCTTTAAACCATTTCTTTGCCTCACGTGACAAACTTTGAGCAAATAACCGCATTTTAACATCCAGATAATCAACTTCTTCTAAGTCAATGAAATATTCAAGCTTAGCCACATGTTGCTTTGCAGTTATGTCACCTTCTCCATCAAATAAAGAAATTCTTTGGGAATAATTCTGAGGAAGGTCATGTAATAAAGCAGGCAAATGCAAGGGATCAAATCTGGCTGCCGTTGGTCTTGGTGGGTTCAAGGGAACTGAAGACTTTTGAGTATTTTGAGCAGCAAATGTTTCAACTTTTGTAGTTTGTTGTAAATCTCTCCAGAGGGAATCCAACAAGTAAGACTCTAATCTACGAGAATTAAACTCAATATTCTTAAGATCAGACTCAGATTTGGTTTTCAACAAACTCTTTCCAACATTAACTTCCCATTCTGGATCAATAGGAGAATCTTGAGAAGATGAGGCACCAAACAAAGGGGAACCTATCTTTTCTTTATCTTTTCTCTTGAATAACTTTTCCAGATTTTCCAAACTTTTCAAGACTTCGGTATCAGATTTACCTCGCGTGTGTCTTCTCGAAGCCAGAATGACTCCTTAAGTTCTGAAAAAGTTTTACAATGGAGTCGCCAGGGAAAATATACAACCTTTTCTACTGATAAAATTCCTGTTTGCCCACAGAAATATTTCTTCAAACTCTGTCGTTCTCCCAGGGCAGATGTGCACTTTCGTTCCCCGGCAACGGCACCATTTTGTTAACACTCAGAATGTACCCAGGTTGTGAAAGGTATATCCCAAGGTAACAACAAAACCACCTTTAGAAAGAAACTGGCTTTTCTTTCCAGAGAGGGATCTCTCAAATACAAATTTAACAAAACCAGATATAAATCAACACTCGAAAATTGTATAGGTTGGTTGAAACAATACACATAACCATTGGGAAATGGAGTCACATATACATAAAGATATCACAAAGACATATACATGAGACTTTATCAAAGGCAAGATAACCATTTCATCACAGTCATTCATTTAGTTCAGGTGAAACAGAAGAGACAATGGACAGTCCATTAATACAGAGCATCAAAGATGAGTTCTATATTAACTTTAGTAGAAAAATGTATAAAATATCTGAAATGATGATCAGAGCATAAACACTATGAATTCTAACCATTCAACACTGTGTTTCAGATATGAAGAAAAAATAGAATGGAGTGTTACATTGGAAAAAACAATCACAGAAGAAGAGAAATACGGACTGCAATGTAAATGATACAGGAATCTCTGATAACTCTTATGCATTCGCTTTGTTATTAAAAAATATACGTATTCAAAAACATTCAAGAACAAGATGGGTTCCAACCCCCATGACATAAAATAAATGCACTTATATACATAAAATGATTTCATCTTCCAAGAAGATTTATAACTGAATAACCGGCTTAATCAAAGTCTTGTAAATATATTCCTAACTCCTAGGAATAAAATACTTGCTTCGATCCTAATAGATCATTAAGTTAAAATCAACTCGGTAACAATGCCCATCCAAGCAGCTCCCCAGCGCGCAACACCTGTCTTCATGAGTGGAGGATATACTTCGTTTTTCCAAATCTTTCTATGGCCTTCCATTGCTCTGCACTTGGAATATCATACTCGATCATCTCCCGAATGGACACCTCCAGCTCCATGTAGGTTTCATAAGACACTTTAGGAAACCCTCCCCTGATGATCAAGAACTTCTGCAATATCTCAAAATCCTCTGTCAGCTTATCCACGATGACTTTCCCTGTCAGCCCTTTTTCCAAATCGTCAAACTTGGAATGATCCATGCGGCTTTGTACCAACAGGTTGTGATAATTCTCTTGAGAAAACATTCGTCCCTCCTCATCCCAAAAGGAAGGAAGGCCATCTTCAAATAGTTCTTTGAAAGCCTTTTTGAATTCATTAACCTGTGAGATCATTTCATCAGCTTTGTCCTGGACTGTCTTCATTAGATGATGCTTATGGATAAACTTTTTGGCCCAAAGTACCATTGCTATTTTGTCCTTTACTCCTATATCATGCAATTTGTGGTATGCAAATGAATTTAAAAAAATTAACACATTCTAGGCTGTTGCAAGGGGTTTCCTCTCCATAGTTTCATTTACTAACTTCAGTCTTTGATTGGCCAAATTGATCAATATGCTTTGATCATCAACGAAGTGCAGATAATGCCTGAATTTAGTAATTTCTATGGATAATGTATCCCAAATTATGTGCTTTGCTCCCTGGAGAGGACCCTTTCCTATGTTTCTTTCTTTCAATTCATTAAATTTGTTCTGTAGCTGATTTCTATCCTGCAATATTTTATTTTTATTTTCGGCCACTTTGGCTAACTCAGACTTGACTTTTTCATTTTCCACCTTTAATTCTCTTATTTCTTCATCTTTCAGGCTAACCTGGGACATGGGCACTAGTAAGTCATCCGTAGAAAAATAATTTAATGGTTTGTCAATATTCACAATAGATAGATCTTCGTCAGTGGGAGTTTGGCTCATCAATTCCTCCATGATCTCTTTTTCTTCATTCTGGTTCTTTTTCAGCTACGAGATTTGTGCTAGTAACTCGTTCCGTTCTGCCTGCCACTTATCTTTTTCTTCTTGTAATTTGACAGCCTTTCCTTTATGCTCCATCATGTCCTGGTGAATCTTGTTCTTCTCCTCTTGTAATGCTAATAATTCGGACGATTGAACATGTTTTGTGCTTGGGATCTTCAATTTCTTCTTCAGTACTTGGAGGGCGTTGTCCTTTTCTTCCAAAAGTCTTTTGATTGCCTGGGTGTTACTTTTTTCATATCCTGAGCTTATAATGTCTGAATGCAACTTTTTAATTTGAATGGCATTAGAAACTTTTTTCTTCAATTGAATGATATCCTTACCTCCTAGGGTTCCTTTTAACTTTTCAGCGCCGTCCTTTTCTTTCTCAGGCTCTTCATCATCTGGAAAGTTCTCACCATCATCATTTTTGGTATCAATATGAGTATTTACAAATTCTCCTGATAGTTCTAAGAATCTTCTGATCTACATGTCATCTTCAAATACCTGCAATATTTAGAATTATCGGGAATAGACGGTCTATGCACAATGTCCACCTAATATTCTTTCTGACTAGCAATAGGTGTTTTAAATTTTCCAGTAGCTACCGCCAAAGAATCTGCCACAGTATTTTCATGTCTAGGAACCACTTGAATCGTGTGCTCTGTAAAAAAGTTACCAATCATATCCCATACTTCGTTCCTATAAGCCCTCATCCGGGGATGCCTGGTTTGATAACTGTCATTCACTTGGTTTATTACCAATTCTGCATCTCCAAAAACTTTTATCCTTTGCGCTCCCAAATCTTTCAAAGCATGCAACCCCAGCAATAAAGCTTCATATTCTGCTACATTATTGGTGCACTCAAATGTTAACTTATATGATAAAGCTTTGAAATCCCGAATGGGAGAGATTATATACACACCAGCTCCAACACCTATTTTTGCAGCAAATCCATCAAAGAACATAGTCCACAAACCTTCCCTTTTTTGTTTTGCTTCCAAAGCATCTTGTTCCATCACCTCTTCTTTTTTATTTTCTTCAGACTTCTCCTGCAATGTGGCTTCCAAATCACATGGGACAGTATCGTTAAAGAGAATAGAAGACCCCAAATCAGTATCAACAACATATATATTACATATATTTGATATTTGGGAAATCCATACATCTGGAAGAATTCAACATATTGGTGTTATTGTCAAACAGTCTTTTACTTAAGGAAGAAATTATCCAGAGATCTAGGTTCACCAGAAAGTCGCCAATTGTTGCAGCTGCAACGTTTTTCCCAAATTTTTAAAATTTTGGACCCTCCTTTTAGTTTATATTGCCTAATTTTGTTTGATTCATGATTTCTATCTGTTTTTTCACTGCTGCAAATTGAATTATTTTTAGGACAACTGTTTTCGTGCTTTTCAAAATTTTGCTCAGGTCTGAAATTGTCGGACTTTGCCCGTTTGATTGGTGATCTCTTTCTTTCGGAAGTCTTTTTCGTTGTTTTTTCCGCCGTTCTGGAGGTAAAGCAAGTTTTTGTCACTACCCGGCTGAAGGTCTGTTGGAACTTAGCGTTTAGTTTTTTATTTTTTCGGAGGCCATTCAAACAACGCTTCGGAGCCATCTTTCCTTATGGAACCTCCATTGCAGAAGCTGGATGATGAGTGTTCTGCTGGATATTTTGGGATTCTCCAATGTTGTGTTTTGCATTTTCGAAAGGTTTTATGACTTTGATCAGGGGTGGTAGTCTGATTTCCTTCTGCCATTGCAGCTATCGACTAAACTAAGTATCCATTTTTGTAGCTGCTCCACCCGCTGATGTTCTGTTTGGTTTCGCCGATATGTTTTTATTCACTGCGGAGTCCGTAGTCTTTTCATCTTCTGCCATTTCGGTTGTGTACTTCGCTAACCCCCCGGTGCTATGTCGCCCTAGTCACCAAAGAGGAATCCCCGCACGATGCTTTAGTGTTTAGTCTTCCGGACGCTAATAGGATTACCGGTCCTGCGGAACTCATTGTCCGTTTGAAGCTCTCTGTTGTAGATGTTCCTTGATCTATCTTCCTAACATCGGGGTTTTTGCTTCAGGTTAAAGGTTGTGCAGCAAAAGCGCAATACAGGACCTCATTTTGTTGATCAATTTTATTATGGCTGAAAAGATGCATTCCTAATTAGTTGTTAAATTGTGCAGATGGACTCAAAAGGATCTCTCAGATCATGGCGGCAAGGAGACCTAACTGAATGCTAAAGCTGAGGAGAGTTGACCGAAGAGTAACAAACAGAGTTTTTTCTGAAATCAAATAAAGACAAGGCAAAACCGGTGACGAAAGAAGCCCAAGCTCGGGAAAGGGCCCGTCAGTCACTAAGTTGGCCCGGTTCTATGAAGTACTCATTAATATTAATCTGAAATGTAACGTATTAAGCGTATCATGAGCACTAATAAGAAAGAAAAAATTGGGAGCTAAACGGTTGGAGGAAGCCCAAGAGTCATTCATGGGCAGCCCAACAGTTTGATTGTTCTTGTATAAATATAGGAGATTTAGATAAGAATAGGACTTTTTCCCAGTTAGATTAGTGAAGACATATTGTAAGAAGAACTATTTCCTTTTGCAATAGATAATTACAGTTTGCCTGTTGGAGAAAGCTTGGTGGGATGTTCAAATGTTATGCTATGGATTTGTTGAAGAGGAACTATTTCATTTTCAGCTTTTTGTCCATTAACTGTGAGATCGTTCTAACTCTTAGGACCTATGTTCTTGTTTGAATGGTTTCTGGTTCATTTTATGAAAATTACCACCATGAGTAATGAATGTTGTTCATAAGCAATTGGCTATCTGGTTGTTTAAATATCTTTAATTGTTCATGTGTTTTGGAAGAAGTATCAGCTATCTATAATTTCTCTTTATAATCCATGCACAAGATACATTACTCATTAATAAGTGACAATCTTGCTCCCTGGGGATAGGTTAGGTAGTTAATTTTAATTTCTTGCTGTGTGTGTGATTTATATGCATGAGAGTTTAAGACGAGAGGTAAGAACCTGCGCATCACATTGTGAATACTCCTTGCATTCTCTATCAATCTGCATGTTAAGTAGGCACTTGCATATCATACTTAAAGTCAAAAATACAAAAATATACACGGTGGACCGGGCCGCAACCGGTAAAACCTTTTTATTTTTGTTACTTGACCTACGATATCCGGACCGCAAACCGGATGGATTCCCTACACCAAACAGTCACGGGCTAGTTGGGAACGTTGACTGGGGAGAATCCCTTACTGTTGTTGCCTGCAATTTTCCAGGCCTCAACAGAACATCAAGTACAAGAAGGGAAGCACCAATAATGTTGCAGACTGCCTTAGCTGACCACCAATCGTGGCGATAATGACCGTGCTCAACTCTTGTGGGCATGAGACTTCTAATTGACCGCTTCTCTACAAGAGCGATCCAAAATTCAGCCACACATACCAGACGCACTTGGAGGGAAATCGAGTTCCAAAATTTCACCTCCAGGATGTACTACTGTGTCACATGGGACACCTTTGTGTTCCTTCAAGCGAGCGTGCCAAGATGATTTGGGAAGCGCACTACTATCGGGTCGCTGGGCATTTCAGGGTCGAGAAAACAGTGGCAGTACTGCAAAATTATTTCTATTGGCCTCCCCTTCGACAAGATGTTGGGAAGTACATCCGATCCTGCACTGCCTACGCCATTGCCAAACCATCCATCAAGAAGCAAGGCCTCTATACTCCGTTGCCTACCCGTAGTTGACCTTGGAAATCCATCTCCATGGATTACATGTCAGGCCTTCCTTCTACTAAGCACGACAATGACAGTGTGTTTGTGGTCATTGACAGATTCTCAAAGATGGCCATAATGCCGGCCTACAAGAAGAATATCACAGCAGAAGCCACTCCTAAACTCTTCTTTGAACGAGTGTGGGTACACTTTGGTATCCCATAGTCTATAATCTCAGACTGGGATAACAGGTTCCTTAGTACATTCTGGTCTAGCCTATGGTCAATGCTAGACACCAAGCTCACAAAGTCCACAGCTTTCCATCCCCAGACTGATGGCTAGATAGAGGTTGTCAACAGGATGATTGTACACATTTTGTGCATGTACAAATCAAAGCATCCACGCACATGGGATGAGAGCCTCCCCTATGTACAACACAGCTATAACCGGGCCCTCCACAGCTCAACCAGCCACAGCCCCTTTCAGGTGGGCTTGGGATTCCAGCCACTATGTCCCATTGACGTAGCCATGCCATTTGTAGCTACTCAGGTTGATTTAGCTCATATCTAGTATGAAGTTTCTAAGGCAAACATCTTCATTGACCGCATTCAGCACATTCACCAACAGGTTCATGACATATTGGATAGATCCAATGCTAAGTACAAGCAGCGACATGATCAGCATCGGGTGCAACACAACTTCCAGGTGCTCGACAAAGTGTGGCTACATTTACAGAAGGAGCACCTCGCTGGACCCCACCGCAAGCTTCACCCGCTCCAATATGGGCCATACACCATCACCAAGGATGTCGGGGACAATGCGTTCGAGCTCAATATTCCACCATTCCTTGGTCTGCACACAGTGTTCAATGTGGACCGCCTTCGGCCCTACTTTCCACCTCTACTGGACACATCAGATGTGGCAGAACAACTCACACCAATAGAGTTAAACCCTGCCTGCATGGAACAAGCCACAACTGATCGGATTATGGACAAACAGATCAACAACACTCACCAACAGAAGATCCAGCTATATCGAGTGTTCAAAGCAGGCCAACTCCTTCACCAGGGAAAGTGGCTCACCAGGGACCAAGTTCAACAGAAGTTTCCTCATCTCATGGAGGAACTCAATGCAATGGGGACCATTGCTTCCTAAGTGGGGAGGAATGATCCAGGAGGATATTGATGGCCACCCACCTATTCCTCTTGGACCCCTAGCATTATTTCTTTCAGTTTTCCAGTTTCCTTAATTGTAGCACAATTTACTATTTTTGGTAGTTTTCGGGTCCTAAACTTCCGTAGTCGTTTTGAGGCCGTAAACGACGTTTTTTTGGCATCGAATGGTCGGGAAAATATGAGTCCGTTCCAGACTTGATATTTACTATCTATGGATGTATTCCTTAAATAGATCTTTCTAACGATGTATCATGTGCATCAAACAGAGGTAGTATGCTAAATTTACGACCCCAGGAAATTGATGTACCAAGTTACCCAACGGGGCCCACATTAAGGCATTTCACCTCCTAGGGTTAGGTTTTTGGATGTGTAGGGTTTCCATTGTTTCTCAATAATATATAGGCCTTCGAGCCTCATTGTAACACGGAGTTCAGGGGCATGTAGCCACCACATCTCTTCTCAAAGATAAGCTACCAGCACTCTAGCTAGTTTATTTCCATTCTGTATGTAAACAAGTTTTAGTTATTGATTAATGAAATGAAGTGTTATTTCCACTGCATATTTGTTTCCATGGTTATTTGTGTATTCTGTTGCGTTCCTGCATAAATCCGGATCATTGCATCTAGTGCAGATATGGAGAGGAGGTTCTTCTTGAGTCCTAGTACAAACAATACTTCCTTCATTGTTAGAGACTTTCCAGAATCTAGTTTATAGGAATATTCCCCACTACCTTTTATTGGATATTGGTAGCCATCACCTAGCTTCACCTTGTGAGGTGATTCATGTTCTGATAGTCTCACAAATGATTCCTTGAATCCAGTCATATGTTTAGAAGCCCCACTGTCTATAAGCCAATCATCAGTTCCATGAGTAATGTTACCTGTGAGAGCGGAGATCAAAACATATTCATCCTTGCTTGAAGAATATTCACTTTCATATCTGGTTCTTTTCTTGGATGGTTCATCATCTTCTGCAGCTTGAGCATGATGCCTTCTTTTGTTCCCCTTGTTCTTATGAGAGTGAACCTTGTTCTTAGGACAGTCTTTTGAAAAGTGTCCTCTTTCATCACATGTATAACATCTCATTTTAGATGGGTCCCTTCTAATGTTATCTCTATGATGAGGATCCTTACCTTTGGAGTAATGAGATCTTCTTCTGCCTTTCTTGGAGTGAACTGTGAGAGCTTGATCTTCACTTCCCATCTTCTCTTCTCGAGCTGCTATCCGAGCTTCTTCTTGAGAGCATTCTTCCCATAGTATGCTGAACTTGACTAGCTTCTTTCTAGCACATATCCCTTGAATGAAGGATTCCAATGTTCTGGGGAGACCATTCAAGGTGGTCATCACAATTTCTGCATTCTCCACTTCTTCATCTACAGCTTCTAATTGTTCCTTGATCTGAGAAACCCTCGTGAAGTAAGACTGGATGGTCTCTGCATTCTGGATCTTCACATTCTTCAATTGATTACTCTGAGTCATCTTTCAGTTTATGTTCTTCCCTTCAAACAATTTGGTTAGGGGATCAAACATAGCTTTAGGTGTCTTGAGAGAGGACACTTATGGGATAAGGTGATCTTTGATAGAATCAGCAATGATCCTCTTTGCCATAACCATCTTCTTCTTATGTAAGGCCTTAGCCTCATCTCCCTCTGGAACTAGAACCTCCTCATGGATGTAGGAGTCTAACTCATTTTCGTCCAGGACCAGGGAGATCCTATACTTCCAGGCTCGGAAGTTATCAGCTCCCTCAAGCTTTTCATCAATCTTGGTATGATGAGACATCTTAAACTGAGAACCTCAAATGGAAATACAAAATATTTAGATCTTACCAGGTCAAGATGTTAAAATCTGGATTTGGAGCTAAAATCCTACAGTACTGGATCAGGAGCAAATTAGGGTTTTGATTTTCTGGAGATATATCCACCCAAATGACTTGAATTTTATCCCTAACTTCGATTTTGGGGAGGAGATCAATCCAAGCCCGGGCTCACTGAAAAATTCCTCTTCTGTGAAAAGCCCTAATTTTCGGCAGTAGTGTCGGGTCCAAAATTGAAAAACCTTAGAATTGGATTCTGCTTTGACATAAAGATGCGCCCTAAGGAGGAGAGTTATTCCACCTTAATTTTGCTGAAAATCTGTGGAGGAAGATCCACAAACTAGGAAGCCCTAGTTCCCGCAGCTGCACAGTGTCTTCTTCTCAGCTTAGCTCTGATACCATGTTAGTTTTTCAACATTAAGCTAGCATTATTAGGATCTTTAACTGAGAGAATAACAAGTACAACAACCAAACACAAGAGACAATGAACATAGTGTTTTTCCTTGGGGAAACCATAAATGGAGAAAACCCTGCAACTTCCTCAGAGATAGAATCAACACCAAAATAGTAAAAGCCCAAAACAGTAAGTGATCTCCCGACATCAGTAACCTTCTTCTTATCTAGCCCTAGTGTCTTCTCCTTCCTCAACTATGCGCTACACTTGAGTGTGTATAAGTTGTGTGTTAAATAGAGAGTCCAGCTCTCTATTTATACTAATCCCGGCATGACTAAAACCCTACTAGGGCCGACCTCTACTAGGAGAGTTTAATAACCTTAGTGCCCCGGAACTGCGGGGACTTGAACCCTTAGACAATTGGAGGGTTACCCACAATGACTTGACATGACTTGTTTACATTATTGATCCTCCTGATCGGAACATCGGGGCATGACAACATGACTCAATTACATTATAGATACATCCCGGAATAAACATTGGGTTACAATACATAAGATACATAGATGAATACATTCCGAAGTTACAAATACATCAACACTTATCACAGTTCCAACCTTATATATTTCCCAATATGGACTTGGATCTTCCCTTTCTAGACTTGAGACGATTACCTACACTAGTACAAAAAGAGAGATAAATGACTAAAACAACAAACAAAATCCGCATATAAATGACCAATTTTGATTTGGCGACCACTTGTGGCAAATTAACGGTCATTGATCACGCAACCAAAAAAATGGTCATATTTAACTTGGTCATTTATAGCTTATCTTGTGATCATTTATTTGGTCGTATATTTGGTCATTAATTGTCATAGTTAATGACTAAATATACAACTAAATATATGACCACAAGAAAAACTATAAACAACCAAACTAAATATGATCACATTTTTTGTTTCGTGATCAATGACAACTAATTTCACACTAGTGGTCGTTTATTTGCGTATTTTGGGTCATTTAAATCAATTTTTGCAGTGGTCATTTATCTATTTTTAATGATTTTATGATATATAGGGCATAGAGGAATTGAACCACCATCCTCTTTCCTATAAGGCAGGTGCTCTTCCATTGAGCTAGCACCCTTAAATAAAATATATTAAATAATTTTACATCAGTAATCTAAGACACATACATGGTCTCATTCAAAAGGTTCTATGGTCATAACAAATGCAAGGGAGCACTCTATTTGACCAAATATGGAACCTAACTCCAAGAGAAACTCGTAGGAAAACAAGTCATATTGTACATATATATATTTATTTATTTTTTAATTTATTTTTTAATTTTTTTTTTAATTTTTTTTTTTTTTTTTTTTTTTTTTTT
>LPNX011104950.1:76017-121253 GCA_001517045.1 Pseudotsuga menziesii
TATGGCTTTAAAAAAAAACCGGATTTCTAATAATCTTTCTCCTCCCTCCCGGGATCTGGTGAGTCCAGGCCTTGTGATGTTAGCCTGATTTTTGCTAAACAAGAAATTCGTGTAGTGCAACTAAAAAAAAAGTTCGTATAGTGCAGCTTTTAAGACTTTGCTATTTCATCCTTTGAGTCGATTTATGGTCAACTCCCTTCTAAGACTACTGTGTGAATCTCAACAAAAAAAAATTTCCAGAAAAATTATTTAGTTCGACAAGTGAAGGAAAGGCTTGTGTGGGTATGCCATGGCCTCTAATTCTTTTACTTCCAAAATTTTCCAATGACCCTGTTGCAGTTTTAGTCCTGCCTTGGAGAGTTTATCCGCTTCCTCATTTAGTTCCCTGTAAACATTCTTAAAGGAAATTGATTCAAAGAAGGATAGTGGTCTGCATGTCTCTTCATATAAAACATCTAAAGAAGCATTTCTGCATTTCTGAGTCTTATTAAGCCAATATATTACCACCATTGAATCGCCAAAAACTTGTAGGTTTCTGCAGTTTCTCTCAATTGTGAAACATAGGAGAAGTTTCAGAGTCATAAGTTCGGCATAGTTGTTGGTTCCAGCTCCCAGCCCTAAGGAGATTTTGAAACAATGGTTTTGAGTGAGGAATAGGCATGCTCCTCCCCCACATGTCAGGTTTTGGGAGGCTCCATCGAAAAAAGCCCATGGGTTGTTTTTGTTTATTTTCTCCAGAACAATGATTCTCGGAGGAGGTGTGTTCCTTTCTTGTGGAAAGTATGAGATTATATCCAAACCTTTCCTTGCAACCTCTTCTGGAGAGCTGGCTTTTTCAAGAAATATAGACTTGTTTCGAGCCAACCAAATGCCCCAAATGTGGATAAGCGGGAGGGCTTTGAGCTGAGTTGTTTGGGGTGAGGAAGACCAAGCCTTCCATGCTTCTTCCGTTGTATTACCTTCCCAGGAGAAAGTTGAAGAAGTAAAAGACTTAGAGTGTTCCCAGACCTGTTTGGAAAAAAACACAGTGAAGGAAAAGATGATTTGAGTTTTCCTCATTGTCCTTGCATAGGCAAGTCATATTGTATATGTTAATATAAGGTTTTCTTTTTTTTCTTTTGGAACAAAGAAAAAATAGACTAAAAATCACTCTATCACACAAGATCAAGAGGTGTATTCAGGGAAATAATCTTACTTGACTCTCCATAGAATCTAAATAAACTTTTGACTAGCGAAAATGAAATTCATACATAACACAAGAAGAGAAAATAATTTTAAGCAAAAGAAATCCAAAATTAAGAAAAAAACATACAATAAAGAAAAGCAAAATACCATGCATTGGAGTAGGAAAAATGTTAATTTAATATAAAATCGAAGAAAATACAAGCAACTCTTCAAGTGGAACAACACCTCCACCTAAACACACAACACATATTATTGAGACTAGTCTTTAACTTGATTGAATTATCTGTTTTAGAACTCACGAGGATAGGCTCATTTACGAAGAAAAAAAAGAGAACATACTGAAGAATCATGGACATCTTTCATTATAGACTGCCACCTTTTCTTTCAAGGTTCCTTATACTTATCACCCAAGAGTTTGATAAAAGAGGTTTCCCATCTATATAAGAGAGGGATAAAAAGTTAATCATAACATATAAAAATACTTAGCTAGTGGAGAACTTAAACCAACTCAATTTATCACATTTCAAAATCAAACAAAACACATAATAAAAAGGACCCATGAGAAACAAAAGGGCCACAAAACTACATTCAAACTTAAGCTACGAACAATGCCATGACATTTCCATATTCATACAATTAAAAAAAATGTATGACAAACAGAGAAAGTCCCATTAAAATCACAAGAAACAAGAAAGTAACAAATAATTGACATGAATTAAAAGTGCATGAGGAAACTATTGAGTATCAAGAATACAAATAGGTAGTACAAACATGTAATACCACTTGTAAAGAATTATTGTGGTAGGAAACCGTCTATATTCATATAAACCTTTCATTTTCCCAAGCACAAAACAAAAGGTCACTCCGAAGATAAAGAATAGACCTAGTTAGTATGTGTTCGTTCTAAATAGTGGAGTCTAAATAAAATTACAAAGTAGTGAAGTGCATTTATTTCAAGGTTACAAGGGTTCATAGGTGTGGTGTCGGAGGAGGATGTAAATATAAAATCTCATAATCACTTTTACTATATCAATCTAATTATAAATTTATAATACATTAAATTACAATAAATTATAATTCTACGATTTTATAATATATTATAATTTTTGCGTAGCACCAGCTATCCATAAACTAAATTCAAGAGAATTGAATTGAGTTCAAGCACAATAATTTATTCGTTACAATGGAAATGGCAGGAGAAGAAGGAGAACGAAAAGGTGGGTCTAGATATTCAACGTGTCTAAGGTCTACATAGAGTTGTTATAGGACTCATGACCCTTTAGAGGTATACTACAAGGATTAGGAGAAATTGAACCTTTAGAGGTATATGAATCTGTTGCATTGGAAACATGATTAAGCAAGATTGACCCTTTAGAGGTATATGAGTATGGTGCAATGGAAACAATCACATTGAAAGAAACTTTAAAAGGGGTGAGTAATTCACATTCGATAGAAGTATCCTCTTCCAAATAATTGTTAGAATTAAAACACAGACCAGTAAATTAAAAACAAGCATATTCATCGCCACTATCATCTTCATTTTTAGCCTTGCAACAACATAATATATTAGTCGCAATTAAACTCAACTTACACAGTGGACCGGATTAAGCTAGGTGTAAAGTATTGCTTCTCTATACCTCACCTATAATGCATAAAAATCAATTTATACAGATACAAAAGCATCTAAATGTTTAGCATGGAACCCGTAGTCCGAATTAGACTTTTGTATGTTCTATTGTATGAGTGCAATCTGGGATGCTTAAATACAACTTTGGAGGCGACTTTAAACAATTATATGGGGGCGTAATTATCGAGGGGTGGCCTATTCCTAGGCTGAAATTTCCATCGACTTGATTATAGCAAATCCACCGATGGTGATGACTATCATAATCCAATACTCACATTACCTACTCTATACCTAATATTGGTTGTAAAATCCTTTATTTTTCATTAAAGTTAATCGTTTGAATATTCTAACTTTAAAGAGTTTTACTCCATTTTTTCCATCTCCTTGCTTTTGTGATCTATACCATTTCCTCTCCCAGATTAATTGGATAGTGAATTCAATTTCTTCTAAATTTAAGATGGATCATAAAGCTAAAGTGTAATGTCCATTTTTTGAAATTTTGGAAAAAATTACAAATTGGGCAAAATTCAAGCTTAACTAGTCATGACTCTAGAGGGCTCCAACTTTCACCAAATGGTACTAAATTTGAAAGGAATTTGTATGGTTAGCCTTAAAGCATACCAATATGGTTTATGGAAACTTTGTATCTGACTTTAGACCTCTGCAACCTTGTTTTGGGATGATGACAAAAAGGCCAAAATTACGGGAAGTTGTGATGAAATCCCCCATAGGTTGTAGGCCAACTGGGCATCCCAACTCATGTATGAACCTCCCAAATTTGTAAGAAGAGTATGGGGACTGATATAATACCTCATGGAATTTCATTAAACATGGTTATTATTTCTTCAAACTAGTTATAGAGTTCCACATTCGTTTGATAACTTTCAGTGAAATTGCTTATGGGGAAATTGGATAACTAACTCGATTTTGACTTATGAAAGGTAGAGTTAAAGGCTCAGATCAGGATGTGACATGTAGAGACCATATACAACATAAAAATTTCTTCCCAAATAGTATTAAACACCATAGAAATCCCCTCATCCAATTCTTGTATACAAATCATTCAATATGGGAGTCAAATACATGAAAACTAGTGAATTAGTGGCATGGAATTGCAAGAGTTTCACATATGGATTTCTTGGATTTCGACCAACAAAGCATAGGGAAATTAAATCAAAGAGTAACACATCATATATGGATGTCACAACATCATCAAACTCAGAGAAAATCCCTCATACAAATATGATACAAGGCTCCTTCAAGATTGAAGCCAAAGTCATGGAAACTAGTGATTCAATGACATGGGAATGCAAGAGTTTCAGATATGTATTTCTTGGATTTCGACTCATAGAGCATAGGGACATGAAATTACAGAGTAACACATCATATATTTATGTCACAACATCATCCAACTGTAACGAACATTATTAGGATAATACTTAAATAAAATAATAATTGTTAATTATTATAGTAGTTAGCTCTTTATGTGAAGGGACATAACACTTCATTATGAACGCTCAAGCCATATTAAAGGCGAGCTATGTTGTAATACCCTATCATCTCTTATCTATCTAATTATCAATATATATTTGTCCAAAAAAGAAGAAGGTAAAAGTTAAAAAAAAGGACAAAAGTGAAACCACACGTGGTTTCTTAAAGTGGGTTTGGGTTTAAATATAAAAGTGCATAATAATTACTAGTAAAGAGCAAGTGAGATTTGAACTTAGGTGGGGAATGTAAGACTCATTCCTCCCAACCACCCTATCTACTCACATTTTACAAAACTTAAGGGAAAAATAATTTTAAAAATTGCATAATAATTGCTACTAAGAAGCAAGTGAGATTTGAACTTAGGTGGGGAAGGTAACACTAATTCCTCCCAACCACCCAATCTACCGGCATTTTACAAAACCATTGGAAAAAACTAAAATTTAAGGACTAGAATTTGGAAGGTGAAAATTTTAAAGCATATAAAGAAGTAAAGTCCAAAATAAATAAATAAAATTTCGACACAAACAAAAGAAAATGGGGTCTAATAGCGAAAAACAAGGAATATTTCCAAGCAATTTAAAAACTTATGTCTCGGTGTTATTTCAAATAAAAGGAAATATTAGAGGGAAATCCATTACTATTTCTATTGCTCCCAACGAACGTAATAATTATATTAGTGATGAATTTGCTAATGAGTTAGCGATTCCAAGGACAAATATAAGTGAAAGGTTAGACTTTTCGAATAACAAAGAATATGTAATAAGCGATTTACAATGGAACATTGGAGATTATACTGGTGTTTCATGATTTATAGTTAAATCCTTGTGGAGTAGTAATGGTGACCTAGTGTTGGGATTACCGTGGCTAAAAACATTGGGGACTTTTTATCTTAAATTTTGAAAAAAAGTTTTTGACATTCCCCTACAAAAAGAAAAAAATCACATTCCCCCCACCAACTTCCACGCCACTCCACCGATCCACTCTTCCTCCACCGCCATTCTGCTGCACTGCACTGCGTTCTCCTCCTCCGCATAGTCCCTCCACCCACCTACACATCCTCAGACCTTCCCACCCTCATACGCCATCCTCAATGCCATCATCCGAACTCCACCTTCCCTCTTCGTCACAATCGATCGCCACTACCTGCTGCTCCCTCCTCCTCCGATCTGCTGGTCCACCGCGCTCATCCCTTGTTGTGCGCCATACAACCTCCTCATCTCTCCCCGCTACGTGCCTTACATCCCCCACATCCATGTACGCACCCCATCCATTTCTTCTCCTGCAACTCGCCCTGCAAACCATCCTCCCCTGCTCGCTATTGCTCCTCTCCTACCCGCGCGTGCCCACTTCCACGCAGCCCTTCAGATCATTCACCTCCACACTCCACTCAGCTTCGACCAATGATCTACCTATCGCTCAGCTGCTGCTACCACCGTCCCCTTTCACGCTCGTCATCTCCACCATCGCCAACCTGTCGTCTCCTCCACGCTAAACCTAAAACCTGCAAACAAATTTTTTTAATAAAAATCAAATAATATATATATATATATATATATTATAATATTTATTTTTAAAACTAAAAAAAACTATAGACCAAGTATTATATAGTTTAAAAAAAATAAAATAATAATATTAATTATTTAATTAATATTTGTTAGTATATAAAAAAAGAGTCAAAGAAATAATAATAATAATATTTTTTTTTAAATAATAATTATTTTTGGAAAAAAGAAAAGGAAAAAGGTTATTTAACCTAATACAAAGAGAACAAAATAAAAGAAAATCGAAGACCATCTATGGTCTAGACGGTCATCTAGTGTTGAAGAAATCTGAGACCATGGAAGCTAGTTTGCGAATACAAATAGAGAAATTAGAAGCCAAGTTAAAGTGTTATCGAAGAGACAATGAAGAATTACGAGACACAAATATGAACTCGGAAGTAATGATTAAAATACATGAGATGCAAAAAGAGCTCAAGGAACAAAAAATTTCCGACCAGAATAATCATATAGAAAAATTGTCTGCCCAAATTGAGAAATTAAAAGACGAAAATGATTTCAATGAGAGACTAAAAAATCAACATATAAAGAAAGAAATAAATGATTATAAAGCATAAATAATACACTTGAACAAAATCGCTAACGACAAAGATGAAGAACTGACGCACATATGACATAAATTAGAAGAGCAAGAATCAGTGGTCGACCAGTATCGACAACAAATAAAATTTCTTCAACAACAAAATGATGACTCTAAAAAGACACACAAGTTGGAGATTGCAAAGAGTAATAAAGAACTATCCAACAATTCTAAAGAAAATTTCAGATTGAGAAATCATAACAAGACACTAGTTACAAAAACTAAGAAGTTGAAGAGTAGTCGGAAGACAGAACAATCTACGGAAGACATTGAAGGAAAAATTCTAGACAAGCAGGAAGAAAATCGCTGCATCAGAAGGCATAATGAAGATCTTAAGGAACAACTTAAGAAGTCTAAAGATGACAGAAAATCACATGTAGAAGTGATTAAGAATTTTCAAAATGATAACCTACAGTTAGAAAACAAGTTGGAAAAGATACAGAACGAAACCTTAAAACCTCAAGAGACAAAAATACAACTTCTTGCTCAAATCAATGCTCAAAAGACAACACTCGTAAAAGAAAATGACATTGTGAAAATTCCCTATCGACACCCCGACCATAAAAATCGATATTCTAAAAAGGGGGAAATATCGAAAGATAATGGTACTAACATGATCAAAGTTCCTAACAACAGATCAATATGGATTCCCAACAGTCCACAACAAATCAATTTGGGATGGATTGAAACATCCACATATCAAAATTTATGCTCTACACTTAGCAATTCATATCGACATGTTTCGTCAGCCATGACATCGCAAAAAAAAAAACGATGCGACTACATTATAAGGCTTTGAGGACAAAGCCTTTCTAAGGGAGTGGCAATGTAACAAACATTATTAGGATAATAATTAAATAAAATAATAATTGTTAATTATTATAGTAGTTAGGTCTTAATGTGAAGGGACATAACCCTTCATTATGAATGCTTGACCCATATTAAAGGCGAGCTATGTTGTAATACTCTATCATCTCTTATCTATCTAATTATCAACATATATTTGTCCTATTAATGGCGTATCGAATATTTCAGATGTTCTGGTGATATTAATTGTGTGAAGCTAATAAATATTCGCTTCACCAACTCATATAAGATACCTCACACAAATCTGGTATAAAACTACTTCAAGATTGAAGCCAAAATCCATGAAAACTTGTGATATAATGACATGCCAATGCATGCTTTTCACAAAGGAGTTTCTTGGATTTCGAGCTCAATAGTATATGGGAATGAAAGTACAGAGTATTAAATAATATATGGATTCCCCAACATCATAAAACTCATATAAAATTCCTCATACAAATATGATATAAAACCACTTCAATATTGAAGTCAAATCCATGAAAACTAGTTATTCAAGAACATGGGAATGCGAGTCTCTAACATGTGTATTCTTGATATTTCGACTTAGAGAGCATATGTAAATGAGATTACAAAGCCATACATCATAAATCAAATATTTGTCATCATCTATCCGCAGCAAGGTGCACGAATCACTCCAACGAGTGCGTCATCAAATGTGAGTGTGGGGGAATGGAGAAGAAGGAATGAGAGAATAGGGAGATAGATGCGAATTTGACTGTATGGACCTTCAAACTACAAATAAAATCCTTCATTGAGTTCCAATGATAGGTATGAATGGCCTCTCCATAAACCAACTTGGAAAGGAATTCAACTCCCTCGAAATTGGTTCACAAGTAGGGAGAGTGAACACTCACCATGCAATGGACAAACAAAATCTCTCCAAAATGCCAAAGGACAATTAACAAATGATAAAAATATATTCTCCTTCCTCATTAAATCACTTTATTAACTTAGCCACACATGTGTGGCTCATTGGTGGTTCAGTTGTTATGAAGTCACTTGTTGTAAATTGGAGGTCACGAGATCAATCCCACCTGGGTTTACATGTGTCCCATGTCTTGCAGCGAGTGTGGGACACCTAGGGTTATAGTGGTAGCGGGAATGGATCCTTGCACCCAGTGTCACACGAGTACCAGCCCAACTCTAGTTGTCGATTCCCCTAGATAAAAAAAAATCATTTTATTAACTTGATGAGGACTCCTAAGGTCAAATTTCCATCCATGGGCTTCCTCTAACTCATCTTAGTAGATTAGTAACTCATATGACACTTGTCTTCCTCTTTATGCTCCAATTCTTTCCCCAATTCGAATGGTTGTCTCTAACTCCCAAATTTGACCTCTTGGTGGATATTTTTAGCCCTGTCATGTCTTATTTTTCATATGTGAGCAATCAGGTCTGAATTTGTCATACTTGTCATAGAATCTTCCATCATTTGTTGTCATAGAGTGCATGAATCTCCTTCCAAGTGGCACACATTGTCTTCTAGTCTCTTCCTCTTCCATGGGAGTTAATCTCCTTTACCAATTCGAATTCCTTGGCTCATTATATTATTTTTGACACCACATCACCATCCAATAATGTTACATTACCCATTTGTTCGAATTTGGATGAAGATCATGCCAAGCGTGAAGGAAATCTAGTCACCCAAAGGCTCCACAAGATTCCAAGTGTCTCCATGAATCCATGGCACCTTATTTTCTTAGAATTTATCATTTATGTGAACCATTAGTGAATATGAGAAACTAAATTCCTTTTGGGTCCCATATCTGTCATGTCCCCAATTAAATAATTTCCAAATAAGACTATTTGCAAATAATGTTTCACCAACCTACTAGTTCCATGGATTGAGATGGAGACATAAATTATGTCATAAGGGGATATGGGACCCAAAAGGACTTTATTTTACCAGATTCAGATTTAAATGGGTCTCATAAATAATAAATTATAAGAAAATAAGGTGGCATGGGTTCATGAAGATGCTTGGAAGCTTGTGGAGCCTTTGGGTGACTAGATTCCCCACACACTTAGCATGATATTCATTCAAATTAGAACACATGGGTAATGTAACATTATTGGATGGTGATGTGGTTTCAAATATCATATAATGGTCCAAGGAATTTGAGTTGGTAAAGGAGGGTAACTCCCATTGAATAGGAAGAGACTAGAAGACAAGGTGTGCCACTTGGAAGGAGACTCTATGCACTCTATGAAAACAAATGATGGAAGATTCTATGACAAATTCAGACCTGATTGCTGACCTATGAAAAATATGACATGTCAGGGCTAAAATTATCCACCAAGAGGTCGAATTTGGGATTTTTAGGTAGCCATTCGAATTGGGGGAAGAATTGGAGCATGAAAAGGAAGACAAGTGTCATGAGAGTTACTAAAGCACTAAGATGAGTTGGAGGAAGCTCATGGAGGGAAATTCGACCTTAGGAGGCATCACGAAGTTAATAAAAGGATTTCATGAGGAATTATAATGTATTTTGATCATTTTTTAATTGGCCTTTGGCATTTTGGAGAGTTTTTTCTTGTCCACTGCACGGTGAGTGTTCAGTCTCCTTGCTTGTGAACCAATTTCGAGAGAGTTAGATTCCTTTCCAAGTTGGTTCCTGGAGAGTCCATTAAAAACTATAATTGGAGCTTAATGAAGGAGTTTTATTTTGAGGTTTAAGTTCCATACAGTCTAATTCTCATCTATCTCCCTATTCTTTCATCCCTTCTTCTCCATTTCCCCACACTCACATTTGATGGCGCATTTGTTGGAGTGATTCTTGCGCCTTGTTGAGGATAGTTGATGCCAAAGCTTTGGTTTATGATGTGAGGCTCTGTAATAACATCTCCATATTCTCTGTAAGTCTAAATATCATAAATACATGTATGAAATGCTCGCATTCCCCATGCTCTTGAATAACTAGTTTTCATGGATTTGGCTTCAATATTGAAGTAGCTTTATATCAGATTTGTATGAGGACATTTATATGAGTTTTATGATGATGGGGAACCAATATATGATGTATGGATCTTTATATTATTTCCACATGCTCTGTAAGTCGAAATATCAGAAATACATGTATGAAAAGGTTGCATACTCATGCTCTCCTGTCACTATTCTTCATGGATTTTGGCTTCAATCTTGAAGTAGTTTTATACAAGATTTGTATGAGAGATATTATATGAGTTTGAGGATGTTGTGATAGAAATATATGATATAGTACTGTAATTTCATGTCTATATCCTCTGTGGGTCGAAATCCAAGAAACTCATGTGTGAAAAGCTTGCATTCCTATGCCATTGAATCACTAGTTTCCATGACTTTGGATTCTATCTTGGAGGAGTATTGTATCATATTTGTGGGAGGTTTTTCATTTGAGTTTTATTTTGTTTTGTGAATATGTCAAAACCCCAAATTTTCTGAAAAAATTTAATTTTTTTAAAATGCAGATAATTTTCATAAATGCAGTCAACTAATTATTAAATTAGTTATATGTTACTGAATTCATTATCTGAATTATCTATTTGGTTATGTTTATCTTATAGGACAGTTCTTTTCAGTTTACTGACTTGTTTTCTCTTTGTGACCACAAGGTGGAACTGTCATGAAATTCTGGGTTTACTTAGCTTTCGAGCTAATGCAAAAAAATTTCCTGCTCTTACAAACTACAAGTAAGAAGTTCGGGTGCTGCTTATCGTTAATTCTAAAGCAATCAGATATAAGTTCGTCGCACAATAATAACTCAGTATAGAATATAATTGCTAAACAATTTCCAAATCTTATCGAGGTAAAATTATTAAACTGTCTTCCTTTTTAAACTCTAAGGAGTACAATTTAGTTTTATCAGTAAATAACTATAACTGCCTTCTTTCTAGTAGATGTAAATTTATAGTTCTTAATGCTTACTGAACTATTCGATATCTATCATAGTCGTCAAGTGTAAAAATGCGTTAACTATTTCTTTACAAGCAGAGTAAGAATGGCAGAGTTATAAAATCAATGTTTTAATTTCAATTGTGCACAAATACATTTACTTCATGATGGATTTGGTTACTGTATGTAATAAGTACGTAATGTATATTGATAAGGGGTTTACGTACTACTATTTCCATTTTCCAAGCTTTGAAGTTTAACGGGTTTACATCTTTATTTCAAGCTGCTCTTTGAAAAAGATATACTAGTGTTGATGCATAGACTTTTATTTACACAACAACTGCTCCAAAGCATAACTAAAGCTTATCTTTAGTAAGATAGATATCTTATTGTAAACAGGTTTTATACCATCCCTTTCATAGATATAAAAGGGGCATGTCCTTAATGGACTATAATCATTGAAAGAATGCATATCATGATAGTTTTATGGCCTAACTTTTATGTTGATGGATCTCATGTCAAAGAGATTTGTGGCTTAACCTTTGTCATGTTACAAATTATTGGTTAAGAACATTTATTTTAAGCAATACATTCACCAAAATAAATGTTATTATTTTCTTTTGTATCTTATTTCCAAACTTTACTATTTTAATAAATACAACAAGGCCAAAGAGGTTAACATTAATAATAGGTTATTTGCTATAGTTTGATTCTATAAACCTCCTTGATATCAACTAATAGTATACTTTTATAATAAAGTTATAGATGTTGGTTGAACGAACACTTGTTGTAAGCAATATTCTTACTTAAACATAAATGTTATAAATTCCTTTTAAAAACAAAGTTACAAAACTTTATATAACTATTTGATGAAAGAATAATCACATAGCCTAGATATAAAAATCATGACAAGGACCACGCCATGATATTCATAGTTTAAACTTGACTTGAGTTTATACATACCATAATTTATATAGTAAAGGGTCGTAACCCTTCCCACGACCTTGATGATTGTTAAGATAAAGTGTTTATAATGACAAAAGTATTATGTTCCCATGCAATGTATGTAATAGGTTTAAATGGATCATGGAGTAATGTGGAACCTTCGAATATCATTGAGTGGAAATGATAATACTCGTGGAAGGAAGTTCTCCGGGACTATACACTCGAACCCACATATTGCAAATTATTTATCTGGGTAATGTGGCGTCGTTGTGGCCATGTGCTGCATGGATAAAAAGGACTCTCCTTTGAACCCTAATCTTATTATCCCTTCCATTTTTTTCGGCCTCCTGCCGCTCTGCAATGGTGTTGGTGCACCCTTGTCACACCGCTCCTCTGCAATGGTATTCTCCCAACTCGTTATCTTTGTCTTCCGCTCATTGAGAGCTCACTTTGAATACTCACAGAGAAGAGTTTTAAACCTTTGATTATGTTGGCAAAGAGTTGGGTTAGTTTTCTCCGGGTTTAACCTTCCATACTCACTCAGTTCATTGTTTTAGCAGTCTGTAAGGCCCTCATTTCTTCTTGGGATCAAAATTAGGAGACGTGGCCTCGTGACTTGAAGTCTGCTGGTTTAAGGGTTTCGCAGAATTAGGTTTTCCTGTTAGGAACCACTGCGGCACAAGCATTTATGCTCGCTTGACTGTGGCTCTCACTCTCTGTTGTGGTTGGTTGATGCTGTTAATTATCCCTTCCATCTTGCAGCCGATGAAAGTTTGGCTCCTCCTCGCGTTGGTGGTAACGCTTCTTTTCCTGCGAGGCTATGCATCTGTAAAGCCTTGAGGTAAGGAAACCATTAACAGTTTTGATTATCTCTGCATTGCTTATTTATACGTTTGTTTATTTTTTTTCTTTTTGAATACGATATTAACATCATTGTTCCTCTCTGTTCACAGGTGTTGGCTTGTCTCCTTCTGCGCGGTTTGTGCGAAGCTGCGGCAGCAGTTGCTGGTCACGGGTAAGCCTAGTTTAACCATGGCATTTTCCTCCTTGTTGGTCCCTTATGGGACAGTTGTGGGTTGGTCTTTGTGGCATGTAACCCTTGCGGTTTTTGGTTCAAATAGATTGACCCATTCGTTGTTTTTTGAGAGGTTAAACCCTTCGCTTGATAAGGGACCTCCGGCTTAGGCCGAAACTGAATTTTTTTTGGTTTTATTTTGATAACTGTGTAAATATATAAAAGATGGAATGGCTATAAAAGCCTCACTCTGTGGATTTTGTTTACGGCCGTGAGTAAAAAATACTAAGTTAGATTCTTCAGTTGTTAACTTTGTTGTATATTTTACTGCTAGTAGGGTTCGACCCTAACTCGGAAATGTATAATAAGTAAATATTGTTTACTTTAAAGAAAAGAACATATTTTATTTATAATTGTGTTTCTGTAAGTTATTGGGTTATTACTTAAGTTGCACATTGTTTGGTTAACTCGGTAAATCGAGCATATTAAAACCTCTGTTGGTTATTTCCTGCTCGTTAATGCAAATGAGTTTTTACCCTGTAATATTATTTAATTTTCAATTACTAGAGTTTTCTGTACATGATTATTATATTAGATTATTTTCTTATAAAATAATCTGTAAAGATTGTTAAATAATTTTTAACCTTCAGAACAGAAGGTCTTTACGTTTTAATGAAGTACTTATGTAACTATCAGTTACATTCTTTGAGTACAAAATTCATATTTTATATACTGTTTATTATTATGGAATGAGAACATTATTTTATTGACTTATTAATACTGTTACTATAATTCTATGTTAACTCAATAGCAGGTATATAATAGGAAAGTGTTTTTCTGTTTTTATTCTTATACTTCTGTACTAACATACTTTATAAGAGATCCTGTCAGATTTCTGTATTACTCTATTGTTGTTATAGTATTAGTGTTTATAATATGAATAAAAGAATAGTTTATATTTCGACCTGTAAATTATATAATAGTATTTATATAATAGTTATTTGTTAAAATCCTAGAACAGAGGCTAGTAGATATATAACTTGTGTAAGTTCTGTCAAACAAAATGAAAAGTATTATACTATAATGTAATAAAAATTATCTTACACTTAATAGTTTTAGCTTTAGAAAACAAACCTAAATTGGTCTACCTTCATTCATAGTTGAATCTTATAAAAGGAAAGAATACAGTGATTAATTGTCTTACTCAGAGAAGAATAACCTGTAGGGAAGAATGGTATTCTAAAACTTCCTGATACTGCATAGTTTAACTTTTATAAATTCTCTTTCGTTGTTTTATAAATAAAATAATAAAGCTATGGAAATGATAGCTGTAAAAAGAACTGTTTATTTATCGAGACCTACTCCTGTTAGTAAAGAAAATAAAGCTTCTTTCCTTGTTCTGAAATCTAACCTTCATGATTTAAATCTAACCCTAACTCTACTTCATGTACAGAATGCTATTGCTTCTGACAGTAAAATAAAGTAAACATTCTTTTAAACAAACTAACATTTTATTCTATATTTTCATCATACTATCTTTATTCATAATTTCACCACCTGTGCTGAAGTACGGTCTGGATCACTCCAGATGAGGAAAAACACAGGTAGGGTTTTATTTCTCATCAAAATGATTCGATTACTAAACAAACTAAGAACAAATTCATTACTAAACCATCTGAATCTTTACATCATAAGCTACAATGCATCATTCAATCACACACAGGTAATACACAAAAATTAATAAACAACAGAACCTGCTCTTGAGCTTGGACGACAACAACAATGGGAGGTCGTTCCTCCCTACCAAATCCTGGAGAGCGCTCAAACAATGACTCCTCAGGACCCCCGAGCTTGCTCTGGTCTCCCCGGCTGGAACTAGGTGCAGCAATAATCAAGTACCAGTCTTCAGACTCAATACCAATCCTGAACTTATCAGTAAATTCTCTCAGCTAGCAAGCTATATTATACCAAGTTACTGCAACTTATCTCTCAAAACACCTTCCTTACAATTTTCCCTTTTTTCCAATGAATTCCTTGAAGAGCATTCCACCCGAATGATTCTTCTCCTGGAAAATATCTGAGCAGCCTCAGCTCTATTCATTGGGTACTTTTAAAAGATTTCCTAGGTCTTTTTTTGGGTTAGTTGTCATTTATTGAGCCACCTGCTATGATCCCACTTTCTTGGGGGATCATGACCCCAAATGTAGGGAAGTTTCCACCTGCAACATAGGAAGTGTTTGAGGATGCTGCCACTTGTCTTTTGCCCTGCCCTAGTTCCTTCCACCAGTTTGACCAGTAACACTCTTATTAACAGCTCTCCCAAGCTGTTGTCTCCACTTTTTATTTATTAAAAATAAAATATTCAGAATTACATTCCACTTCTTTTGACTCTGTTGAGTCATCAGTTCCTACTTAGCATTAAATTTAACATAATGTCTTAGGAAATCAAATTAAAACAATTAACATTATTTTACAAAATTGGGGTATGTGAAAGAATACATTTGTATTCCATATATTATCACCATGTTTCATATTACTCTCAAAACCATATATTCTACCCTTCCTATGCCAAAGTCTAGCTAGTAATGCAATTTCCGTTAAGCAATTTCACTAAAAGTTATCAAACAAATGTGGAACTCTATAACTAGTTTGCAAAACTAATAACCATGTGTAATGATAGTATATGAGTTGTTATATCAGTCCCCATACTATGCTTACAAATTTGGGAGGTTGGTACATGAGTTGGGAAGCCCAGTTGGCCTACACCCTAGGGGGGTTTCATCACAATTTCCAAGTAATTTTTGGCCTTTTTGTCATTAGCCGCAAATAGGGTTGCATAGGTATAAAGTCTGATACAAAGTATCCATACCATCTCCTTTCAAATTCGGGACCATTTGGTGAAAGTTGGAACCCTCTAGAGTCATGACTATTTAAGCTCGATTTTTTTCCCAATTTGTGCATTTCTTCAAAATTCCAAAATTCCAAAATAGAGACATTACAAGATCCCCTTATTACCAAATTTATGTCTCCATCTCAATCTAGGGAACTATTAGGTTGGTGAAACACTATTTGCGAGTAGTCTTATTTGGAAATTATTTTATTGGGGACATGACAGTTGTCCCAACTCAAGATTACTTGTCCTCAAGCAATGCCAAGTTTGTATGTTGAAAAATTTGTTCATATTCCCAAGTGGAATCCTCATTTGGTACTCCTTCCTTTGCACCAAGTGCTCTCTTATGGTTCTGCTCATTAATTCTCTTTAGCTGCAATTTGAGGAGTGGCACTTATGTACTGCAATTTTGTGTTCCCAGAAGTAAAGAGATGTGGATTGTGCATATTGATATATCCTGTAACATCACCACTAACACCAAAAGCATTAACCAAATCCATAAAAACAAAATTTGCACAAATAATCTTTACCTCTATATTCTAGAAACCTTTTCTGAACTTTCACGCCTTTTTGCTTCTGTATAACTATTTAAAGTTGGTATTGAGTTACCAAACTGTGAATTTATTAAGATTCCAAGAAAATTTCAGAGAGGAACCACCATGCTTGCTTCTGCACTACTCCGATTACAATAATCTTCTCAAGTGGTGACTAAATCTCCAATGCTGCTTGCTGCCCCCAAAATTGAAAGCAATGAGACAAAAAATGATATCAGGGTCCCATATGATCCTGATACATGAATGGTGTGAAATGTCCATGATGAAATGCCATGAACACCAAGAATGTAAAAATTGAATGCATCTCTCAAAAGGTCTCACACATAGGAAATTGGAACACTGCCATGCAACAATGAACTGAAATGACTGAAGGTTGGTTTGCTTTCTCAAACCAACAATTGAACTGTTACTCCAAGTGAGATGAAACCAAGCAATACCAGGATCCCATTGCTTGTATTGCACCCTTCCAAACATCACGAGTACAAAATATAGATCAGGAAAGAAAATAACAACATCATACAAATGTACATCAATAAGGTACCTCATCAAAGAATCATGAAAGTGCTTGTACATCCAAGTAAGTAGATCATCATGTAGCTCATACACACAAGCATACAATATTATATCATATATGTCCCGATGACATAGGTGAGGATCCCATGCCCCATAATGATGCTCCAAAAGAATATAATGTGCATCAAGATAATTAGCCATGTGTTCTTTCATCCAAGAAGTGGATGAAGAGTCTCCACCAAAATCTGAACAAAATAAGGAGCAAAGAAAACATGAAGACTTCAAGTGGCTCCAAGAGGTCTCATCAATACACCCATGAATATGAATATCATCATGAAATAACAAAGTATGTTTCTTCCAAATATAATGTTCTTAAATCATATATCTCTTCACCCAACTGTGGTATGAAGTTCCTCCAATATCAAATGGACTAGGCAAGGAGCAAGGAAAATCATGAATCTCCAAGTGACTCAAGTGAATACCATAGTTGCATCCATGTAGATGTGTATCATCATAATGTAACAAGGGATGTTGTTAAAAATGTAAATAATATGGTTCTCTAATCATTCCATCATCAAAATGAGAGATATAAAGTCCATACTCTTCATGTGGCACCATAAAAAAAAACCTTTCACCCATACTTCATTAGGATGAATGCTGCAAAATTTGGAAGTGTAGGATGTAGGAGAAAGAACAAACTCACCCAAATGATCAGAAAGTGCAAAATTTTCATCATGTGAAGGATCCATAGGGGTAGGATTATGAACCTCCCTTAAAAATGCGAAATTTTCCTCATGGTTTGGTTCCAAGGTGGTGGAATCATGCACTTCTTCCAAGTGTGTAACCATTTTCAAGAGACAACTCAGGTTCCTCTTCCACAACAACAAGTGATTGGATATCATCAACCTCATATTCAAACACATCAAAAACATGAATTTTTTCATGTTTCTCATGATCCATCATGTCATGAGAATCCTCCAAGCAATCTACCATATGACAATCTGAAACATAGGAGGAAGAACAAGTATCTTGCAACCTTTCAAGAAGTTGCTCATTTTGAATTTTGAGTTTATAAATATCTTCATTATTCTTCAAGTAGGCTTCATGTAACCATTCACTAAGATCAATCACATTGTTTCTATCAAAAAGCAAAGACATGAAATTACCTTTGATGTTGCACATTTCTCTTTGAATCTTCTCCATGTCTTAAAGGAAGGATGGCTCCTCCAATGAAGAAACTTTCCAACAAGAATTTGAAACCAATGATTGAGTGTCATGGAGTATTCTAAGGGCCTCATGGATATCCCTTTCACTCATATTCAAATACCCTTCAATGAAGTATGGTTCATGAGATTGAACCTCCTCTTCTTCTTTCTGCTTGATTTGATCAACTTCTTGAATCTCAAGTGGTGATGGGGAAGTTGATCTAGGTTCTTCATTATCTATGAAAAGGTATTCATCTTCATGCTTATAATAACTTTGTATTGCAACAATATTTTCCAATCTGATCTCTACGTCACCAACATAGATTTGTGAGCACCCATCAGTAGGTACTCCTTCACAGTTCAAGCATCCATTGGTAGATGCCCTTTGGTCCATGTCCACAGTAGAATGTGTCTCAGAATGATATTCTATAGTTTCAAGAGAATATTCTTCATTCTCATGTGATATTTCCTCATATTTTTCAAATTCACTTGGGAGTGACTTTTGATCCTCATAATATAATGTTTTTTCTGTTTCACCGCCCACAGAACTTGGTGGCTCCTTGGTCTCCTCCCTACTTTTAGATTGCTGATTGTTCCTTAATGAGTTCACATTTTCTTTATTGTGCCTATATCCATTCAAAAAATAATCAAAGTCTTCAAAAGTAATGGTCTTATGTGTCTCTCCATGATGGAAACTTCTACTACTCCTCGCTGCCAGCTTACCCTTAAGTTGGCTAGCCATCAATTCGAATCCTTGCATGAGTTGCTTAGTTGTATCATCAACATATGACTTGATGAGTTTTTGAAATTCATACTTATCATCCATAACTTCAATAGGTTCCAAGACCATACCACTGTAATGTCCCTTTTTTGGAATTTTGGAGAAAATTACAAATTGGGCAAAATTTGAGCTTAACTAGTCATGACTTTAGAGGGTTCCAACTTTCACCAAACAATACCTAATTTGAAAGGAAATGGTATGGTTAGCCTTAAAACATACCAAGGTGGTTTATGGAAACTTTGTATCTAACTTTATACTTTGTAACCTTGTTTGGGGCTGATGAAAAAAAGGCCAAAATTACTAGGAAATTGTGATGGAATCCCCCACAGGGTGTAGGCCAAATGGGCTTCTCAACTCATGTACGAATCTCCCAAATTTGTAAGAAGAGTATGGGGACTGATATAATGCCTCATGGAATTTCATTATACATGGTTATTATTTATGCAAATTGGTTATAGAGTTCCACATTCGTTTAATAACTTTCAGTGAAATTTCTTATGGGAAATTGCATAACTAGCTCAATTTTGACATATGAAAGGTAGGCTTAAAGGCCGAGATCAGGATGTGACATGCAGATACCATATAAAAAATAAAAATTTCTGCCCCAACAGTATTAAACACCATAGAAATCCTCTCAGGCAAGTCTTGTATACAACTCATTCAATATGGGAGTCAAATTTATGTCTCCATCTTGGTGAAACATTATTTGCAAGTAGTATTATTTAGAAATATTTAATTAGGGACATGAGAGGCAACAATGTATGGCATAAAAATATGATGATTCAGTGAAAAGTGGGTCTAGAAGTACCCACTTCCAAAAAATGTTTTGGCATTGAACCCAAACCTCAAAGTAACAATTCAATCATGCAATAAACACACCAGTCCAAGTGTCATCAAGAAATAGCAGCTAAGTGATTAAACACCCGAGCTTGAAACAATTGACCGCTAGTTTTGTCATTTTTTGAAAAATGTAATTTGGGCAATACTCATTGAGCCCAATTTCTAATTAACCCTCCCATCACAAGACCAACACACTACTTCAAGTGTCAAGCCATCGTAGAAGCAAAATTTTGTGCCCATAATTGGAACACCAAGAGCGATCTCATTGATAAGAGTTGCATAAAGTGCTCAGTGCGTCAACAACTATAGAAGGAAATCTATTTTATAAAGACATTTAAAAATAGTTTCTTATTGTGTCCAGGGTATATATGAGTCAGAGCACTCTCATCTACCAAATGCCACAATTTCACAATAAAACACATGTATGCAAGAGTGTTAAAGGAAATGGCCGTCAAATATTTACACTATTCAACAAGCTACTACAGTCATCAAGCATTAAACGCCAAACACCAGAGCAACCAAGTGTCATGGAAAACATCCAAATAACGATGGCCCAATTTGAACAGATTATTAAACATTGGGCGAAAAGAGTAACTTGGTAAAGACGTCTCCCAAAAGATTCAAGAGGAAGTAGTGATGCATAATATTCACATTTTGGGTCTTATTAGTTGGGGTTCAAAAGTCACTATTGGTTATTAGTTGTCAGCTTTAATTTATGTTCCTTGTTATCTGGAGCATTTTTGTAGACTGAGTCTTGATCAGAAGATGCATATTGGTAATGGGCGCCACCTTGTGATCAGATTCCATGGGATCAGTGTTAAGATTATTAACACTCCATTAGATCACCATGATATGCCAGTTCTGTGGGCTCTCTTTCTTGACCATTTTGGGAGGATTCCTGAAATTTTGGCTTCTCTGGACTAACTTCTAACTGATCCTCTGAATAATTTGGTGAACCCTTCTATATTCCTTTGCAATAACTCTTAGCTCTAGTTTTTGATTTTCTACTAGCAACAGAACTAGCCTCAATAGTTATGTCACTCTTAGTTGATGATTTAGTCTAAGGCCTAGAGTGAAACAACTTTGCCAACAAATACATAAGGCTGTCTAAGCACATTTGGAGTTGAAATGTCATGATCACCATCTCCATGAAGGATTTTAGAAGAAGTCAAGTGCTTTATTTTATTCTCAAATTGGTGTAAATTCCAGACTTGGAACTGGGGAATAAAAAGATATTTACACTGTAAACACTATAATTGAATTCAAACATTGAGGATGGCATATGGAGGGTTTTCTTGGTATCAACAATTTCTGCTACAAATCCATCTGAATTTGACAAGTCAACCTTGGAAAAATCCACTTGATATCGATCCAAACTCATTCCTTTTGAATTGATGCAGGCATGAGGTGGTGAATCTGCAAGGAACTAATTATCATGATCAAGGAGGATCTATGAGTTCTATTAAAATTAAAGTATTCAAATTACAAATAGAATCTTGCATCTTCATAAAGCTCAACGAGAGCTTTCCAACGACGTTCGATTCATACAAAACAAACTCTAGACGTGAAAGTAATTGAGTTCTGAACTTTTGACAAAACAGGTAAAGTTGGGAAAAAAGGGGTGCCGCATGGCACCATTGCAAGGGTGACACGTGGAGTGTACGGAGCTAACGTGGCAGACCAATGGCATTCTAGGTGTAAGTATAGTGTTGAGGTGAAAATCTAGTGAGCAGTCCAAGTGGCAGTGTAGTGCTGAGTTGTCAGCACATATGGCAATCCATGTGGTAGGTACAGAGCTTATGTGGACCAATCGGAACATGCCATGTGGCAGTATGAATTGGTCACATAAGGGTTTTATTTACCAAAAATATTGGGGTCGAGGAGGATCAAACTACCGACCTCTCCTCCACAATATCAGCCTAGCCACACCCTTCGCCTGTTGTTTCTTAACCCTACTGTTCTCCTCTACAATTTAAGTTTGTTTGGATTGTCATTTCGAAAAAGGGGCGGGTCAAGGTCTGTTATTCCTTGCATTGTATCCAAACCATAACACCTTATCCCTCGATCCCATGTGTATGTTATTCCTTGCATTGTATCCAAACCATAATAGCGACGAGTTCCCAATGAGCCAACACATATACACTACCATATTACCATATGCCAACAAAATCGTGATATGAGGAGAGGCCTACGAGTTTGAACCCATGACCTGCTCTTGATATGAAAATCTTCAGGATCTTTTTTAACCATTAATTTGCATTTTAAATTTATATGTTAATTACTCATAAATATGCTTAAAAGATGAAAATTTTAATGCTTAAATCAACCACATAAGCAAATAAAAGTGATATGCAAACCATAAAATGAAGACAACAACTGATAACGGAGTTCACCCCGCTTGAGCTACGTCTCCGAACCACTTCCAATGGGAAGGCCGGTCTTATTAGTCTTCAAAAGCTTACAAAATGAGTGTTCTGGAAACATTTCTAAGTTCTATAGTCAGACATAGAAACATACTACACCAATGCGTTCCTTTCGAAATATCGAGAAAACTGAGTATAAACTCGAATACCTTTTCCTAAGGCCTCCTCCGACATGCAATTCGAGACAACAATTCTGCACAAAAGACAAACTGTATGTACAATGTATGGATTTAACCTCAGGGTTCATGCCAAACATACCTCGAATTCTGTGCAGAAACCATCTTGGGAAGCATGTAAAACTGCATTAGAAAGCATGCCAAAACCACCTCAAGAATTGTGCAATACCACATTGGGAAGTGTGCCCTGTAATGGCCTCGGTTATGTGCAAATGGCTGAGTTCAATGTCTCGAAAACCATGCAGAAAGGTGGTTTATATAGTAGTTTCGGTGGTGGATTTGGACCCCATAATCCTGCTGCAAAATTAAAACTATTATCCGCCACATCTCTTGATAAGTGGTGTTGGTGGTGTGTTGGTTAAAGCATTGACAATGGGATAGGAGGTCGTGGGTTCAATCTTATGGACCTCTTCTCGTATCAACGTGTTTTGTTGACATGTTTTAACGGTGAATATCATATATTAAATGGTTGTTACGTGGCATATAAATAATATATGGTTTCTGTGGCATATAATATATTATATGGTTTCTGTGGCATATTAAATGGTTGTTTAACATATGGTTTATAACTTCAAATGGCGGCCTCGGTGTTGGAATTGGGTCGAGGGCTATGCCGTTGGCCCCTCCCCTTTTTTAAAACTCAAACAAATTTAAACTTAAATAGATGTTTTAAATAGATATTTCGCCATATAACTTGTTTGTTAAAACTTAAACAAATTTAAACTTAAATAGATATTTCTCCATACAACTTGTCGGTGAGTTATAGATATTTCGCCATATAACTTGTTTGTTAAAACTTAAACAAATTTAAACTTAAACAGATATTTCTCCATACAACTTGTCGGTGAGTTGGGTATGCTTTGGGTTCTCTTGGAGGTTACAGGGTTGAATCCTATATATTTCTCCATACAACTTGTCGGTGAGTTGGGTATGCTTTGGGTGCTCTTGGAGGTTATAGGGTCGAATCCTATAGAATCCCAAAGATTTTACTAAAAAAAATCATTTTTGCCTAAATTAACCATTTTTTTAATCAAAATTATTGAAACTTCAATTGTTGACAATTTCTTCATCTAGAGGTCCTTTTCCACGAAACAAGTGCTACCAGAAAGCTCTCAACGCGCTATTTCGCCCTGTAAGCTTTAATTTACATTTTGAAGACTTTAAATTCAATCGACTAGGATATGATCCTCATGGATCACCTCCCACAATGCCAAAGCTTTAACCATTGCACCAAAGGCGTCTCATGTTAAGGGATATAAAAAATATTTGTTTTAAGTTGATTTGGGATCGGATTTTAAACCCAAAAGGGTGTGCCTCCATTTGGATTCAATTCAATGAATCCACCATATAGTATGGTTTTATAACCATATATATTATTATATTTTGGATTTGTTGGAGGTTTAACATATATTTTATCCACATTAAAAGTGGATCTTATTCCATTTAATTGGGATCAAATATTTGCAAATCCCATAGAATATGGTGATGGGTTATGAGACATGGCTATAAAAATCAATATAATTTGGTCATTTGGAGAGGATGAGAAGATTGAAGGTTTTTGGAGAGTGAATGGTATAATGCCATTATGATGTTGTAAAGGCTTTGTAAGCTTTGCTCATTTAGTAAGAGGATTTTTAGCCACTCTTAGGAGATTTTGGAGAGTGAGAGGAATTCATTGTTGAAGCCTATGTCTCTTTGTAGCAATTTTGAAGAAGGAATTTTGTACATGTTCAAACATTTTTTGAAGACTAATAAGATCAATCCTCATTGAAGCTGGACCCGGAGACATAGTCCATTAGGGACGAACTCCGTTATCATATGGTGTCTCGAATTTGTGGTTTGCATCTCTTCTTCAATTATATGTTTCAATTATCATTTTAAGCCTTTCATAAGTTCGATATTTAAATCATTTTTATAAGTTAACTGTTGAAGGATTCACATGCACATTCAAGTGTTAGTAGATCCTATCATTTTCAGATCAAGTTTGGTATCAGAGCAAGCTAACCAGGCAATTGCAGAGTGTGAATGTTAACTAGATAAAGGATTAAACGAGGTGAAGGAAAACTTGAGACTTTCAATCCAGAGATTGGACATGCATAACAAAGAAAGAAAATGACATATGAAGAATACCAAGAAGAGGAAGAGAAGGCTTTCTGCAAGGCTTTCTATCATATGACAGACAAAGTAGAAAATGTGTTTGTAGATTATCATGAGAGATTAGAAAAGAAGAAAACGAAGAAGGATGCAACAAAGGATAATGCTTTGGGAAAAGGAGGAAACCCTTATGATCCTTCTTCCTCATCTTCTTGTTCCTCTCCTGAAAGCTCCAGTACTACCTTTTCAAATCCAAAGAAACAACCTGAGAAGGCTAAGTCTAATTTACCTTATTTGAAACTTGATATTAAGTTTGAATTTCTTACATATAATGGTGAACTTAACGTAGAAAATCTAGATGATTGAATTAGGAAAATTGAGGTGTGTTGCAAGATCCAGAAGCTCGCAGAGGATAGTGCAAAGATTTATTGGATACTCAAGCACTGCACTCATATAGTGGGAGAGTAATACACAGGAATACCTCCTTACAAAAGGTAAATTATTTATTCCTGGTATGAATTCACTGCTATGTTAAAAAACAATTCTACCCATTAGGCTATATACAACAAGCCATGATGGATTGGCAAAACTTAAGGCAAGGTAAAGGTAAGAATGTACAAGAATACACTCAGGAATTCAGAAAGAGAGTTTTGATTTTGGGTATACCTCTTTACACTAAGGAAACTCTTATCATGTTTATTAGAGGATTACATAGCTATTTGTGTCATACAATACTTATGTTTAATCCTACTAACCTTGATGAGCTATGTGTTCAAGCTACACACATTGAATCCAAAGGGAAGAATGCTCATGCTAGCATTTCCTAAGTTGAATCTAGCTAGTCAAAAGAAAGTAAGGGTAAAGGGAAAGGTAAGCATACATCTATAGTGGGGAAAGATGATGAGAGGCCTACATGCTCACATTATTAAAAGCAAGGGCACGAAGAAGCAAAGTGTTGGGTACTACATCCATAATTAAAACCCAAGTGGTTTAAGGATCGGAAATGGAAGCAAAATGCCACAGTTATCATTGAGGATCTTGGATCAGATTCTCAGGAGGAAACAAAAATAATAATTGTAGGTGTTAAAGGTAATGCTATTATTGGTAATGATTCTAACATTGGTTCTTCATGTGCTTCTACTTCTAAAGATTAGGTCAGTTCTAAGGATAGAAAAATGAATGCATCGTTTCATATAAGGGTAATTACAAAACAAACTAAGATCAACACACTCATAGATAGTGGATCCCAAGCTAATATCATTTCAGAAGAAGTAATTAAGTAGTTGGTATTAAAACAAAACCACATAGGAAACCTTATCCATTAGGATGGGTATGCAAAGATAAAATATTACAACTAACAAAGCAATGCGATATAAAGTTTGTAGATGAATTCGAATTTGATGTGGTTCCACTAGATATTTGTGGATTTGTGTTGGGTAGCCCATACTTATATGATTGAAAGGCAATTTTTTACAGAGAACATAATCAATATCATTTGTTTAAGGAAGGAATTGAGTATATAGTTGTAATATCCCTCTTATACACCCCTAAATATTTTGTAATTTTGAATGTATATTGTACTTGTTTTTGGTGAGGAGCTCAAGGCCAAGGTCCCACCAGAGAAACCTTGTAATTTATATGAGTTAATATCCTAAGTTGTAGACTTAGGAGACTTAAGACATTGACGCAACTTAACAACGGGAAACTAAAACCACTAGGGCGAAAAGCGAATGGTTAGGGAGCCATAATTTTGATACCATAGTCTTACATATCATCTTAATTATGACAGTGTTAGGGGTAAGGTCCAGGCTCCGATTTCTCCGTAATTGTCCCAACTAAGATACAATAGCCTAGTTATTTAATTCTAATATGATTTATCCATGATAGAGAAGATTACAATCATTTTAACCTCAACATAAAGAGGCAACAATCTAAGGAAATAATTTGTTAAGGGACTATATGTTGTAGTCACCTTAAAAATGGGGAGGAAGATATCATCATATCTATGTTGATATACCTCGATTAATATTAAATGGTGATATACCATTTACCTTGACTAATATATGGTGACACACATTATACCTCAATTAATTTATGATGTTTTATATATATATTCTTTATGACATTACTAAAAGAATATTGATATATATACAACACACACCATTTCTATATTGATTTAAAGACTCGATTTCTTAGCATGATTAACTCATAATCGTGGTGCAATATTTCTTGAGTAAATCATGGGCTAGGTGCCCTTAAAAATAATAAATGGTGTTATTTAGCGCCACTTGTCATGTCTAAGAGAATTGCGGTATGGTTCGAGGAGAGGGACGGAGAATTGAAAAAGGAAAACGCGAGCCATTTGGAGTCTGTTCGGCGAGAGTTCAACGCTGCAAGTGAGCGCAAGTTTGATGGATCTGATCTATACCCTGCGTTTCGAGATCAATTGTGTGGAAAGGACATTGCTGGATGTTTATCTTTGCATCCCTTGAGAGATCACGCTCGGATACACACTCTCGAAATTGAAGGAGGGGAGGCAGTGACTTTACCAACCTGGAGGAGAAAACACTTTGTATCTATGGAAGGGTAGTAGACTACGGACCAATTCCAACCAGCGGCTTGATCATGTTTTTATTTGCACTTACTTGTTAATTATATCTCTGTATTCCAAGTTATTGCAGTGATATTATCTTCGTGATTGTGAAATAAGGGGACAGTCTCGTTAAGAGGACCAAATCTGGTTTCCTTATTTCAATATATATATGACTGTTTGTATATTTATTTAGTTCTTTCTATCAGAAAGAGGACAACCTCACTAAGAGGACAAATTCCATTCTTTGAGACAGATGATTCACGTTATATTTACATACTGTGGACAATCAAGGGACGATTTCTCTTGATAAGAAAAGCAACCCCAACCCTTTGTCTTTTGGAAGTATCCTTTTCATTCAGTTTTGGTTTGTGGTTAGAGAAAGGGGTGTTCACCGAGTGGGAAGCAAAATCAATCTAAAGATCTCCAGTGAACGCTGATCATGTTTGTTGTATAAAAACAGAGTTGGATGCTTATTTTCGAACAGGTTCCTCCCTCTTTGCATTTGTTAGTAGAGAATGTAGTCGTCCTTTGTAGACCCCGCTCCAATTATTCAGGCTTTAAATGAAATGAAGTATTGATCTTCTTGTGGCATATCCTTGTCTGAGTTATCGCACAGATTTGTGCAAGCAATCAATAATTATCCGACAGTAAACCCACCCCTCCTTCCCTGATGGCCACTACTCGCCCTACGCGAAATATTTGGAATTATTAAATGAGACAGGGATAGCTCGATCCGCATCCAAACACCAAAAGCCGCCCGTTGAAGAATGATGAAGGATATTTTGTTGAAAGCGAATAACAACAATTGCCAAAGAGTTGTTGACAAATAACTGGTAGACTATCTAAGCCCAAGAAAACATTTACATGAATACTAAGCGAGAGCATTCTGAGTTGGCTTAAGACGGAGGAAAATCAACGCCTAAGCCTTTAAAATTGATTAATGAGGCATCGCCTTCCTACGAAATACGAATAGATTAGCCTTTAAGAATAGATACAGGTTTCGCTGGTAGGGGCTGCACTTTCATTGTTGGTTGGTGATGGTGATCTCCCAGCCCGACCATCAACGAATACGTATATAAAGCGATTCGTCCTGCCCGCTGTATAATAATAAACTAGGCTAGTTTCGCCCATAGATCAGAGGTATTGGCGCTAGAACCATATCACCCCATTAAAGATGCAAGGGTGGAACTGGTGGTCATAATATGCTTTGGAGCACTTTTTTCTCAGCTTCGTTATTTTGCAATTAGACTCATTGATCCTCATCCATTTTTCTCTAATGCTATTAGAATTGATGTATCTTAATGGTATGGTAAATAGATATAAAATTAACTTGTGTGAAGGTATTTCACTAGGGTTGAGTAAAGATATTTCACTATGGTATAAAGAGTGGTTTATATTAAGGAAAACCATTACATAGTACATATATGGATATAGTTTATATATATAGGGTGGTTCTTAGTGTGTAAAGGATATTGAGAGCACACCGAGCCCGTTTGATTGTATTATAGGTTATGTATTAACAAGTGAAGGGACATCCCTAGATCTAGATAGGTTAATGGTTCCGTGGCAATAAAAAGGAGGAATAAGTAAAGGGAGGCTTTAGTCTTGAGTTTAAAACTTGGTTACAAACATTATTTTTATTGTTATGTTGCATACATAATTGGTGATTGATCCATCTCAATTCAATGAATTACTTAAATGAGCATTTCTAATTTTATTAGTAAATAACTTAGAGAGAGAGAATTTACGAGAATAACAGAAAGAAAGTATGGCAACAATGATGTTGCGGATTGTAATCTTTTATCTGGATAAATATTACATGAGGCGACAGTTTTGTGGACGTAGCTCATGGATTGGGTGAACCACATACATTGGTCTCTCTCTTATGTGCTCTTGGTGTATTTTATCTTATGTGCTCTTGATGTATTTAACTTATGTTATAGTTGATGCGATGATATAAATTGTCGAATGATTCCATATGAGTGTTTTAAATCCAAAGAAAGATTATATAGTTTGATCATTTATAGCTTGTCGTCTAGTCATTAATTTGGTCATATGTGTTAGTACTAGATTTGTACCTTCAATTTTGCCATATTTTGTATTTATTTTATTTTATTTCTTTATTTTTTCCCTATAAGTTAAACCTTAGTTTCTGGACCATTTTTTCTATTTCTATTTTTATTTCTTATTCATATTTATGCATTTGCAAGATTATGAATTATAAAATGGCTTATATTTATTTAAATTCTTCCTAAAAAGTCTTCTATGAGTGATTTCATCTATATGCTAACCCATTTTGCCTAAGTATTCTTTTGATTTCTTAAAATATGTGATTTTACACATCCCAGTAGCGTAATATATGGAGGTTATACATACTAGAGCTGTTGGAATGTATGTTTTCTCTATTTTAGTCATGGTCATTGGGCATAGATTACGAGGATATGGAAGTGAATTTCAAAAAACCCAAAGAGGTTTTTGTCAAGAACGGGCTCATTCACAAAAACCTCTCTCATTTTTGCAACAGGTGTCATGGTTTGAAATATTCGAATTGATCTTTACGACCTATTTTTTAGGGTTTAAAATATTAAATCATTTACTGTTTTAGTCACAAACGTTCGACCCATATTCCGATTGATTGGTGAATAATTTTTAAAAACCAAGAGAGGTTTTTGTTCATTACATACCCATACATAAAAACCTCTCTTATTTTTTTCACAAGTGTCTCGGATAGAGATATATGGAGGGTTATTTGAGACCCATTTTTCAAAAATTCACCAAATTTCCCTTAGAATCCGATTTTGCTATTTTGGGCATATTCGAACCCAGAGTTTTGGATTTGATAAAAAAAAATTGTAAATATTATGTAATTATAAAAAGGAGAACAATAGTGGTGCCTAGTGGGAAATTTGTTTTGGAAATGGGTTAGATGCTATAGAACTATTGTACCAGAAACACATATGATAGACTCTCAGTAAGTTTTGAAGATTGTATAGCTTGGAATGATATATATTATATAAGCCATGTGTTGATCTATTTTTTTAGTTGATGTTTTTTTTGGTAGGGGTTTTGGGACAAGTTAGTTGTGCGACACCATGAGTGTCGCGCAAGCTCAAAAGACACTGTGCAACTGAAAGATGGCACGAGAGGCGGGAAATTGACTATTTTTGTATTTTATGTCACTTTTTGTACATTGGACCATATTTTGTGGATATTGGTCATTATTTTGTAGATTCAGTTTGTGGAAATTGAACCCGAGAGATAGAACAATTACACTCACAAAATTGCTAATCAAACATGCAAAATTAACACCAAAGGAGACTGAAATTGGAGCATAACACTAATCTGTATTGATTAAGTGTACAATAGCCAAACTTATGAAGTAATAGGCTGCTGTAATATATAATTACATGATATATTTGAATGCATAAAGATGCCATTCGAAATAGTAAAAAAACAGGCTTACCAAAACTAGTCAAATCCCCCATAGGTGCATAAAGCAGTTTCCAAATATAGGTAGATGCTCACGAATTGGCTAAGTCAAGTGGGGAAGTTAAAGAGGGATGGAAAGACAAATCATACATGCTTTTATTTGGAGAAAAGGAGGGAGGATGATGTGGGAAAAAAAACAAGGCAGTTATAACTAGTCTAGCTTTTCCTTTGCCTTAAATTAGAAATAAAACAAGGCAGCTTTACAGAAAAAGAAGATATGCGCTTTGGAGTATCTGGAATAAAGAAGACATGCTAAAATGGGTTTCCAGGATGTTTCCCAAGTGCTCCATGACTCAGCTTTAGCATGTGTTGACTTATAGGACATGTAGAAGGCAACTAGCATAGAGTGGAATCTAGGAAACTAGGTAATAAGACAAAAATGATTAAATTAATGTCTAAGGTAGGTAACTATGGGTTGATTATTCTAACACCCCCCCTTAAGAATAAATTTATGAGTAAATATCAAAAAACTATAGGGCCTAGCAACAAGGCTTAGTCACCCTTTACATACTGCTTGTCCATACAACCAAGGAAAGAGGCAAATACCCAGTGGGAAAATCCTCCCTTAAACATGGACATGAAAACAAAATTTGGAAATATTTTCATCAATCATGCTTCACAGCACGATCAGCAATCCCTAGCAGTGATTTGAGATTGCTAAATGTCTTCTCACAAAAAACTTTTTTGAAGATGTCTGCTACTTGTTCTGAAGATGCACAGAAGAGTAGATGAATGGTACCATCATGCACAAGCTGTCTGATGTAGTGCATATGGATCTCAATGTGCTTGGTTCGCTGTCTCTGAACTGGATCATTGCATATTTGAATGGTGCTTTGATTATCACAGTAGATAATAGTTGAAAACTTTGATTCGAAGCCACATTCTCCAAGTATTCCCTGTAACCACAAACATTGAGTTGCTGCATTTACAACTCCTCTATACTCTACTTCTGTAGATGAGAGTGCTATGGCACTCTGCTTCTTGCTTGACCAGCTGATTGGTCCTTCTGCAAGCATGAACACATATCATGATGTAGACTTTCGATCTATTTTGTCACTTGCCCAATCACTGTCAATAAACCCAATCAAATCAAGATCAGATTTTGCTTTGTAGAAGATCTCATGAGTTCTTATTCCTTGAACAAAGTTTAGGATCCTTTTGGATTCTCTCCAATGGATCTCATGAGGCTGATCCATGTATCTCGAAGCCACATTAACTGCATAATATAGATAAAGTCGAGTGTGTGTAAAATAAAGCAAACACCCAATCAACTGCCTATACACTGTATTATTTACCATAGGAGAAGAACCTGCTTCTTCAAGCTTAACTCCTGAAAAGAAGGGAGTCTTGCTTGGCTTGCAATCTTTCATGTTGAACTTGTTCAGAAAATCTAAGACATACTTGGACTGATGTACTTTGATTCCATGTTGGGATTGAGCAATTTTGAGACCCAAGAATTGGCTCAACAATCCCAAATCTGTCATAGAAAATGCATGGTTCATTGCATCCTTCAAGGAGGCAATCTCTTTCTTTGAACTTCCTGTAATTAGAAGGTCATCCACATACAAGACAATAATCATCAAAGAACCATGAACCAACTTCAAATAGACATTAGGATTAGACTTGCATGGAACAAAACTCAGTGATAGCAAAAAGCCATCAATCTTGGCATACCAAGCCCTGGGGGCTTGCTTGAGTCCATACAATGATTTATTTAACCTGCACACTAAATATGGATTAGAAACAAACCCTTCAGGTTGCTGCATGTAAATCTCTTTAGTGAGATCTCCATTTAGGAAAGTATACTTCACATCCATGTGATGTACCTCCCACTGCTTCAAAGCTGGAATGGCTAAAGCTAGCCTTATGGAGTCCATCTTTGCCACTGGTGCAAATGTTTCATTATAGTCAATACCATGTACTTGTGAGTATCCCTTGGCTACTAATCTTGCCTTATATTTCAAAGGTCAACCACAGCAGCAAACTTAGTCTTGAAAACCCACTTACATTGAACTAGCTTCCATTGACCCAACAGTAGAGTAGCAGTCTTCAGCTCATGATTCAACGATGGAAAATAATAGAAGAACAACACTTGGGAAATTACATTGAACTCAAATTACGGTCATGACCCAACAGTAGAGTAGCGGTATTCGGCTCATGATTCAACGATGGAAAATAATAGAACAATACGTAGTCTAAAATTTGTGGAAGAAGATACCCAAAACTCTGCGCAATCAAGAAGATGAAAGCCAGCTCAGTAGCTCTGTCTACGTGGTTCTCAATCCACCAGGTTTATCAAGCACCTTAGGCCCTCATTCACGGTGAAATCTTTGCATAAGAAAAAGACAGGCAAAGAGATGCACATGAACATTCATATTGGGGACAATGAAGTTGATTCAGTCTGTCTGGATTTAGGATTAGATGTGAATATCCTGACAAAGCAGACATGGTGAATACCCAGGTAAGGAGTGGAATGAATCAACGGTGAACTCTTTGCATAAGAAAAAGATAGGCAAAGAGATGCACACGAACATTCATATTGGGGACTATTAAGTCAATTCAGTCTGTCTGGATCTAGGATTACATGTGAATATCCTGACAAAGCAGACATGGCAGAAGATAGGGAGGTCGACGTTGGGTTGGTCCCTAGTGGAGCTGCGATTGGATAATCAGGCCAAAGTACAACCAATCAGACATGTGTCGAACCTGGTTGTAGATGTTGAAGGTATGAAGACCTATGTTGATTTCTATGTGATTTAAGTTGTTGATGGTGGATGTAACATCCCCGACCCTCCGACCGACGAAGAGGACGCTACGATACATCAAATCATCCGAGCATCTAGCCCCATGAACATGAACATACATACATATAATGCTGAAGCATGAGACTTAAAAACATAAAACACATTACGATTCATAATCATTCCCATACACAATGGAAAAAAAAACATATCAATTAGCATTCATGCATATACAGGTCATAATTTAACATATATATCATCATTCATTAACAATAAATATGATTGCAGACACAAGTTAGGTAAGAATACTTATCTTATAAAGAGCTTGTTCCACAACCAGCTACGTTGCTGCAACGTTCCACCCAACCGTAGGCTCGCGTGCTCTTTAACCTCTCAGCAATGCTACCAACCTCAAGTTGGGCATGATTCCCCAAGGAATAAGGAACTTAAACAGACTTACACATAGCCATGGATATCAACACCACAAGGGTACACAGTTCAACCAAGCCAACACAGTTGGTTTTATTAGGCGAACAACAAATCAGCCAAGCCAACAAAGTTGGGTTTATCAGGCCATCCAGGAGCTGGGAAAGGCTAATGCTAAGCTAGTGAGCTCACTGAAGAGCTACAGACACCAACACCAGAGCCAACCTGGATTCTAGAACACCGACACACACCCAACACAAGGAAGTCAGTCCATTCTCTGCAACGCAGTCTCTCAGACCCTGATCTTCCCTCCAGTGCTCTTCAGGGGTTGTGGAGAAGAAAGCTAGCTCAGTAGCTCTGTCTGTGTGGTTCTCAACCCACCAGGTTTACCAAGCACCTTAGGCCCTCATTCACCACTCCAAAACAGTCTGAGGAAAAATCCACTGCATGCAAGCAACCAAACATAGCTATTCAAGCTTTTATAGGGGAAAACACAGTCCAACAATCGTGGACAACCAGTAGTATGCAACACTATGAACCCTTAGCACCGATTCTTAATACAATCATTGGAGTAACTGCATAGACTGGAAGATGGGAAAAAAACAAAACTCCCAAACTGTGTGGGATGGAAAAAGACATAGCTAAACACAATGTGGAAGAAAATTACGGTCATGACCCAACAGTAGAGTAGCAGTATTCAGCTCATGTTTCAACGATGGAAAATAATAGAACAATACACAGTCTGAAATTTGTGGAAGAAGATACCCAAAACTCTGCGCAATCAAGAAGATCAAATCCAGCTCAGTAGCTCTATCTGTGTGGTTCTCAACCCACCAGGTTTATCAAGCACCTTAGGCCCTCATTCACGGTGAACTCTTTGCATAAGAAAAAGACAGGCAAAGAGATGCACATGAACATTCATATTGGGAACTATGAAGTCGATTCAGTATATATGGATCTAGGATTAGATGTGAATATCCTGACAAAACAGACATGGCGAATACCCAGGTAAGGAGTGGAATGAATCCACGGTGAACTCTTTGCATAAGAAAAAGACAGGCAAAGAGATGCACATGAACATTCATATTGGGGACTATGAAGTCGATTCAGTCTGTCTGGATCTAGGATTATATGTGAATATCCTGACAAAGCAGACATGGCAGAAGATAGGGAGGTCGACGTTGGGTTGGTCCCCAGTGGAGCTGCGATTGGATAATCAGGCCAAAGTACAACCAATCAGACATGTGTCGAACCTGGTTGTAGATGTTGAAGGTATGAAGACCTATGTTGATTTCTATGTGATTGAATTTGTTGATGGTGGATGTAACGTCCCCAAACCTTCGACCGACGAAGAGGACGCTACGATACATCAAATCATCCGGGCATCTAGCCCCATGAACATGAACATACATACATATAATGCTGAAGCATGAGACTTAAAAACATAAAACACATTACGATTCATAATCATTCCCATACACAATGGAAAAAAACATATCAATCAGCATTCATGCATATACAGGTCATCATTTAACATGTATATCATCATTCATTAACAATAAATATGATTGCAGACACAAGTTAGGTAAGAATACTTATCTTATAAAGAGCTTGTTCCACAACCAGCTACGTTGCTGCAACGTTCCACCCAACCGTAGGCTCGCGTGCTCTTTAACCTCTCAGCAACACTACCAACCCCGAGCTGGGCATGATTCCCCAATGAATAAGGAACTTAAACATACTTACACATAGCCATGGATATCAACACCACAAGGGTACACAGTTCAACCAAGCCAACACAGTTGGTTTTATTAGGCGAACAACAAATCAGCTAAGCCAACAAAGTTGGGTTTATCAGGCCATCCAGGAGCTGGGAAAGGGTAATGCTAAGCTAGTAAGCTCACTGAAGAGCTACAAACACCAACACTAGATCCAACCTGGCTTCTAGAACACCCACACACACCCAACACAAGGAAGTCAGTCCCTTCTCTACAACGCAGTCTCTCAGACCCTAATCTTCCCTCCAGTGCTCTTCAGGGGTTGTGGAGAAGAAATCCAGCTCAGTAGCTCTGTCTGTGTGGTTCTCAACCCACCAGGTTTATCAAGCACCTTAGGCCCTCATTCACCACTCCAAAGCAGTCCGAGGACAAATCCACTGCATGCAAGCAACCAAACATACATATTCAAGCTTTTATAGGGGAAAACACAGTCCAACAGTCGTGGACAACCAGCAGTCTGCAACACTATGAACCCTTAGCACCGATTCTTAATACAATCGTTGGAGTAACTACACAGACTAGAAGATGGGAAAAGAACAAAAATCCCAAACTATGTGGGATGGAAAAAGACACAACTAAACACAATGTGGAAGAAAATTACGGTCATGACCCAACAGTAGAGTAGCAGTCTTCAGCTCATGATTCAACGATGGAAAATAATAGAACAATACGCAGTCTAAAATTTGTGGAAGAAGATACCCAAAACTCTGCGCAATCAAGAAGATGAAAGCCAGCTCAGTAGCTCTGTTTGTGTGGTTCTCAACCCACCAGGTTTATCAAGCACCTTAGGCCCTCATTCACGGTGAACTCTTTGCATAAGAAAAAGACAGGCAAAGAGATGCACATGAACATTCATATTGGGGACTATGAAGTCGATTCAGTCTGTCTAGATCTAGGATTAGATGTGAATATCCTGACAAAGCAGACATGGTGAATATCTAGGTAAGGAGTGGAATGAATCCACGGTGAACTCTTTGCATAAGAAAAAGACAGGCAAAGAGATGCACATGAACATTCATATTGGGGACTATGAAGTCGATTCAGTCTGTCTGGATATAGGATTAGATGTGAATATCCTGACAAAGCAAACATGGCAGAAGATAGGGAGGTCGACGTTGGGTTGGTCCCCAGTGGAGCTGCGATTGGCTAATACAACCAATCAGACATGTGTCGAACCTGGTTGTAGATGTTGAAGGTATGAAGACCTATGTTGATTTCTATGTGATTGAAGTTGTTGATGGTGGATGTAACATCCCCGACCCTCTGACCGACGAAGAGGACGCTACGATACATCAAATCATCTGGGCATCTAGCCCCATGAACATGAACATACATACATATAATGCTGAAGCATGAGACTTAAAAACATAAAACACATTACGATTCATAATCATTCCCATACACAATGGAAAAAAAAACATATCAATCAGCATTCATGCATATACATGTCATCATTTAACATGTATATCATCATTCATTAACAATAAATATGATTGCAGACACAAGTTAGGTAAGAATACTTATCTTATAAAGAGCTTGTTCCACAACCAGCTACGTTGCTGCAATGTTCCACCCAACCGTAGGCTCGCGTGCTCTTTAACCTCTCAGCAACGCTAAAAACCCCGAGTTGGGCATGATTCCCCAAGGAATAAGGAACTTAAACAGACTTACACATAGCCATGGATATCAACACCACAAGGGTACACAGTTCAACCAAGCCAACACAGTTGGTTTTATTAGGCGAACAACAAATCAGCCAAGCCAACAAAGTTGGGTTTATCAGGCCATCCAGGAGCTGGGAAAGGCTAATGCTAAGCTAGTGAGCTCACTGAAGAGCTACAAACACCAACACCAGAGCCAACCTGGCTTCTAGAACACCTACACACACCCAACACAAGGAAGTCAGTCCCTTCTCTGCAACGCAGTCTCTCAGACCCTGATCTTCCCTCTAGTGCTCTTCAGGGGTTGTGGAGAAGAAAGCCAGCTCAGTAGCTCTGTCTGTGTGGTTCTCAACCCACCAGGTTTATCAAGCACCTTAGGCCCTCATTCACCACTCCAAAGCAGTCCGAGGACAAATCCACTGCATGCAAGCATCCAAACATAGCTATTCAAGATTTTATAGGGGAAAACACAGTCCAACAATCGTGGACAACCAGCAGTCCGCAACACTATGAACCCTTAGCACCTATTCTTAATACAATCATTGGAGTAACTGCACAGACTGGAATATGGGAAAAGAACAAAACTCCCAAACTGTGTGGGATGGAAAAAGACACAGCTAAACACAATGTGGAAGAAAATTACGGTCATGACCCAACATTAGAGTAGCAGTCTTCAGCTCATGATTCAACGATGGAAAATAATAGAAAAATACGTAGTCTGAAATTTGTGGAAGAAGATACCCAAAACTCTGCGCAATCAAGAAGATGAACACACAACAGACTAGCCATCGGTGAGAAAAAGAGGGAAGGCGAACCCCCAAACGATGAATTGTGGATATTTTAACTCAGTCTGCGTGAAAGAACTGAACATACTCATGATTTGGTGAGTGGACAGACCAACAACTACGTCATGGGGAGAGAGAGTGAGTGGTGTGGGCGTGGTGGTGGTTTTCCTACCAGCCAATCGATGTCCCAACTAACAACACGGACAAACAGGGTGGTGGTGACACATGGATTTCCCCCATGACTCAATGCTCAACATTCCCCTTTCCTTATACCTTGGAATCATGCCCCTTCTCAATTTAGTTGCCGCGAACATAGCTAGCTTGGTTATTAGATTAAAATGTGTGTTTACATGATTCCATAATTAAATATATGTCGTATGTCCCAATATACCATCGGTGACCATTCCCAAAACATAAACACAATATAACCAAATCGATGGTGGGGCCTTGGCCTTTAGCTCTGCACCAAGATTATTTACAATATGTGTATCATGTATTTTTAATGCAAGCGGGGTTAAAACTGGGGTATTACATTCCCCTCCCCCTTCAATAGCACTGTCCTCAGTGCTTTACAAAATTTGAACAAAAAGCTACACTGGTACCGCCTCAGTGTTCTGCAGGATTGAAAAAAAATGGATGTGCCAATCGCATGGCATCCTCCAGCTCCCACGTAACCTCTTCAGGTCCATAATGCTCCCACAACACCTTTACCTACTCTATGGTTCGGTTCCGGAGCATTGTGACCTTCCTGTCGAGGATGCGCATTGGCCCGATTTGGAACTCTCCCTTGGGTTCCACCTGAATCACATCCCAATTTATCACATGGTTAGGATCATGTACATATTTCTTAATCAAAGAAACATTAAAAACATTATGATCTCTAGTACTAGCAGGCAATGCAAGTCTATATGCAACAGGCCCTATTCTTTCAAGCACTTCAAACGGCCCACAGTATCTAGGTGACAGCTTGGCACAACTCCTAAGCTTCAAGGAAATTTTATTTGCTCTCACTCTGAGGTAAACGTGGTCCCCATCACTGAACTTTCTGTTCATCCTATGCTTATCTGCATAGCTTTTCTATCTGTCTTGTGCTGCCTTCAGATTCTGCCTGATATTTACAACCTCTTGCTCCATTTCCTTAAGCAATTCTAGTACAAGCACAGCTCTGTTCACTGGGTTGTCCCAAGTCACTGGTGTCCTGCACCTTCTTCCGTACAAAGCTTCATATGGAATCATCCCCAAGGATGCCTGTTGTCCATTGTTGTAAGCAAACTCTACCAAGTGTAAGTAATCTTCCCACTTGGTTGGTTTGTCCATCACATACATGCGAAGCATATCTTCAAGCACCTGATTAACCCTTTCTGTCTGCCCATCTGTCTAAGGATGGTATGCAGTGCTGAAGTTTAACTTTGTACCCAAATCTGCAAACAACCCCTTCCAAAAATTGGAAGTAAACTTGACATCTCTGTTAGAAATTATTACTTTCGGCAATCCATGCAGTTTGAAAATCTCCTTCATGAAAATATCTATAATGTCATCAGTCTTGTGCGTAGAATTCACTGGTATAAAATATGCTGCCTTTGTCAACTTGTCTACTACAACCATGATGGAATCATGTTGTCTCCAAGTCATCGGCAATCCTGCAATAAAATCCATGGAAATAACTTCCCATTTCCATTCCGGAATTGGCAAAGGCTGCAACAAACCTGCTGGATGTTGATGCTCAACCTTTACCTGTTGACATTTCACGCACCTGGAAATGTATCCAACCATGTCCTTTTTCATACCTGGCCAAAAGTACTGCTTTCTTGCTGTAGCAATTGTCTTCTTATATCCTGGGTGACCAGAATATGGAGCTTGATGGATTTCATCCATAACAACTCTCCTCAAATCTGCTACATTCAGAATATAAATTTTGCCTTTAAAAGTGAGAAGTCCGTCTTCTTCCAATTTATATCCCTCATACCTCTTCTCAAGACTTTGCTGCTGCAATTTTTCTTTTACTTGCTCATACAATTCATCTCTGGCAACATGATTACCAATCTGCTGGCAACATGATTACCTTCCTGCTGAGTGCATCAGCTACATGATTACCATCTCATACAATTCATCTCTGGCAACATGATTACCATCTCTAGCAACATGATTACCTTCCTGTTGAGTGCATCAGCTACCTTGTTCTCTTTTCCTTTTATATGCTTGATTTCAAAATCAAACTCACATAGAAATTCTAGCCATCTTGCTTGCCTAGCATTCAGAGTAGGCTGATCAAATAAATACTTCAGTCCACAGTGATCTGTTCTGAGCTCAAATCTTTTGCCCATCAAGTAATGTCTCCACATATTGAGAGTATGTACTATGGCTGCAAGCTCTAGATCATGAGTGGCATAGTTCTTCTCGTGCTCCAATTTTCTTGACTCATAACATATCACGTGGTTGTCCTGCATAAGGACTCATCCAAGCCCTTGTCCGGATGCATCGGTACATACCACAAAATCTTTCTCTGGATCTGCAACCTTCAACATTGGTGCACTGGTGAGAAGATTCTTCAGCTGCTAGAAGCTTTCTTCACACTTCGAAGTCCATTCGAACTTCATCCCCTTCCTTTGCAAAGAAGTGATGGCATGTGCAACCTTAGAGAATCCTTCAATGAATCTCCTGTAGTATCCTACAAGTCCTGTAAAATATTTTACATCCGTCACATTTCTTGGAGTAGGCCAATTCATAATGGCTTCAATCTTTTCAGGGTATACTGATATAGCCTCTTTTGAGATAATGTGACCCAAGTACTAAATTCTATCCCTGTAGAAGTCACACTTGCTCAGTTTTGCATACAATTGATGCTCCCTGAGCACTTGCAATGTCAGTCTCAAATGCTCTTCATGCTCTTCCTCATTCTTTGAATAAACAAGAATGTCATCAAGGAAAACAAGAACAAACTTGTCCAAATACTTACTGAAGACATTGTTCATAAGGCACATAAATGTGGCGGGTGCATTTGTGAGACCAAATGGTACCACTATGAATTCATAATGTCCATACCTTGTCCTGAAGGCTATCTTATGAATGTCTTCAACCTTGATTCTCACCTGGTGGTAACCAGACCTCAAGTCAATCTTGGAAAATACCTTTGCTCCTCTCATTTGATCAAAGAGGTCATCAATCCTGGGTAAAGGATATTTATTCTTCATAGTAACCTTGTTCAATTGTCTGTAATCAATACATAACCTGAGTGTACCATCTTTATTCTTTACAAACAGAACCGGTGCTCCCTAAGGAGACACACTCGGTCGGATATATTTCTTTTCCAACAACTCTTGCAGTTGCATCTTCAATTCTAGCATCTCCGGTGTACTCATTCTGTAGGGTGTCTTGGATACTGGTGCTGCTCCTGGAACAAGTTCAATGGTGAAATCAATGTCCCTCTTTGGAGGAAGTCTTGGAATCTCATCAAGGAATACATCCTTGAATTCCTGTAACACCTGATAGTCCTCCAACCTAGAAGTTTCATCTCCAGTTGGTTCCAAAATATGAGCTGCATATAGCTGGTAGCCTTTCCTACAAAACTTCTTCAACTGCATTGCTGAAACCTACCTTACTGAAATTACCTTTGGAATAACCTTCACAACTACTGGGTTTCCTTCTTCATCTGTGCATTCAAAATTCTTGTTATCACTAGTACATGTGATCAATTTTGCCACGGAAAAAATGTGGCAATATCCATGGAAAAGCGTGGATATTGCCACGTCTAAGTGTTTTTTGTTCCGTGGAAACTATTTCGTCGCAATAGCGACGACCCCTAATTTGCGTCGCAAGAGCGACGACCCTTTCCGTCGCTATAGCCACGCTCTGTATAAAGGTTTTTAAAAAATGGAGATCCAAGCCGTCTCTATAGCCACGCACGTCCGTCACTATATCCACGGACTTCCGTCGCTATATCCACGGACTGCCGTCGCTATATCCACGGACTTTCCGTCGCTATATCCATGGACGACCGTCGCTATATCCACGGACTCCCGTCGCTATATCCACGGACTGTCGTCGCTATATCCACGGACTCCCGTCGCTATATCGACGGTGGGTGAAATTTAAAAAAAAAAAGATAGTTGCAGCCGTCGCCAGCTTATGCAACCAGCAAATCGAGGCCTGTACACGAACAGGGTGAACCCCAGTATGAATATGGGGCACAAGAACTCGAAATGCTTCAGGTGTATGAAATTATGAATGGCATTTTCAGTTGCATTTTTAACAAGTGCTATTTCTCCTTCACACAATACCTCAAAGAGAGTCTTTGAAGGTGCATCAAATATATGTCCAAAAAATGTTATAGCAGGCAGGCCCTACTGGTCTCGTTGCCGCATTCTTCATTATTTATTTGCAGGTTTACGTGCAAGCTTTATCATGGATAAAGAATTGAGGCCAAGGTGGATCGATCCAACAACCAAGGGAAACCAGGTCAAGACGCTCCATTCTCATGATAAAATTTAGCCATGGCCCATCAAATATTCACTATGTGATCTCCGGTCTGTGTTATTTGCTACTCAGCTCGTGAATGAAATCTTCAGCAATTTTTCTCCCTTTAAAACGAATTTGCCTGAAAATAAGTGCTGATCACCACCATTGTCAAAAAATTGATTGGCAGCATGTAGGATTGAGTGCCTGTGAGCACTGGCAAGCAGTCCAGATATTGCTGATTGTTCCTTTCTTGCTGCAATCAAATGAAACAATATGCTAAAACTGTTTTCAATTTGCAAAAGCTTTCCAGGAAAAATGTCCAGAACTTCAATAATTCCAGAGAAATCAATTTCCGAGATACTGCCATAAACTTCAAACCCTTTTGATAGATACGACTGAAGAGGCTTCCAAACTAGTACATTTTGTAGATCAATTAAAACTGAAGCATATCAAGCTGCCTCACATTTTGCAGAACAATTAAAATATTAGAGGTTTTTGTTAATTTTTGGGTACCAGTCATTCTTTGAAAATTAGGGGGCCTCTCCAGCCGTTCTAAAACTCCCCAATCCCCAACCCTCAGCAAAACATAGAAATAACAAAATGGGTATCCAGTTCAATAACTATAGCTAGTGGGCAAACATCCTGTTTGAAAAATGCAGAAAAATCCCCTTTTACCCAAACCTCAGCAAAACATAGATGTTGACAAAATGGGCATCTAGTTCAATAATTTCAGTTATTCGACACAAATTCTGTTAGAAATATGCAGAACCAGATGGGACAAGTATATTGACTCCCAACAAAATCAAAGTTCAAGCCCCACATTTTGTAGATCACTTAAAATATTAAAAGTTCTCAATGTAGGTGCTCTCCAGCCATTCCAAAGCTCCCCAATCCCCCAACCTCAGCGAAACATGCTAATAACAAAATGGGTATCCAATTCAATAACTGTAGTTATTGAACAAACATCCTGTTTGGAAAATGCAGAAAGATCCCCATACCCAAACTGTGGAAAACCATAGAAATTGACAATATCGGTATCAGTTCAATAATTTCAGCTATGGGACTCAAATTATTTTAGGAAACAGAGATCCAGATGGAACAAACACATTCACCCCAACAAAATCAATGTCCAAGCACTTGGAAATAGCAATCTTAATGAACTTTGGCAAAAGTATACATGAACTCGACAAGTATACATGGGTTCAGTGAGTTGACTTATCTCTCAATTCACTGCAGTTCAATATAGTTCAATTGACTTGTCTTCAGTTCAGAGCATTGCAGTTCATTTCAATGCACTGTAGGGCATGCACATGCTATTCATTGAATTGCTTGGTCATTAAGCCAAGTCGATTCTTGCCTAGCAGAGCATGCCACTTGAAAGGCTTCTTGGTTGCTATTTTGGCCACAATTAATCTATCATGGATTGGAGAATAATGTGCCCTAGTGGGCCTTATCTACGGCTTTTCTTGGAGGATCCTCATAGTGAATAGTAAGGATCCTCATAGTTGCAATTCACTTGAGTGAAAAATAATTACCTGAGAAGCAGATGTACTTCTATGATTTGATTTGAAAGTATCTGCAGTTGCAACCGGCTGTAGACCAGAGGTCACAAGTTGATTGAACTTCCTTTTCTCAGGTCTCTCCTGATAATTTTTTAAGGACATGAACTGCTGTAACGCCGTAGCTTTAGTCCAATAAGTCCATTGCATACTTGATTTTGGCACAGATACTGCAAGAGGAAGATCACATTTATGTCATTTTTAAAATTATAACCATCAATTCAAATTAACTTGATTTGATTAAAAAAGGCTTCTGCATGCTATGTTAAGAATGCATATTAATCTTGATATTATCTGCATCATTTCAAACTTTCAAAGTGTATTTTTTCAGATTGAAGTTGTGTGCTGAACGATGTCAACACGAAATCCCAAGCACAAAGCAAGGCCGTAGAGTGAGATCAATCAGTTCTTTTACACATCAATCAAAATGTTGTGGTCCTCACAACAGACTATAATCGTTTCGATCAAAAGGTTGTTTGATCCAACACTAAGGGAAAACCAGTCATCAACATTTTCAAGAAAATCTAAGTACCGACTTCTGTGGCATAATGACATTGCTGTCAAGAAGCTGTCCTATAGTGAAATGAGGGACATGGATCTATGGCCCTCGAGGATTTCAATGGCTGGATAATTTGAACAATATCTGACCTGAATCCTATGATAAGCAAGACAGCAGAGTGCCCACTAAACCTGTTGCTAGGCAATTGAGATGACATTTGAAGTCTATTTTGCAAAATGATGAGCTGTGGTGCAAGTAGCCCTACACCCAAAAAGATTGCCCTCCCTATCAGATTCTACCCACCTTCCTGTCTAAAAAGCTAAAACATATAGGAAAATCCCCAAACACAGTTCTATCTTTCCATAAAGGAATAATTTTCCAAACAAACAACCATCATTTTTAATTCCATTTTCTTCGATAGTCCTGAGAAACAATGATTGAATATGATGGACAGATTAATGAAAGGAAAACCCACAAAGACAGCAACCAAAAACATTACAAAGGCAAACGGGGCCTCAGAACACTGGTGTGATATGCCATAGATTAAGGTTCTATTCTCAGTATGGTCTGCCCCTACCACATGGCATGTCCCAAGAAAGGGATAAGGTCAGGTCCAAGTCCAGTAACTATGACA
>LPNX011104959.1:0-17450 GCA_001517045.1 Pseudotsuga menziesii
GTAACTTTTAAGCTAAAGTCATTACTATGTTAAGTTACTTTATCGCGCGGCTTGTATCTTCCCAGCCACCTCCTCCAGCCTTGCCGCCGCAATCCAACCAGGAGGGTGCTTTGGATTAGTCTGTGTAACCGACTTAAGCAACAACCTGGCCTTCTTGATATCGGAAATCTCCGCATCGCTGGTAATCTTCATACTCTTGAGATCAGTCAGATACCCCTTGGGATCCACGACAGTCAATCCTGAAACTGAATCAGATAGCCTATCGAGCTTCAAAGATAGGACAGTCCCTCTCCCCTCTCCAACTGCCGTGAGATCGGTCACTGGCGTCTGCGCCCACGACGTCTCAGTGCCACCGGCAGCCCTACTCTTGGGATCCAACGCACTCACATGCTCCTTTTCTTGCCTGGCCTTCTCCAGCAATGTATCTGGAACGGAAACAAAGCTCTCAAACCTTTTCTTCTTGTTCCGGAGCGAATAATCCCCAATCTCTGGTATGCTGTCCCACTCCTCGGTCGAGAGAGAAGACAATTTTCTCTTAAGATCAGCAAACTGTTCTGTGATCTTGGGGTTTGATGCCCTGTACTTTTCAATCTCCTGTTTCAGCCTTGCCTCTCGCCCGTCCTTGCGACGAGAGTCCATTCTTTTATCAATGCTCTCCCAGACGACATCGGCTTCCTTATCGTCTTCATCGTATTCGGCAGAGGCAAACAGACCCACATCGTTACCCTCGAATTCATCAAACTTCTGATTCTCATCATAACCCTTTTCGTCGTCTGCTTCTTCCTAATTATCGACTCTCTCCAGCAACAGATTGATGGGCAGTATCGACTCTGTCCCGTTGAAGACGTCGGGAGACAGGGCCAACCACAGCTTTCACGGTCTGCTCCACTGTATCGACGCCGGGCTTCAGAGGTCCCGCATTTTCCTTAGAGTATTCGTATAATAAACTAGAAAGGCAAACAATTGCCCTCAACACGGCGAAACACGCGTCCACATCAAACACGGCGAAACACGCGTCCACATCAAACACGCGTCTAAAGAAGATTGGATCCATAGACGAAATTGAACAGTGGATTTCCGAACTTCTTCGGAGAGAAACGCCTTATGGCGTAAAAATAGTCCTAGCTTCCAAGCTGTTTATTTAATATACAGTAAGTGCACGTCATTACATTACTTCCATTGTTCCCATGTGTGCAACTATTGACTTTGGTCAACATATTGGATTGTTTAATAATGAGGAAATAAAGAATCCCATGGAGATGACAAACAAAGTAATCCACGAGAGTTACATAAAATCCAGTTGCTATTTTTATATTTCGAGTTTATGCTTTTGTTGTAGATTCAATGGCCATGGTCGAAATAACATTTCCTTTAATTGATGCAGTTTCCTTTCCTCTTGATCTCTGTATAATTTAGCATTTCATTGGCGTTATCAACATACTAAACATGTTATCACTACGTGACTAACTAGCAAATGGGAATACCAATGAAACCATGGCGATAGTAAACTTCTGAATCAAATCTTAATTCCAAGTTTTATGGTTCATGTAAACATTAACAGGACTTTGCTTATGGAATTATTCCTAGACAAAGGGGTTGAGAATAGTTCCTCGATTTTGGTAGTAATTTGATCTCTCGGCTTTTGCGACATAGGCAAAGGGGTTGAGAATCGTTCCTCGATTTTGGTAGTAATTTGATCTCTCAGCTTTTGCGACATAGGCAAACGGGTTGAGAATAGTTCCTCGATTTTGGTAGTAATTTGATCTCTCAGCTTTTGCGACATAGGCATCTCAATTATAGAAAATTTCAAATACTGATTTTTATTTTTGATATTTTTCGCTTTATCCCATCTTGAACTATTTTAATTTTTAATTAAAAGAAAAAAATAATTATGCATATCACTTTATGATTTATAACAATTGAATAAGAAACTTTCTTTATTAAAAACATGCATGTCCAGGAATTATACTAAAATGCAGGTTTCATACATAGCAAAGGTTGCACACAATGATGGGATTAGTGATTGACCAATTGGGCCCTTACGACTTTATGTGACTTTTATATTTAAACTTTTGATTTTTAAGCGCCCAAATTAGGTATTTCTGAATTGGGGTGATTTTTACTTTAAAAAAAGATTCATAAGAATTAGGGGGATCTGCGGCCAATGCCATGCTGGTGGGGCCCCCATTCAGTGCCAACTGAACATAACATCCTCTGAGGAGATATTCATTCCTTGTTATAGTTCTTTGTGCAACTCAACTCCTCTCTTCTAATAATTACATTGCTTATCAAGTTCCAAGCATGCTTCTACCCACCCAATAGTGTGAGATAGTTGCATCGTCTTCAAGTGTTAGTCATCTACCCAAGTCGTTGATGAAAGAAAAAAATCTTTTAGGATGGTGATAAGGTGCAAGAACTTTTAATTTTAAAAACATGGTCTATCTTGTGAAGTTGGAAACTTTATTCCTAAAGTTATTAAGTTGAGTGCCTTCTTTAGTTAAAGGAATTTCATGTCTCTAATTAGGATGAATTTTTTTCTTTTTAGAAAGATGATAAGATCAAAGGATTCATTTTCAAGCTTTAATTTTGTTGGGTTTTATTGTCCATGATGACATGATAATGCTATACATTTAAAGTGTCTTGGAAATAGGTAAAATGCATGATAATTAATATTCCTAAAGTGCCTTACGAACACTTAATAAGCAACTTTTGAGATTTATTTAAAACTTTAAAGTGTATGAATTTCTAGTAATAATGTGAAAATGTCAATTAATTAAATATTGAATTTAAGTTTTTTAAAATAAACAAGTTACATGGTAGCAATGCTTAGTGTAATTAGAAAGTTATAGTTTGCAATAGATGAATAGTTGTCAAATTTCTCAGCTGATGGATAACAAGTAGAGAGGAATAACAATCGACACTAATTGCAGTCTTTTTATGTCGATAGGCATTTTTTTTTTGGAAGGCACTTCTGAAAAACACTGTAGCATATTTGTCATCCCTCCGATGAATCTGCTCTAGCTACGTGTCTTCCCACTTATCGAGCTTACAATGTTTAAGGTTTTGACCAGATAACTGATTTGCGTGGTTATGAAGTTGTATCGATTTCGCCCAGAGTTCACCTTTTTCGGCCATCGTTTGTTAGACCCCTCCCTCTCGAGGATCCGTCGTCCATTAGTTTCAGCGACGAACAACAACTCCATCCATTGTACTTGCTTTCAACTATCCCAAGAAAGCATGTCGTGTCCAGAGTACACAAACGATAGATTAGACTACACCCAATTAAAGATCCATTGCTTGTGTTTAATGCAACCTCCATTATGTGCCATCCCATCCAAATTTAAAATTTGAATTATGAATCACGCGCTGCTCATACATATTTGTTTGAAATTTTGAATTTGCACAAGCCAGTGCTAAATCCATTTCTATCATCAAAATCAGGATTAAAACATAGTTACATTTTGATTTTGCAAAATAAAAATTGCCTATTTCGAAGAAAAAAAATGACCTTCATATCTAGTGGAAGAGTCGTAGTAGGGTTGTCGTGAGCTGTAGGAGTACTTGAACTAGTCCTTCAAAGGATGCAGCAGATGCCAAACAATCATGAGATAGAGAGAGAAGATCACCGACAGATAACCCCATGAATTTCCTCATATGTATTGAGATCAGATCATGATTAAAAAAAAATGAAGATCGTCTTAATTTATAGTTCATCAATGGAGGTTGAACCCTAAAATAGGGAATCAATTTAGCCTTTTGATCTTTTATTAACCTTTTGACCATTGACTTTTACCTTTTAGTCTTTTATGGTCTTTTTAATCTTTTGATCATTTGAATTTTATTTTATTTTAATCTTTTATGATCTTTTTAGTCTTTTAATCTTTTACCATATGGTCCTTTACTTAGAGGGTACTTGGACGAATAGTAAGGGTGCTTGGACCCTTAAGGGGTTTCTTGGTTCATTAAGTTATCTCAGGAGTTCTTCTTGGTCTTCATGACAACTCTAAGTACATCATCAAAAACAAGGAGGATTATTAAGTGGTTATCTTGTTTTCCTAATTGACTTCATGGCCGTGTGCTAGGTATTTTCAACAAGGGGTGGTCAGCCCCTTAAGAAGGTCCCATGACTCATTGACCAAGAGGAGGAGTACATTACCTGCCTAAACCCAATCTAGGGCTTTTAGTGATTACCTAGTTAACTGGCTAGGTGCCTCAGCCATAGGCTGCATCAAGTTGACCCAAGGTTAATGACTTGGTAACTGACCAAGTGCCTCCATTCTCCCAGAGTGGCTCTCAGCCCTAGGCTGAGTTTTCAGTCCCAGACATAATCAAGTTCATGGTAACTGACCAAGTGCCTCCATTCTCCCAGACTATTGCTCTCGATGCTGCTCAAAAATCAACTAAAGGAATGGTAATAAATCTAGATATGGCAAATGCATTTGATCAAGTAAAGCACTATTTCCTTATGGAAGTTTTTAGAAATTTTGGTATCGATGAAGGATTCTTTAATTGGATACAAGAATGTAGTAGATCTTCTTGGATAGTTCCTACGATGAATGGAAGACCCTATACCTTCTTCTAGTCAAGCAGAGGATTAAGGCAAGGGTGCCCATTATCCCCTCTTCTTTATATTCTTATGGTTGAATCCCTAAGCAAAAAATTAGAACATGAAAGAAGAATGGGAAGACTTCCTGGGATCGAATTCACTTGGGGAATCAAGGAAATCAACCATTCTCAGTTTGCAGATGACACACTCATTCTGATAGCATCCTCGTCAATCATTGAAAAAAGATTCAAAAGAGTTCTGCACACTTTTCTAAGCTCCTCATCCAGTAAGATAAACAGTCACAAAGCAAGCTTAATGGATCAAACATTGTAGGGAATAAGCTATGGGTCATATCAAGATTCCTTGGATTTCTCTACTTTGATAAATGGACTTCTTTCATTTATTTGGGCATGCCAAGTTCATTTCATAAGCTTACCTCTCAAGCTTCGCTTCTAGCTCTAAACAAGATGGCAACAAGAATTCAATATCGGGGCAGCCATTGGCTCAACCCGATAGGTAAAATCACCGTTATCAAATCAGTTCTTTCTTCTTTAACAATTTATCAATTTTTAGCTTAGTTAGGTCCAAAAGGAATATCTAAGAAAATAGCCAGAAATTTCATAAAGTTCAAACTGAAATATACAAGAACTCTGAAATTGGGGCATCAATAATGGTGTAAAAAAATTGGTTGATTTCTCATCAAGGACGACCTCAGAGAAATGACAGGGCTAGAAACACCTCTCAACCTTGGAGCCTCTCTCAGCCCAAGCTTCAATTCTATTCAAAAATCTCTCTGGATGTGCTCCCATCCACTAGACAACTCCAAATGTTCGATGTTGGGGTAGCCAAAAAAATTCTATGAAAGCAAGCTATCAATGTCTACTCCAAGCATCTCAATGCGCTTCAAAATTAAATGTGGAAACATATATGGTCAAGGGTCTCACTCACCAAAATAAATACCTTTTGTTGGATCACGACAGACAATAAATCGCTCACTGCATAAAATATTCAAAAGAGGGGGATAATGGGGCTCTTTGACCGTCATTTTGCTAATCAAGTTTGGAATCTTCTATACAAAGGCTTGCAAAATTAGCATGTCAATTTGTCTAATTAGAGTTAAATGTTTATTCACTGGAAGCAACAATACAAAACTTTGCCAAGAAGCCAACCCTGAAATATGACAATACCCAAATTCAAATACTGGGGAATTTGGTTATCATGAAAATTGAAATAAAATCATATTTTAGAACCTTGTAGGGCTGACCTTAACTGGACCAAAAAATTCCAAACTATCATGAGCCAAGAGAAAATATCAAGAAGAGCACAATATCACAATAATTTGCTTATAAAGCTTGAAATTTGCACTTTTTCTGTAATTTCTAAAGAGAAGCCTCCGGACCCTCACGGATCATAATAATTATCACCATTAAAACATCAAAAGTTGTTATCAATAGCTTCTTAACTTAACTCATAGCATACAGGTAAAGAATGCCCCCAAGTATTATAAAATGAGTGCACAACACAACATAGAGGCAGACTGTTTTCCAACCATACCTTGAAGAGATATTGTTCCAACAAATTTGCAGATTCAGTGCCCTCGACTGTGCCCCAAAACCTTGCCCTCCACCAACGATTCTATCTACCTGAAGCTGCTCTTCTCCTTTCCCGCGTTCAATTTGAACATTATAACCAAAATACGCCACACCCACACCCACACCCACACCCCCACCCACACCCAGGATCATATCGTTGCATGAGCCAAAGGAAAAAGGAAACGTGCAGTGTCAATATAACTCTATCTTGCAGATGAAAAGCAGCTCGGATCAGTAGTTAACCCGTCGATGTGGCAGCTCAAAGGAAGCCCATATATTTTTTACGGCAAATTTTAGTTAATTTGGGTTTTTTTTGGCTTTTTCTGAAAAAATATTACCCAGGTAAAAAATTGATAAAAGAGTTGTCACAACACATATAGTAATATCAAAAAAAAAAACATGGATACATTTGATTGTGTTCAATGTGATAACCATTAGACTATGAAATTCTAGAAACCTAGGCTATGTAACAAAGGATTTTTTGAAGTCTTACATATGTGTCATATGCACATGACTACCCACACAACTAACTGAAGTACACTGAACTCTTGCACATAAGCTATATGGTCGTGCACATAAGTGATGCACCTAACACAACTAACAAAACTAACCATGCATCTTATACCCATTATACACCTAAAATAATCAACAAAACTAACTAGTGCACCTACCTTGGATCCAATCCATGCACCTAGCACATGCATATAACTGACACTCATACACATAAGAAACACATCTAAATTATAAACCTACGTAAACAACTAACTCACACACCCACATACATAAGCACCACACCTAACGTGAGTAATACACTTAATCCATGTACACAAGTGATGTACACATAATCTAGACATCTAACATATGCATATATGCACACACCCATGGACATAAGCAACATAATTAATGTGATCATTGCACCTATATGCACATCTAATACATGCACCTTACCTTTACACATAATTCACGTAGCTAACTCATACACTTGACTCATTATATGCAACACACTTATCCCCTTTGTGACTAAATCTATACTTGTGTCTCCTTATATCGCTATTAGTGAATCTATTTGTGATCTTCAAAGGGATTCTGCAAATGGATGTGGACATTCAAACAATGAACGATGAGGGCTCTAATACTAATTATTTGTGAGTTAATTTATTTTGATTATTCCTTGATGGTGAGTGCAGATGTTGAGTGAAGGCTGGTAGAATGGGAATGTACAGGTCCTTGGTAAGTACTCATCCTAGACCCAAAGGGACGATGACGAAGAAGGTGGGATGATCTAGCACAAGTACAAAGGATAGAGTGACATGTAGGGAAATGATTATGGCAGTTATGAGGAAGGGTGGCGCCAAGGGTTCTTATTTGGGGAGTAGGTTGAGAGGATGGGCGTAAGTCTTCCTTCTCTAGTTATATGTTTGCACTTGTCCATGCTAGAGAGGAGCAGTGATTGTGGTCCTCGGTGTGTCTATGGTGAGGTGTGAGATCTAGGTTTGTGGGCCACTAGAGCCCATAAAAGAAAGGACCAAACTGCCCTACTTTTCAAATCTTTGGTTCCCACTACCATCCGGGAAGAAATGGAGAGCATTGATTAGGGCATGTGGAAACAAGCTCATGAGATGAAGGAAATGTTGAGTTTTTGGGCAGCATCGAGAGCCATTCTCTGGGAGAATTGGCATCAACCTAGGGCTGAGAACCTCGTTAAGGACCAGGACACTGATGACATAAGATCCCTCATGCAAATCAACAAAAAACCTTTCTTATGATGAAGATTCAGGAAGACAAGTTGACCATTTAAAAGAGGACCAATACTTATTGGTTGAGTCATCGAGACTCAAGCCAAAAGGTCTTGAAGACCCTAAGGGTTCTAGGGCACATTTGATCGTGAAGACCAAGAGGAGCTAGAAGATAATTTATCTAAGCCTTCATGAGAAATTAGAAGAGGGGATTTTAATGATCTAAGTTGCTTGTATATGATGATTGGGCATATGTGGGCAATTAAAAATCAAGAGAAGGGCCACAACCCCCACTTGTATAAGGAGAATGGGTAAATAGACCAAGTAAAATGTTAATGAACCCTAACCAGCATTAAAATCCCAACATGAAGTTATATGAAAAACCCTAATTAAAGTATTAAAGTAATTTTAATTTGGTAAAATTAAAAATTACAAAAAATGGTTTTTGAAAGGTGGTTTCCTCAACTTGTGGATTTATCCCACTCAATGATGGATTAGAAATAGAAAATAACTCTCATATGATCTACACACATTCATGATCTTTAAACCTAATTGAAAAGAAGACAATACATGGGGTTATGTTGGTATTTCTTCTCTCTCTTCGTCATGAAAGGTATGATCAATTTGGGATGGCACACAAAAAGTCTTGTTGAGGTTTGCTTTTGGGAGTCCATGGCTCTACAAGGAAATCGTAGCCCTTCTAGGGCTCACTCCTCTCATCCCGTAGCTCTTCTCTACCATTCGCAACTCTAGCTAGGGCTTCACCCAAGCACCTACATCCCTGTTAAGGTTTGTAGTAGTCACATGCAGCCCTGCCAAGCCACCTAAAGTCAGTTGAAGGCACCTGAAGTATAAAAAGGGGACACAAAGACTACACAGGGTTTTCGTTACTCCAAGAAGTATACAAAAGTATGAAATAACCTCTAACTAGGGATTCTGACACACTGTAGGACATCATCAAGTATTTAAAGGAGACCACTGAAGGTTGAAATATGGAGCAACCTTTTTCTTTTCTTTTTCATCTAGGGATTTTAGTTACACTTATTTGCACCATTCACAAATATGCTATAGCTTAATTCAATCCAATGAGTTCCTACTTTCATATTCTTGGTCGGCTTCCTTCATTAGTGGGGTTAACTCCATGCCATACTCCTAAGTTTCAAGCAGGTTTGACCCAACCCGTATAGCAACCCTGAGTGTATAATTACGGTATCTCCATACGAAATTTAGACCGGGCCGAATCTTACTTAGTTATAAAGGGTTTTTATGCCCATGTTGTATCTTAGGGCGAAGAGCTATTTGATTGAATTGGATACAGAAATCCCTTTAGTTTGACCAGTTCTACTTAATGAAAAATGCATGGAAAAGGCTACAGCTTAATTAAATTCAATAAGTACACAACATAGAGGTAGAGTGTTTACAAACCATGTCTTGAAAAGATATTGTTTCAACAAATTTTCAGATTTTGTGGCCTCAACTGTGCCCCAAAACATCGCCCTCCACCACCGATTCCGTCGATTTGTAGCTTCTCTTCCCCTTTCCCACGTGCTCTTTCAACATTGTAGCTTCTCTTCCCCTTTCCCACACCCACACCTACACCTAGGATCGTATCGTTGCATGATCCAGAGGACAAAGGCAGCATGCAATGCAAAAAAATACTCGATCTGGCAGCTCAAAAGCAGCTCGAATCGGTGCTTCAATTTGGCAACAAGTTCACCCATCGATGTGGAAGGTCAAAGGCAACCCATATATTTTTCAGGGGAAAATTTCCTTAATTTGATTTTTTTTCATTTTTCAAAACATATTACCGGGTTAAAAAAATGATAAAAAGTGATCACAACACTTTGTAAACCAAAGTCTAATTTGTAAAGCAGTTTTCTAAATGTTAATAGAAAATAGAAAAAAAAAAGATTAATTCTTCAAAAAAGCATAATATAGTTGTTAAACTTACATAATCTTGGTGTTCTTGAGGTATTTGAGGATTTTTAATCTATTTATACATTCAAAAACATAATTTAAACACTTCAAAATTCATATTTTGAGAAAATTGTTTTTACTGGATTCCAATAAAAAAAAAAACTTTACTTGAAAGTCCAAAACCTCTACCAAGTAGACTACTCCATTTCCAATGATATCACAAGTACAATATCTACTTGAACCATCGAAAGTGTATATTTTTTGTGATATTCAAACACCTATTAAGATGCATTATCTCCCAATAAAGAATAATTAAATGCCCTTTAAAAGTGCAAGCTATTAGTAAAGTACCCCCACCATATTCATTTGGACAATTACAAAGCCTATAAGGAAAATCCAACTTCTTGAGATACTTTGTCCTAGATTTTGTCATGTGTTCACACAACTTCTTAATATTTTTATTGTAACACCACAAAATCCCCTTTCAATGGATAGACCAGGTACAACAAGTTTCTAATACACTCAATAAAATGTTATCAAATTCCCTACTAATAAGTCCTCTAGATTTTAGTAAGAATTTTATCAATTATATTTCAACTTCCTTTGTACTTGTTGATGGGATATTGGTACAAGATGTCCTATATGTATATGAACATATCATATACTATGTAAGAAAAAAATTCTATGAACCACCACTTCAATATGACCATAAAGAAAAACTAGTGTCAATTGTCATCCATTCATTACAAAATTTATGACATCAAATCTTATTTCGAATAATGATAGTTGTTGCAAATTCATATCTGATGTACTATGTTAGCCTATGAATTATCAAATCCGATGTACTATGTACTTAGCCTATGAATTAAGTTCTTGTATAACCATTAAAATATTAATAGTAGTTTTACCCATTGAGTGTGAAATACCAACCCTTCACATGGTAGTCAAATTACTTCTCGACAGTGCACCATTAGAGAAAAGGCTAATATCTTTTGAAGGAGCCAATGAACACCATTAATCTTTGTTACAAACTAATGAGGCCATGAAAAAACATTCCAAAAACCAATATGACTACGAAGTCTATCCCCACACCTTCCAAAAGGGTGATTCACTCTTGGTCTATGATGCATACAATGAAACTATGGCTCTAAGAGATATCAGTACTCCATAGTGCATCCATTTCATTGTCCAACATTGCTTAACAAAGGGAGAATATGTGTTGGCTTTCTCGATAGGTGAGCACTTTAAAGTCCCATTCAATAGGTTATATTTGAGGTAGTTCTACCCGTGAAAGATAATATATATCTATAGTAGCCCACGAAGGTTAGAGCAATTGGAAATGAGTAATTGAGATGAGAAGTTGTAAATGGAAGCTCAACAATTCTTAGTACATCATTTGGCATTTGAAAAAATCAGTTAACTTATTTTTCTTTCAAGTTGATTTTCATTTTTCATAAATGTTTTTTTAATTAATATGTTAATCCACGAGTCTCCAAAAACCATAACACGGGTTCTCATTGGTTCTTAAGTCTAGTTGAGTAAAGAAAGAGAATTATTTATGTCAATCAAGTGATTTCAAGAGAATGTTGATATATTAATTTTACAAAAACTGTTAACATAACACCACTTAAAGAGCTAGTTGAGTAGTGAGGCGCTTCATGCTAACCAATAGAAGAAGTAGATCCTTTCTTTTATTCAAAGTTACCAATCAAGAAATATCCATTCGATCCATCCCATAACTAAATATTTGAATTTAGAAAATAAAATTGTTTATAAAGACATTGGACAATTGGAAAATAAAATTGTTTATAAGGACATAAGAAAACTGGAAATAAAATTGTTTATAAGGACATAGGAAAACTTTGGTATTTTGTAAGTTGTGAAATTTTGTTCTCACTTGTAGGAGAAACAAGATAATGAGGACATAAGAGATGTTGTAGAAATAAAGAAAATTTAGATTTAAGATCTATATGTTGGCCAAAATATAGAAGTTGGGTCACTCAACAACAAGGTCAAATGATTGACCAACAAGAAATAGTTAAAATAGTTATAACTACCTAATCTACCTTTTCTTTAAGCACTATATAAAGATAATGATACGATGTATGGTTGGAATATTAGTGGATAAAAATACATAATAAAGGCACATATCATTGGCTCTGTTAGAATAATCAACCCATAGTTACCCATATTTGACGTTAATTAATAATTTTTTTCTTATTCCTAGATTCCTAGATTCCTCACTATGCTTGTTGGCTTCCACTTGCACCTAGAAGTGAACACATGCTAAAAATGGGTCATGGAGCGCTTTGGAATCATCCTGGAAACATTTTTAGCAAGTTTGCTTTTATTCCTGGTTTGTAAAAGCACAGTTCAGCTTTTTCTGAAAGTTGCCTTGCTTTACAATAGTTTTAAGGCAAAAAGGAAAAGCTAGTCTAGGAGTAACTGCCTTGTTTTTTTCCCACATCATCTTCCTTCCTTTTCTCCAAAAAAAGCATGGCTCTGATTTCTTTCCATCACTTATTAGCTGGCTATCTGATTTATCCAATTCGTGAGCATCTTCATAGATTTTGAAAGTGTTTTATGCACTTATAGGGGATTTGACTAGTTTTAGTAAGCCTTCTTTTTTACCAATTCGAATAGCATCCTTATGCTTTCATATCTCTAATGTAATTATATATTTGGAAATCCTATTACTTGATGAGGTTGAATGATGTACACTTATTCAATACATGATTGTGTTATGATCCAATTTCAGTCTCCTTTTGTGTGAATTTTGCATGGTTGATTAACAATTTTGTGAGTGTAATTGTTTTATCACTTGGGTTCAATTTCCACAGGCTCTACCTATGACTACTAATTTCTTCTTTCTGTTGTCACTGAGTTTTGTTCAATGCAAGTATGATATGAATGTCTATTTGAAGTTGATTCATGGTCCTCTAATGATTATTGTTTTATATGTGGATGACCTACTGATTACAGGAATTTCAAAGAAAGAGATTGCCTCCTTGAAGGATGCAATAAACCATTCATTTTCCATGACAGATTTGGGATTATTGAGCCAATTCTTGGGTCTCAAAATTGCTCAATCCCAACATGGAATCAAAGTTCATCTGTCCAAGTATTATTCAAATCTTCTCAACAAGTTCAACATGAAAGATTGCAAGCCAAGCAAGACTCCATTCCTCTTAGGAGTTAAGCTTGGGGAAGCATGTTCTTGTCCTTTGTTAAATAACACACTACATAGGTAGTTGATTGGGTGTTTTCTTTATCTTACACATACTCAACTTGACTTATCTTATGCAGTTAGTGTGGCTTCAAGATACATGGATCAGCCTCATGAGATCCATTAGAGAGCAGCCAAGAGGATCCTAAACCTTGTTCAGGGAACAAGGACTCATGGGATTTTCTTTAAAGCAAAATCTGACTTAGAGCTAGTTGGATTTACTGACAGGGATTGGGCAGGTGACAACACAGATCGAAAGTCTACTTCAAGATATGTTTTCATGCTTGCATATGGACCGATCAGCTGGTCAAGTAAGAAGTAGAGTGCCATAGCACTCTCATCTACAGAGGCAGAGTATAGAGGAGTTGTGAATACAACTACTCAATGTTTGTGGTTGCAGGGGATACTTGGAGATTGTGGGTTCGAATCAGAGTTTTCCACTGTCATCTATTGTCACAATCAAATCACCATTTGAATCTCCACTTATCCAGTTCAAAGATAGCAAACCAAGCACATTGAGATCCATATGGACTATATCAAGGAGTGTGTGCATGATGGTACCATTGCTCTACTCTACTGCACATCTTCAGAGAAGGTAGTAGACATCTTCACCAAGGTGTTTTGTGAGAAGACCTTTGTTGATCTCCAATCACTACTGGGGATTGCTGATCATGTGGTGATGCATGATTGATAAGAATATTTCCAATCATTTTGTTTCATGTCCATGTTTAAGGGAGGATTTTCCCTTTGGGTTTTTGCCTCTTTCCTTGGTTGTATGGACATGCAGTATGTAAAGGGTGACTAAGCTTTGTTGCTAGGACCTATATTTTTCTGGTATTTACTCATAAATTCATGCTTAAGAGGGGGTGTTAGAATAATCAACCCATAGTTACCCATATTTGACATTAATTAATCATTTTTGTCTTATTCATAGATTCCTAGATTCCTCACTATGCTAGTTGGCTTCCACTTGCACCTAGAAGTCAACACATGCTAAAACTAGGACATGGAGCGCTTTGGAATCATCCTAGAAACATTTTTAGCAAGTGTGCTTTTATTCCTAGTTTGTAAAAGCACAATTCTGCTTTTTTTGAAAGTTGCCTTGCTTTACAATAGTTTTAAGGAAAAAAGGAAAAGCTAGTATAGGAGTAACTGCCTTGTTTTTTGCCCATATCATCCTCCTTCCTTTTCTCCAAACAAAAGAATGGATCTGATCTCTTTCCATCACTTATTATCTGGACTATATTATTTAGCCAATTCGTGAGCATCTTCATAGATTTGGAAAGTGTTTTATGCACCTATGGGGGATTTGACTAGTTTTAGTAAGCTTGTTTTTTTACCAATTCAAATAGCATCCTTATGCTTTCAAATATCTGATGTAATTATATATTTGGACAGAATATTACTTGATGAGGTTAGCTGATGTACACTTATTCAATACAGGATTGTGTTATGCTCCAATTTCAGTCTCCTTTTGTGTGAATTTTGCATGGTTGATTAGCAATTTTGTGAGTGTAATTGTTCCATCTCTTGGGTTCAATTTCCACATGCTCTACCTATAACTACTAATTTATTCTTTTCTATTTATGTATTGATTCTATAAATTAGACTATAATGCATCAATTTCTTACTATTGTATAATTGGTACTGAAATTAGAAATCCATGTGTAATCTCATATGTTACAACAACTACAAAACATGATCATCGAATTATCAAAACAAAAGAAGGCCATGAGAGTCAATACCATCAATGGAAGCAACAAAAGCAAACTATTAAGTGTTATGACTTATATAAGATGAACTTCCACTTTAATGATGAGCATCATGTGCGCAAATACCTTTTGACATAGGTTAGTGATCCTCTAACATATGATCAAGGGAAGTAGATAATAACTTTAAACTTGAGTCCTCGTACATTATCTTCTACACAATACTTGCAGACTAACGTCCCTCAAACACTAAAGTGAGTGCAACACAAGCAATTGCACGCCTACGGTGGAATATCATAACATTTTCGAAGACTCAATAAAAGTCCCTCTACATTGTCAAGGCTAACACATCCAATAGGAGAAGAAACACTAGTAGATGGAGCACCTCCAATCCTGAATGAAAACACTTGTAACTATTCCTTTTCACATCACATGTCACCATACAACCAAAATATTAGCACAAGAATTAGTAATTTCATCGTCAAGGTCTTTCAATCCCACCTTGATTGCCTCACGAAACACTACATCTAGTTGATGGCACTATTTGTCAACATATGGTCCCATCCTAGGATTTTGCACATCCGATCCAACCTTGTCATAATCATGTTGATAGTGATTCTTTGCATGATATATGGGAACAATCAACCCAACATTTGCACACACAAAACAAAACATAGTAAATAAATACTCATATATTACACATCAAGCCCCCCCTTAGCACAAGGGTGTGTTTGGTTCTTCAAAACAATCCATCCTTGCATAGGAACATTCAATAAACATCTAAGGAATATAATACCACAAGGCATGAACCTCAAAAGTGAAATAGTTACCCATCTCATCACCCATCATCTAGAGTAATAACTCACCCCAACAATGCATATGAGTCTCCTAAGAGACACTCACATGAACAACACATTGAGGGCATAAAATAAGCACCCTCTCGTATAAAAAGGAGAGGATGACCAAGCAAAAAAAGAAGGTCCCATCTCAAAGAAAAATGTCATCTGCTTAACTATAGATTCCCACACCATAGTAGCCTAGATAAAACCCTGCCCATATAGAGGCTTCTACCCTGAAATAATCTGGTTTGGCTTTATACTACCAAGGATCTTAGTACTATCCCTTAGATATGAATCATTAGAAGAGACCCCATCTCAAAGGGCTCCAACCCTCAACCACGATAGATAAACAAAATATTCATGGTCATCATCCCCTCCAAATGGGGATGATTCTTCCCCCACACCCCTCGTGTGATGAACAAACTAGTCAGGAAATGGAAATCTACCTCAAATAACTCTAACCTCTCATATCTCACGTCAGATGCACCCACCTTAGGGAACCACATATGAATGAGTTTCCAAAGAAGGATCTCATTTACCAAAGAAATGGGCACTCAAAATACTTAAGTATCCCTAGGGTAGCTATCTACATAAGTTCATTTGGGTACTTGTGAATTTTCCCACATAGGTAAAAATAGCCACACTCCTGCCACAATATTTGTATGCCCACCTACCGCACAAAAAGACAAAAAAAAATAAAATTAGTTTTCACAGGTATGAAAAAAAAATTGTGCAATTGGGTGACTAAGTTACATAAATGTCGCACAAAAAATTGCATGGTAAAATGTTTATAGACCCCACACATTTTGTGTGTGTCAACCAACTAGTCATCTAACTTAGTGGTAGCAACACCATAAATGTTACATTTAACTTAGTTGTAGCCACACCATAAATATTATATATATCCACCAACTACTTCTCTAACATAATTGCATGTCTCAAATTGTTGAAACGCAAAATTGTTATAAATTATGAAGGATTTTATCACTTTAGTGATATATATTAAAATAAATGAATATTTAATAGATTAAAAAATATTAAAAAAATACAAAAAATACATAATTGAAGGAATTTTTTTTTCAAAAAAGCTAGAAGGAATGTTTAAAAAAAAAAACAAAAGAGGAAAAAAATTAAAATAAAAAATCCAATTAACAAATTTTGGGCCTAGTTGCCAAATTCAAACACTCATATGGGTTGATTTATTGCTGCTAGATAGAGTTGGGTGTGAGTGTTCCGTTGGTAACAATATCCAAAGAGCACGCGGGGAATAAGAGTAGCCCTACATTTTGATTTGGGTTGTTTTTCATCTGCTAGAATGAGTTGGGTGTGGGTGTTCTGTTAGTAACAGTCTCCAAAGAGCACGCAGGCAAGAAGAGTAGCTAGAGGAAGCTGGAAACACTAGTAGAGGGATAGATTTTGGGGCACGTTTGAGGCCATTGATTTTGTTAGTTTGCTAGAGTATTCTCCCTTCCAGGTATTCAATTAATATATTTCGTTCTCAATTACTTTAAATCATTTTTTTAATAATATTTTTTTTTTGAAAAATATATAGTGCTAGATTGGTCTTAAATATGACATTATTCAAATTTGTTCTGGTTGCAGGACGTAATTCTCTCTGAACGAGGTGGATTTAATAAAACTCCTTTCAGGTTTCGATTACGTTCATCGATGGACACATGTGCATTTTTCTTTATATATAACTTCTCTATCATCAATCCACATATCGAATGGGCGTTCTGGCCCCCTCTAATCCAATTCCATTGCTGATTTAGAAAAAAGTTGAACGCCTGAAGTTGTTTCGATCCCTTTGTTAGAGACTCAAATCAATTGTTCCATTCTATTGATACATCATAATTACTTTAAATCCATTAAAAAACTAGAACAA
>LPNX011104972.1:0-22319 GCA_001517045.1 Pseudotsuga menziesii
TAAATTATTAAATGATTGAAGCGCCGTCGCTTAAGCGACGCTTAGAGGAGGATAGCCGTCGCTTAAGCGACGCTTAGGAGGATAGCCGTCGCTTAAGCGACGCTTGAAATCCTAGCCGTCGCTTAAGCGACGCTAATCACCATCATTACAAAAAAAAAATTTATCTTCCTAATTTTTGGCACTGTTAAAATAAAAAATCCGCGCGCCGTCGGAAAAAACCATCGGATTTTGGATCGAAATCTAGTAGTGACGAAAAAGGGCCGATGCAATAGCGGACATCGCATAAGTCCAGTTCCTTCCCAGAAGCAGATTATAGTCCAAAGGAGCATCAATCACTTCTACCTCAACAGGCATTGCTTTCCCTGCTAGCTTAATTTCAAAAGCCGGCAGGATACCATGTGGACGAAAGGACCTTCCATTGAAAGCAGTAAGGAGAGTGTTCGACGGGACCATCTCTGGGGATCCAAGAGCTTTCTAATAGGTCAAGGACATAACACATGTAGAAGCACCCTCATCAACAACTGCCCTTCCAATGGTCTTTCCACCATGGATGACATCTATTGATAAGGCTACATGGTATGGTAGGCGAATTTTAACATCAAACAAATGAAACTTCGCCATGAGACTCGACGAATCCATGCTGCCTAGAGCTGCTAAGAGACCATCCCGCTGAGCGAGACAACTCTGTAACACCTCTAAAGATAACATTGCACACGGGGTTTGAGCTAAATATTCAACCACGGAGTAGTTTGAAGTAGCCCTAGCATTAGGGTTATGCAAGGTCTTCTTGAAGACACCTTTTGGTATCTTCGGCATAGTTTCAGCAGGCTTTTCTATCGTGAGAGGGTTGGAAGTTTCACCTACAGCTTTAGCCTTCTCACGAGTCTCTTTCTCATAATTTTTATTCCTTGTCTATAACAAATTCAAAGATCGAACCATGTTGATATAGTTTGGGTCAGGGGCATTTTGAGTGCCCCCTGCTACATTAGAAGTTGAAACAAAATTCTGTCCTTGGGGAAAAGTATCCTTTAGGACAGCCGGTTGTTGAGCTTTAAGCAAATTCTGGGCTTGTTCCATAAGGGGACAAAGGTGATTAAGGTGGTCCTCATGGCACAACTTACATGGGAACTTGACCTTCTTCTTTTCTTTCTTGCCTCCATTAGCATTGTTCGCAGGCTTCTGCTTGTTTTGGTTTCCCTCTCCTTTCTTTCCTCTCTTTTTCTTCCCACCGGGCTGCTGATTGCCCTTCTGAGAGGTTTGTGCAAAAACATTTGCACTCTGGGGGAGGGGGCAGCCTTCGCTACCTTCACCATAGATTGCTTAACAGATAATTGATGAAGTTGCTTAGCCAAAGACTCTACGGTGGGAGAGTTAATGGACCCAACCACACCATAGGCATGGGGTCCAGGCTTATGCTTCTTCGCATCATGCGTAGGCCTCGGTGCCTCAGGGATAATCTCATACAAGATCCTAGATTGTGAATAAATCAAATCTAGTTGCTGGGCCCTAAGAATGGCTTCTTCTTCATTCGTCACTCCTAAGGTGGATACATCCTTAGATATGTAGGGCAACAGGGATTTAAGGAACCACTCTAAAAGAAACTCAGGAGGGATAGTGGCTTTTATAAGGCTCTTTCGCCTCCTCCACTCTTGGATGTGATCCGAGATGTGGGTAGCCTTATTCTGCCTAAAGGTAGATAACAAGTTTGTTCCAAAATCATATCGGATCGGAAGCTGAAAGTGGCTAAGAAATGCACTAGCCAAGCCCTAGAAACTACTGAAAGCAGCAGAAGGCAATTCAATATACCATTTTTCCACGGTACTTGTTAAGGTTCTCTGGAACAGCCTCAACCTAACTGAATCTTCGTTCAGTGAATTTGAAGAACACCATAAATGGAATGTGGTGGCATGGGCCCCAGGATCTTCACCAACTTTGCCCTCAAATTTAGGGATGTCCGATGGCAATTTGGTGGGAACATGTGGCCATGAGGGGTCATGTCTCACTAGGTCATTCATCAATTTTGACAAATCTGGCAAGTTTAAGGTTACCAGGAATGGAAGTTTGGGTCAAACCAGGGCACTAAATGTGCCAGTCTAGGGATTAGAGGGACCTGCCCCTGAATGCCCATAAGTAAAAGTGGGGTTGCCCCCTGTCACCGGTTGCGAAGTGGGTAAGTTACTCTGAAATGGATTCCATCCATAAGCCACAGGATTGTGTGTGGGAGGTGTAGTATAAGAAGTTCAGGATGTCCCAATAGAAATAGGGGTCTGAAAGACAGGAGCCGGTATCCCTTTGCTAAACAACGAAAAGGGAGAGCTCGTAAACGGGGCTGAAATTGAAGTTTGGAAACTTTTCCCATAAGAGGTATTGTTTCCAAACTTCACTCCTACATACGAAGGTGATGGGCCTACGTATGGAGTGGATGGGGGAATGTGCCCCCCATTCCAAGGAAATCCTTGGACGAACACCGAGGATCCTACCGGACCACTCTGGGTAGTATATGGAAAGGAAGAAGGAACAGTATGTATACTAGGGATCCCAGTAACCATATCACCAGAAGTACCTGCTAGGTTTGAGTGAACTGGTGGTTGAACCACCCGGCTCACTGTAGTCAAAGGTGTAGAAGGTATACTAGATCTAGAGGCACTTACCGAGGGAGGTAGTACCCCTTCAACCGGAATGGCTGAGGTGAACAAAAAAGAACTTTCTCCCATAGAAGACATAATCCTACTCATAGGGACACCTAAAATAGGTGAATCAAAAGGTCTAACCTGAACGATCATAGGATCGTTTAAATCAATCAAGGGTGTGTTAAAAATTCCTTGGAAACTCGTCAGTCTGCAATTCTTCTATCTCAACTGTATCAAGATAAAAAAGGTTAGCTATAAGTTCTAGTTCACCTAGGACTTCACTTATTCCTACTGGTTCAAATGAACTGTCTGTGTCCAATCTCTGCCTTTGGGGTGGAGGTGGAGGCTCCAATGTGACGAGAGGAGGAAGGTTTCACAACCTTCTTGACCTTCTTATAGGTTGGTCCTCCACGATTGAAAATTTGACAAATCAAACCCTAAGGCCAACTAAACACAAGAAAAACCACAGAGCACACACTATAAAAATCCTAAAGCCTCAAAAAATCAATCAAGGGTGAAAGATATGCTTTCCTGAAGAAAGATGAAGAATGATTACTTGGCATCCTTGAAGTGGTTCTTAGGCACAAGTGGAGGAATCACCCACTACCCTCCTACACTTACAACAAGGGTTACCTTCCAAGCCTGTCCAAGGTGAACCAAAAATAGCCTTCCGATTTACCTAGGTATGAACCCTAAATGTCAAGAGACTAAGGCTACCTTAGCTATACCAATAGTCTGGGGGGACAGTCACAAGCCTGACTTGTAAACATGGGCAGGGTAGCTGAGCCTGAAACTCTGTCTAGGATAGAATCCCCAGATGCGTAAAATTCCTGATTTACGTTTTGACAAGGAATCGAAGGGTTATCTCCTCAGTCTAATGCCTCCACGTGGACTTGTGCTTGACTCCCTTTTGAGAGGACCTTCCCAGATACAATTGATAAAGTCAAGGATTTACCTAAAGAAAGGTCCACTACGTTTGAATTTTAAAACTTATGGGACATTTACACTTCCTATCCCACAAGTCTAGCCTAAGCTAGTAGGTGAAAGGCCCCTAAAAATAAAAATTACTAGTAAATTTTGATTATTGCATTCATTTTAAAGGGCTTTTTCTTACTCAGAAGGAAATGGAGTGATGAACTATGGTGTTTTTGACTCGATAAGAAATAAAAAAGTAAAGGTGTATTCTTTTTCAAAGCAAATTACCACTATTAAAGCAAACTTGTTTTTCTTTTTGTAAATATATATTGATAAACAAATGTAATGATAAAGAGAAACTAAGACTATGTTTTTGTAGTTTTTGAGGTTATATTTTAAAACTGAAAATGAAAACTACTTATGCAAAAGCAAATGCAGAAGCTTGAAAATGTTTTTCTTTTCACTTTTTAAAAATGCTCAAACTCTACTATGCACCTAAAATGCACTAACTTGAGTATACTTGGATCAAATCAACTGTATAAAATAAGAAAACTGAAGTAAACAGGTCAATAAAACCAAGAGTCAACCAACAAAGGGAGACGAGAACCCTAGCTTGGGTGTGTACAATGACAAGAAATCACTGTAAACTCACAAAGGTAAGTGACAAACCAACTACTATCAGAAGATAGACTGGAAAAACAATGCCCAAAACCCTAATCACTGATTTGGATAGAGACACTTCAACCTATAACCCAAACATGCCAACCTACTTCAAAATGCAAACAGAAGACAATCCAAACAAAAGAAACCCAAGGGATTTACAAGAAAACACCAAGTGTGGTCACCAAGGTCTTCAAACTAACTGCATAGTATCCATCAAGAAATCCAACTAACAAACATGAATTACACAAATATAGGGAAAAGCAAACCCTAGCCTAAGAATCCCTATTTCCAGGCTTGTACACGACTGTGTATAAGGGAAACTCATGTACTGTACGTGACTATCCAAGAGAGCAACCTGCATATGTAGGCCTCTGTATGCGACTTTGTAGAAAAGAAACCCGTGTATAGGTACAAATTTTTTTTCAAAAAATAAGAAAAATCCACAAGGCTTTCAAATACTATGATAAGCATGAACCAGGATAAAATACCACACACAAACTTCAAGGCAAAGACTGGTCAGGGGTGACAGAAACAACCTACAGCAGTCTAGGCTCCCCAGTGGAGTTGCCAATTCTGTTGTACAGGAATAAACACCTTATAACCAAAGGTCTGGGGTTACCAACATACTCATAAAACTTGCAGGCAATCAGCTCGGCTCTAGAGTACAGAAAAGGAAATAAGAGGATAGAAAATACTCACCTGATACACAATGGTTGATCCTAGCTTTGTCCTCTTCCGCTCTGCTTCTCCTCCAAATCCTTCGGGGATTCTTCTCCTTCACCTGTCAAGAGAAAATACTCCAAGTGCAAGATGATACTTGTATATAAAACAGGTCAGATAAATCACATACAGAGTGCTTAATCATAATTATTCATCAAACCATGATACATGAAAGATATTCAAGACACATATGGAAGAAGGATTCTCTTTATTAATAATAGTGAATGAGTTCAGATTACAACCCAACGCCTGAGACAAGGACTCCTCTGCAACCAAAGAATTCTAAGTTCCACTGCTCCAAGGACTTCTAAATAGACTCCACCAGAATAACTTTGCTCTCCAAGTATGATTGATTAATACCCTCCCCAAGGCCTTTATTTATACTTGGTGAAATAAAGCAGTTTCGAGGGTTGAGGAGGTTGAGACAGTTAAGGTGATTATGGTTAAGGGCTTAACAAATCTCAAATAATTGTGATTTATTATTTTTAATGTCAAAGGAAGGTGTACGCGGGTATTAATACTAGCAACTCGTGTATGACATGCGAGTTGCTCTAAGGGGAACCCGTGTACAAATATGTACGCGAGATGCAATTACCGATACTCGTGTACAACATGCGACATGCTTTAATAAAAAGGCACGTATGTACATGAGTTGCATATAGGAAGAAGCATGTACAACATTTGACATATTTAAAGGTAAAAATAACCAGCTGGATGGATGATAAATGTAATTCATAATATGCCCATCTATATTGTTTTAGGAAACCTTCAATCCATAAATGTCCTTTTGTGTGCCAACATAAGGAATGTCGGCACTCAGACGGAGATGTGCCATTCCGGTGGATAACAACCATTCCATGGTAGAATGAAAAATATTAGACCTTGCGTTGTAGCATTTTACTATGGATATCATGGTCCATGTGTGTTGTACCGAGCCTCCATATTAGCCCTCCATAGGGAATCTTTGTCCTGGAAGTGGGATATGGTGCTCATTTTGAAGTTTAGAACACTAGACAATGTTCTTTGTGCATGTAATGATGTGTTTTAATGCCAAAATGTGAAGTATTATACCATAATATTTGTCTATGAGTCTTGTGAGACATCCTTGAGTCCCTTTGATACCATAGAGGTATTGGAAAGGGAATATTTGTCATGTGATCAACATACGATGGCTATTTTGAGTATGACACATTGAGGATAGTTATCATGACTTTAGACACAAAACAAGTTCAAATTATCGAGTTTGAAGCCATAACATTTTCATCGAGGACTCATGGACCATGTGTGGACCCCAAGCCATCATATAAGCCTTTGTGTACGAAATTGTTGGCCTACAAGAAGGATATAGTGTCCATTTCAATATTTGTGATACCTCTTCCAAATAAGTTAGGTTCAATTATTCCATCCTTACATGGCCCTTCAAACATACCTATAGCAAGGAAGAGACCAAGAACAATGTTAATGTGGAGACGAAAGTGACCAATGGGGTGAAGACAACAAATCGACAAGGTAACACATGGTAAAAATACAAAAAACTGCAAATAGTTGGACTAACATAAGATTCCTTTTCAAAACAATGAGACTTTAGAGACACCTTCAATTTCGTACTTCTCTCTTCTTCCCCTTCATATTCACTTTGTGGACTTTAACCTCTTCATTATGCATCCAATTCACTTGATGGATTTTAATCTTGTAGTAGTCTCTATGCAACTTCCTATGGGAGCTATTATTCTTCCTTCCCTTTAAAATTATACCCATCCATTCATTAAATATATTTATTAAAATAAATGCCTACCTAATGATTCTTCTTATTGGATTTGTTATTACTGCTTAAACTCTTCCTTTGTTGATACCAAATGGTGTAAGGTGAAATTTAACCTGGCTTGAAAATTGCTTAACAAATCACTATGTCTCTATTGTTCAAGTCTTCACACATACAATGGAGAGAAATCCCATATGTGACCCATGCAACAAAATCCAAAGATACACAATCCTACACACACAACAAGAAATAAACAAAACAAACATACAAGGATGCATTTATAAAATTGAAATGCAGTTGCATGCATGCCTTCAAGGACTTTTCTTCTTCTCCAAATTCTTCTCTATTCTCCATGAGTTATTTTCTCGGTTCTCTCCACTCATAATTCTACCTAGTCTTGATCTATGTTGGACCCACTTTATTACTTACTCTTTGTCTTCTCCCTATTTTTTGGTTTCTCCTTCCTTCAATAGTCACCCTATTTTATTATATTCTCCCTATCTTTCCATTTCTTCTTCCCTTGATCATTACCTTATTCTTTTTTATGGTACGTTTGTTCTCCCTAACATTTCGTTGATCCTCCAAAAGAATAATCCCACTCCCCATTTTTCTTTATTAATGCTTCCCCTTTTCTCCCCAATCAATAAATTATTTCCCTTGTGGAACTAATTCCACTGGAGGGTAAATGTTATTTAAATCCGCTTTTTTCTTTATTCATGCTTCCCCTTTAATATTTAGAATGATATTCCATTCCACATTAACATTCTCATTTCTCTTTTATAAATAGAAAAATATAGTGTGCACACATTGTGTTGACATTTACAATATCTATATGGTCATCACAAGGTTTAGTAGAAACATAAAACAATGGATATGTTAAATTTTCCAAGTACAAATCATGTTGTCCTACATGTTCCTTCCTTGTATGAAGTTATGTTTTTTTTTCTTTTTCCTTTCGACGTTTCTTTGAACCTTCTAGAGCAATTGCTAGTATTTAATATTATAAAATATCATATTAAAAAACATATAATATTACAACACAACATTATATAATATAAAAAACAAATCCAATTGGTTTCTTTAATGAAACTAACTTCAAGATTAATGGAGTCATGATATATAAATATCTAATATTCCAAGGACTTATATGAAGAAATGGAGGGTCATTGGTTTGTATTAAGACAATTTTGTAGGTCACCGATATAATTTAATGACATGATGGAAAACATGAAGTCTCACATATTAAGAGATTGTGGAATGGGAGTAGTGAATTCCTATTTGTAACCTAGAAAAGAGGAGGCATTTTACACTTCTAACATCAACCATACCATACAAGGAAAATAATCAACATATAAATTTTAGAGTTTATTTTTTATTTCTTTCTTCCAATTTGAACGAGGCTCTATGACATCAATAGTGGTGGAGAGTAACATGAGTTTCAATGGAAATTAAGATAAAATTACATAATGCGACATTGTTCCACAGGATATTCATGTAATCACAATTAATGGCCATTATATACACCAATCTTTTAACAAAACAATGTCGAACCTCATGGACATCATCAAACTCTAAGGATAAACCTTGTTGTACCCTCTTTGGCCATTACTTTGAAGCTAAATTTATCATACTCAAGATCACGGAATAAGATTCTTAAAGTTAAGATATGGTTTGGAATCAATTTATTCTAATGGAAAGTCTCGACATCTGCGTCTCCTTGGAGTACTTCCCACCCCCAAGAATTTAATAGAATATGTTACAGTCAAAACTTACCAAAGCAATTCAATGCACGGAAATCTTGGCCATAGTGTACTTCTATTCAAACCATCCTAGTTTAGTAGCCTTCGTTGTAATCTCTTATGTAGGATTGCAATGTGGGACTTTCCCTAAGAGAAGCTAATTATTGTATTTCCATAGAGTCTAATAAGATTACCTCCAACTCTTACTACCCTAGGGTTACCTCTAAAGGTATCATCAAAAAATTATTTGAAGCAATCTTGTGAGTCTAGCCGAGCTTTCATTTCCGATTACGAGAGATCCAATATCCATGAGTAATTAGGATTCGGTTTTAAGTGCAATTTTTAGAATTAAGGAACTCCTAAAGAAGTAGTATTAAAGCCATAGATGGTTTTGCAAGCTTGTTTTCCAAAAAAATTTAAAATTTAGCTATGAATTATAGATATGTTTGTTAAATATAATCAAGAACCAAAAAAATTATTTAAATCATTTTTTTGCTCATACAGTCTCATTCCAATTTCAATATATAGCTAAGGTTAATGAAATTTCTACATCAATATTTACATAAGGTCTCCTATTTTAAATTCTTTTCCCACAATAAATAATCTCCTCTAATGTCATAATTGATCGAATGAGGAGATCTGTTCATAGGAGGGACCGAGGCCACATAGGGAAAAGTGGAGGACAGAATCTCTCTGATGCTTTCATCGTTCAATTTGGTAGCTGAATCGAGTTCCAGAAAATTATTTGACTCCGTCCATGTGCATTTTCTAGGAATTCAACGGCTTAAAATTGATATTTAAGGATGAGAAGCTTTACAAACCCTGATTTTGTCAATGCAATCCTTAGCACTCTATTGAAATCGCAATAAATTATGAATATGAGGTATGCAAACCCTAATAATCTTTAAATTATTTTATATTTTACCTAGCCTGGCCTTTGATTATCTCCGATCATAATATCGTCTTCTTGATGCAATTTCTCTTGTTTGTTGAAATTTTTTGGGCTGTATAAATTAGTATTCACAATATTCTATGCCTCAACACTGCCTAGTAGTGGGTGGCCTTTGAGCTGCAATAGTTTCCTTGAATTCATATTAAGTTTTTTTTCCATCGTCCCTTGAACAGTTCATTTTAGATGCTTCTGGGTTTTCATTCCACAAATCTATGCTCTAAATTTAAAGATATAGGTTGAATGCTGTGATTCACCACATTTAGCTTAGTCACATGTATTTTCAAGAATTATTAAATAAGTTTCAAGTAATCAAGGGTTTCTCCACTCTTTTGAAGCTAGAATTGGTACTGAATTAGAAATTCACATCATTTGCATGATGACTACAATCACCAATGTCGAGCATCGTAGATGGGGGAAGAGTGGAAACCTCCAAGAAGTACTTGCAAATGTTCCTATTGAAGACTTGGGTGTTGCTGGAAATGCAATTCAAGAGTGGTCTGTACCGTGGAAGTTCTAGTGGTAGAATAGTACCCTACCATGGTACAAACCAAGGTTTGATTCCCGGCTGATGCATGTTGTTTGTGTTTGATGTTTGTAAACAATATTGTTATCACAATATTTTGAGAAGTATTTAAAGGTTGTTTGTGTTTGGTGTTGTCAACAATAGTGTTTCACAATATTTTCAGAAGTATTCAAACCGTTTACTATGTTTTAAAATTACATTAATATATCCGCACCAGTGATCTAGTATTCTGTTAGAATAGTGCCCTGGCTTACAACAATCTAGACAGATCCCTGATCCCTTTGTCTAAGAAGTTGGGAGTGGGTATCTATTCTGCCAAATTTGTCTATGACTTTGCACCTGTCCCAATTCCCAAATGGAAAAAACAATCCAGGACTTGCACCTCTTTTCTTTTTTTCTATCCTTTCTTTCCAGTTCCAACGAGAAAGTTTTTGCATTCTGAGCCCTAGTCAGTTAAAATGAATCACCCTAGCAATAGCTCTCTCTATATTGCTATCTTAATTTCTCTCGTCTATTTTGACGCCCAATGTCTACTTTTGCGAGGCCTACTTGCTCATGTCGTCATAACTACTTAATGGTTGTTCCCTTTCCTTTGCATGGCCTTTATAGTTTTTTCTATCCACATATATTTTGGCCTTATTTAAGGCTTATCTTTTTATGACAGGCCAAGGACATCGTTTTGTCTATCCACACAAATTTTGGCCTTATTTAAGGCTTATCTTTTTATGATAGGGCAAGGACATTGTTTGTAGCTAAACTAAGTTCACTCCATAAGCAATGAGCAAGCGACACCCTCTTAAAAGTAGATAATAGCCCTAAATGTGGGGGTGGGACTTTCATAAAATAAAGAATAGGTGGCTCACTAATTCCAAATTTTCCATTCAACTCATAGTCCAAGATTTTGCACCTGTTTCAGTTCCTAAATGAAAAAAATGGTCCAGGACTTGCACCTCTCCCCAAATGGTATGGGGTTCAGAGTATTGTTTTCAATATTGTGTTGTAACAAACAAAGTTAACAGAATTGTTCAGTGCCTTTCGTCCATTTTTTTTTGTCCAATTCAAGCTTAGGTTGAGACCCTGTTTTTTTTCCAATATGAAATTTTATTTATGTATACTAAATTATATTTTTGAGCATGTTTGATTTTATGTCCAACTATAGTTTGATGCCCTAGAAGAACCCTTCCCGAGTTTGATTTTTTTTTGTCCAATTCAAGAATGAATGCTCTCCACCTCAGTAGATCCTCTTATTCTGCATTCCCTGCCAATGGTGCAATCAGCCTAGGACTCTTTACTGTCAAGTCGTTCTCTCAAGCCGTATTAAACTTGGATGAATCAAATTAAAGATAATAATCTGTGAACCCAATCAAAATCCTTAACTCAAGAATTAATTCGCCATATAAGGCCGAAGTTGATAATTATGCTTCTGTCATATATTGCATTTTATGTCCTTTTATAACTAAGACAAGCTATCTATTTCATATGGAGGAAGTGAACTCTTAAATTAACTTTTGAATAACTTCATTACACCCAAATTCTATTAACTATAGTCAGAAACAACCAAATTACAGAAGGGTCAATCATAAACTGACTAGAATGCAATCTTCTTCCCTGGACGAAATGAAGCTTATGGGTCAACATACCTAAAAAAAAAAAAGTGGGGTTGAGAATAGAGGCGGGATAGCCATTCAAGCGAGAGGAAATACATACTCTTCCTAATATACCAGATTGTGTAGATTAGCTGGTTAGGTTATATCATTATAATAGCGTCACGTATATTACCTATGCTATGATTGATGAATTAGAAACCTTATGATTCAAGCTTCATGGTAACTAGGGTGTGACATATTATTACTGAATAACAATATTATCTATGAATTCACCTTAGGAACAAATAGGATACTCTACTACTGGCTTTAAACTATTGGTCGGTCTATTAGCCATACTTTGAATCTATGTAGCTTCACCTTGAACCCTTATTGCCTTTAGTCTGATTCTTCACTCTAAAGGTTTCTCTAGATCTCCTTGTCATGTTACTTTATTATGTTGCATACATACATTTTACCTTGTCCGCAGAAGAACAAGTGAATAATATGCTCAGGCTTAAAAAGATATATATAGGTTAATATATGATGTTGCATATGGACGTTTACAAAACCTATATGGAACCATATTCTTCAACACCCACCTATTTATTCTCCACCTCACATAGCTGATCACTAGATGTGGATAAGTTTTCATAGACTTTATTGACTTTAATATATATTGTTACCATATAGACATTTTCACATCAAAATGGCTAGTGTAGGTGAACTCCACCATCACATCCCAGTAGGTCGTTTCCACCACTTACTTGGAAGGGCTTATTCACAGGGACTACTGATATTCCTACCATATTTACTTGGTTTCTACTCTACTTAGGGTAGTTCATACTAGTGTTCCTAGACGAGATCGCCTAAGACCTAGCTATCTGGAAACCTAACCTGCTACAGCAGACCTCATAGCAACTAAACACCTAATATACATGTTCATATAAAATCTCACCATATATACATCAACAAATATCTACTTGCATATATTTTCACATGCTATACTGGGTTTAACATACTATACTAAGACTAGTTTTGGGGGGGTTGGAGATTCTTATTTAGTCATAATGCCAATTCTGAAAGTTGACCTTGGCATTTAGGTTTAGGAAATAGATAACCATCTTGCAGAACTTTCCATGAACCTTACCTACTACCAAAATATGTTATTATACAATATTGGAATGGATAATTTTTCATGTACTATATTGGCATCGATAAGTTTATCTTATTGTCCATTGACACATTAAACTATGCTGCTATTGGGAGGGTGCCTCCTACTGGAGTTGTTGCTTCTAGAGCCGTATAAGCCCATGATGATGCACTACTTCCAGTTGAACTAGATAAATAATTTCACGTACGATATTTTGATAAAGTTTTAACATACAAAATTGTCTTTCACATACAATACTATGGGCATATCTAACTAAGTGGAACTGCTATGAGGCAGGTTTCAATTACATATCTAGGTTTTTAACATGCTATACTGCCATATTAAAATATGCTCTAATTGCATGGATACATTTATCTTGTCTAGCCTCAGTCTACTATAGCCCGATAAAAGCTAAGCTATCTGGGCAAAAAAGAGACTCTCTATAATTACAACAATTATCACACCCAAATTCTATCAACTACCATCATAAACAACCAAATTACAATAGTGATCGTATCCAATCGCATCCATTGCTGCATTTTACTTTGAAAAATGTCTTCCCATTGTTTTTATGCCGGCTTCTTGATAAACCTGCAAAAATGTACTCCTCTTCATAAAAAAATGTACCTACTATGACCCCACTTCAAGCTCATCACCTTGTCTATTCTATTTAACTAATGTGAGTTCTTCTCACTTTAATTACAATTATAGAAACTGAAATGTCATATGGCGTTTATGTCCAGATACATTGAAATTTTCCTCGTTGGGCTCTTGTTTCCTTTTTTTTAACAACATCTCTTCATCCATTGAATGATCCAAAATTTGCCTCAATAATCTTTGACATCCCAACGCCCTTCCTGAGTTTCAGTTTTTTGTCCAATTCAAACTTAGGTTCAAGACCCTATTTTTTTCCAATATGAAATTTTGTTGATTTATACTAGAGTATATTTTTGAGTATGCTTGATTTTATGCCCAACTATAGTTTGATCCCCAAGAGAAAATATTCCTGATTTTCAGCCATAAGAGTAACTTGCCAATTTTTTAATGGTGCCATATCTACTTCTATGGATATAAAGTAGCGAGGGCAGCTCTGCATCGAGGCAAGTTCATGAAATTTTGATGTTTTTGTGCTGAAATATCAACTTACTATTGTAGCTTCATTATATATCTTTTGTGAATTACTTTATAAGATATTAAGAACCTAGTCATTTTAGTCAAGTTTACTTTGAACTAAAAGAATCATGCCTAAAGCTGTAGACAAATGGATGAGTTTGTACTTGAACTTATCTTGATGTAATGGGAAATGAGTGGTGGCCGTAACTTGTTTGTTAAATTTTTTCCTCTAATTACTCTTTTCCCCAACCGAAAAAACAACGCTCCCAACATTCTTTGAATTGTTTATTTCTATGTCGCACCATCTCACATTTTATTCCTGATCAGAAATAACATCAAAGTTCAACTGTTTGAATAGTTTCCCCATTTTCTCATTGGTTTCCAGTTATCCTAATGTGGCAAGTACATCCTTCCCAAATCTGGGAGATTTTATGATTACTGTAGCCAGCTTACAACATTCAAATTGGAGTGCTTTGGATAAGGAGCCACAAGTGGGTCTTGGGGGGTATCCATTCCATCAAAGTTGAGCAAGACTTGCACCTAGTTGCAACCGGTATCACAAGTATAGGTTGGACCAAAGTGCAAGCATGGATATCATTGGAGAGAGTTGATTGAAGCCTGGTAGGGGCAATCACAACACCCTACTTGCACCATTACAACGAGCCACCATTGACAATAGTTTCCCTTTTTCACTTGCATTAAATGACTATATCAACCAAAATTAGTCTAAGTTGTTTCTTTTGTTTTTCCGTCAACTATTATTTTTCTGCCTATCTTATACCTTTCTATTCTTTAGTTTAGAAAATGAGTTCTATATTACTACTACATAATATACAAAATTATAGCATCATTTGTCTAGCTGACATTTACTATCCTACTTATAATTCAACAAATGCATGGTTTGTATTCCTACATACAACGCTAATAGATTTAACACTACATATTGCCTAGTTTCCAAAATGGGTCCATTTTATAGACCAAAATATGCTTTGGCGGAATTCAATGCCTTTTTACAAGTGTAAAGAATTTAAAGCTATTCAAATTTCAAATTTGGAAGTGGATAACACCAGAGTACTACTTCACTATGTTTGGCTCATCCTTTTGACAAATTCATTTGATTTGCCCCTTAATATGTTATGAACCTAATTTATAATCTAAACTGTAACTAAAAATATGATATGGATCTTCTACCAATGGAGGTTCTGATACCATTGATTGAAGCATCTTGGTAGGATGCACATTCTGATCAAGATAAATGACTTTTGTTTACCTCTAAGTTGTGTTGCATCTTAATGTCCTAAAGCATCTGCTTTCATCTTCATTTTCTTCTCTCTTCTTGTTTGGTTGTGTGTATTGCTCTTGTTAGTGCTACTTTGTTTCCTTTTGTACAGAATATTCCTTCTTTAGCATCCAATCCAAATCTTCCATGGATCGGCTGCCATGTTTTTCATATTAAACTTTCGATTGCTGTAGCAAGGGAACCATGACATTTTATTGCTGGTATGTTGAATATTTGTGCACCTATAGTAACTGTTGTGTTCTTTGTGGGTGTAAGGTATACTTCATGTTACTTAAATATTGTAAATTCTACATCATTATGATAATAGTATTAAATTTGTAGGGGTAGTTTAATGAACTGTGATCTACTTAAGGTAGTAGGCATGGATATATTTGTTTCAGTGGTCCCTCCTATAATGGTTTCTTAAGGACAGTAAATAGATTCCACTGATCATTAAGGTCACCTCCATTCTTTTTTTCTTAGGGGCTTGGACTGGTCCATGATTAAAGACTTAGACTTTAATTTGGTTGTGTCCTGTTTACAAGTTTTCCTTTTAGCTAATAAGGATTTCGAATTGTAATGGTTCTATGTTATCTTAATTCGAACCTTAGTTGGTTTTGGTTTCTGGCTTATGTGGATTCTCTTAAGTTTGTAATCCAACATGCATTATTGATTGCTTCATACTTCTCTGCATCTTATGTAACTCCTATCTAAATCATGGAAAATAAGAGCAACCTAAGTAATGGCATAATATTGAATAATTCTGGGGATGCCTCTTCTGCTTGTTATTCAGTCGCTATATTTTTTCCATTATGTTCTGATGTCCCTTCTGCTTGTTATTCAGTAGCTAGATTTTTTTCCATATCATTTTTAGGAGGTAGAGGGAAACATCTTATAGAAGTTGCATAAGCTAAGTGAGAACAAGCACGTTTTGCAGCTTTTCCACATTCTGTTTCAATTGAAGAAACTGAGAATTCTATTATGTTTATTTCCAGTCCTTCACTAATCTGAGAGAGTAGTTCAGATCACAATTCACCACTCCAACTTCACCTAGATGCTGAGGCAACTGAAGATACAAAGGATTCCATTTCCCATATAGACTCAAGAAGTCCCAGAGTTAATGTGCATCTACAATATTAGGATCTAGGTGAAACTCTGCCACCTATTCTGCATGATGACTTGCATTGATTTAGAGGCCAAAGCAAGATCCCTCTGGATGATAGATCTCATTTGTAAAAAAGGTGAAAATTGATGACCATGCATGAAGAAATTACCAAGAACAAGAAACTTCTTAATTACCTATATTCCTATTGCATTGGCGAGGCCTAATCTTTTATTTCCTACTTGAATTTACCCAAACAAAGTATCCATATGCACACTGCCGTAATTGCATTACAATTGGTTTCTATAGAGCTTCATGGATTGATTAGCTGAGATAATTTTATTGTATCCAGACTTTGATTTGGTATTGAATTTTATGGAATTCTATACCTACCAATATGGATTATGAAGCTTATTAACAAATGGATCATTATAAGCTCCTATCACACTAAAGGCACATACTTTGGATTAAAAAAATAAATGTATGTGCCCATCAACAATATTTGGACTTTGCTGAAACCAATGTTATGAGGTTCTTGTATTATGGTGCGTAATGTGGCTAAGAATGTTGAATTAAGCACCTATTTTTGAGCAATCATGCCTGGGACCTGTAGTGACATATTGGTTAGTGATGAAGGTTCCTTCAATGTAACAACACTGCATCAGTTTATGTCTCGATTTGGTAGTGAATTCAATTTGTTCGTGATATGAGCTTGTTGGAGTGTGTACTAAGATAATGGAAATGGGCCATACATCAAATATAGACATCCTTGATGTCAACATGAGGGCCCTTGTATCAATAGCATTTTACAGATTAGATATATATACAAAATAAATTATTTCAAGCTCAGAGTTGAGGTGTTTAGGTGTTTAGCCAAAGAATAAGATCTTGAAACCAGATACAAAGTTTCGAGGGATTTCCCATGTAGTGATATTGGTTGTTTATGATTCCTCATCTAATGTTATAGCACTAATTCAATTGGAGATCAGATCATTTATGAATTTAGAAGTTTATTATTAATAACTCGTTGTGGGTAGTAAGGTGATCCTAGATGGCAATGTATTACAGACTAAGATTGGTATTTTTCCCTTTTATTGACAGCTTTGTATAGTTGGACTACATATGTCTAAAGTAAATGTTTCAAGCTTACTGTCATAGTGTTAGCTAGAAAACATACCTAAGTTACCAAGATACGGATTCGATAGATTTTTTAAAACCCAGGATCCGAATATGATGGGGAAATGGCAAGTATAAAAAAATAAAAAAATATTTTTATAATAAATAGAAAAATAGAATGAAGAAACAAAACTCTTTAGGAAACATAAGAGTAGAACTATAAGTTATTGCCAAAAATGAGAGTTCATGTACCATAAATGATAATTTGATAAGTTGTGATATTGATAATTTTAAAAACCATTTTAGCATGAACTTGAAGTAGGTCATAATAGTGTTTTTGTGATCTACATCCACATGTTCCTATCAATAGGGAATAAATTGGTTTTCTTGAACGCTATGGAAAGACTACAGAACATTGTAGGTGAAGTGAGAAACAACATAGTACATAAAAGATAGATCAGCCCTTGACAACAAACCTTGACCATAAAGATATATCAAATAAAAATGTTGAAAGCAAACCTTGATATTGATATATGAGAGTTCAAGAGCATATATTGATGTAAGGATATATTAGACCTTGAGAAGGAATGGGGTTTATGCTAGCCATTAGGTGTTCAGTTTATTTTTTATTTTTTCATTAAACAATATTTTTTTGGGGGGGATCAATGGGTCATAGAAGCGTTGGAATTTGTAGGATCTGTTTGAAAATTTCAGAATTTTTATTTTTATTTTTCACAGGATCTGTTTCATGGGACGAGGATATGATTCCTTCTGCAGGGGATCTGTTTCAATGGTGGATGTGCCTCTGATATGTATAGGATCCATGGATCCATAGATCTTACACACTATTGTGGTGGATTCGGTAACACATGAACATACTTAGAAATCTTCAGGATGGTGTAAGAAGGGCAACTTTGCTAGAAATAGTGAATGACATGGGTTTGATTTATCATACAGTCAAAGTGAGCACACTCTGAGCATTGGAAATTGTACCTTGTTCAAGAAAGAGAGGAAGGACTGAGTTAACTCTTGGATGAGGTAGGCACATCTTTGGTTGGTTAATACAAATGTTATGCTGAAAATGGTCATTGGATGACGGTTTTGTTGCACCTTGGATGCTTTGTGTGATATCATGGTTGCCACCTATGTAATTTCATTTGATGAATTTCGTCCAAAACAATTGAAATTTGTTGAATATGAAGGAAAGTTGATTACGCAAATTGAATTTCAAAATGTTGGAAAATTTCAAATATTAATTGTAATTTTAAGGAGAAAAATAGTTAATTAGAAAAACTAAGGTCAAATATTTTGTGAATTTGACATGTTTTTAATAGATTTGAAATTTAAACAATGGTATTTGTTTTTTATTTGGAATATGAAATTATAAAAAATTCATATTTCTTCTTTTCAAACTTAATTACGAATTTTATGAGACTTTTTTACACTGACCAATTTTTCTTGACTTTTATTTTCGCCAATTTTGAACCAATTGACTACGTTGTCACTAATTTTGATGCAAAATTAGAGAAATTCAATCTCAAACATAGTCACATATGTTTGAAGCCTAAAGAGTAGCATAGTTTTATCAAGCCTTATATGTATGGAGGCTTTAGTTCCTCCACTAATGTTACAGATGATTGTCTTATCTTAGAGTGCTTTGTACAATGTAGATTCTATTATTACAATACTATAATGCAATAGGCAATTTTACATAATTTAACGTCTTATTGTGAATAGTAGTTTCTTATTGTGAACATAATCATTCACGCCTAGTATGGCAGTGATTTAGTATGAATTTAATTAAAGACGATTTTCTTCCCACAAGAATAGTGCAAAATGAACCATTTAAATGTTATCAATTTCATCCAAAAGTAGATAATGGCAGGAGGGTTTAGAACCACCCTTAAAAGTCACTTTAGGGCGGGGGGGCGGGGGGGGGGGGGGGGGGGGGGTGGTGTTTAGAACTACCCCCAAAATTTACTTTGGGGGGTGGTTTTGATCTCTTCTAGAACTTCCCCTAAAAGTCAAATTTTAGCGTCGGTGCTATTAGGGGTAGTTTTGTAAACACCACTTCCAAAGCCAAAACTGCCCCTAAAAGTGACTTTTGGAGGCAGAAGACAGCTGCCCCTAAAATTCAAATTTGTTGTAGTGTGCAAAAATAATCTATGTTTTTGCAAGGGTTAGAAGGTCCACTACCATTCTAAAATACAAACTAATATTCAAAAGGAGGGTATTATTAGCCGGCATTGTTGTCTCCTTGAGGCTATTTAGTGCAGTGAAAGTTGGACTTTAACATCAAACACTCGTGAAAGAGAAGAGATGTAGAAATACATATTAATTGAGTTAATTGATACAATTTGTTAGCATATTTTCATTGTGGTTTAATTACTTACTCTACATGACCATCCCTAACTACCAATACTAACTGCTATTCATTAACTTGATTGGTCACTAACACTCTTGATATTTATTAGACATTACTACATAATATATCAAGGATCCTAATATATTATTGAGTTTCACTTATTCTAACACCTCATCTTAACACGAAATACAATTTTTTTTTAACTCCCCTCAATATAAAATCCATAGCAACTTACTCACTAACTAAGAATAATTACAAAAGTTGAAGGGAATTCTTGTTCAGTCTTCAATAACGCAACAGGGTGAAATCATGAAGTTGGGTGTCTATTCCGTGACAAATGCGCTTCTGAAATCGTATTTTAGAATCTTTCGGCCGAACTAATAATATTTTCGGCCAAAATAATGTAAACCTTTTCGGCCGAATATTTGTTTTTTTCGGCCGAAAGATCAAAGTTAACGCCGTGTCTCGTACTTAATGGCTTGCACAGTTTGCCGGGGAAGTCACGTCCGGCTAGGACTGTTGGTCTAATTAATTTTTCGGCCGAACAAACTTTCGGCCGAAGAATTATTTGACCGAACAAACTTTCGGCCGAAGAATTATTCGACCGAAAAAACTTTCGGCCGAAAAAAGTTTCTATATATACAAACGGAAGATTACTGTATAACATTTTTTGTGCCCGCGATGATGACGATGATGATGATTCCTGTGTTCTTTCCCGGGTTGCTGTGGTGGCTGGTCGTTTAGGCTGTGGTGGGATGTACATTTAGGCTGTGGGTTGCTGTGGTGGCTATTCGGGCGGCTCTGTCGGCTGTGGTGGCCTATTCGTTTAGGCTGCGGGTTGCTGTGGTGGCTGTTCAGACGGCTCTGTCTGCTGTGGTGGCCTGTTCGTTTAGGCTGTGGGTTGCTGTGGTGGCTGTTCCGGCGGCACTATCAGCTGTGGTGGCCTATTCGTTTAGGCTGTGGGTTGCTGTGGTGGCTGTTCGGGCGGCTCTGTCGGCTGTGGTGGCCTATTCGTTTAGGCTGTGGGTTGCTGTGGTGGCTGTTCGGGCGGCTCTGTCGGCTGTGGTGGCCTGTTCGTTTAGGCTGTGGGTTGCTGTGGTGGATGTTCAGGCGGCTCTGTCGGCTGTGGTGGCCTGTTCGTTTAGGCTGTGGGTTGCTGTGGTGGCTGTTCGGGTGGCTCTGTCGGCTGTGGTGGCCTGTCACTGTCAGCTCTGTTCTCTGTTCTCGTGTGGTCTACTATTTTTCTTGGTAGCTGTTTTGCTGTTTTAGCTGCTGCGGTCGTCGTGGCAGTGACATTGGTTTTGTTCCACATTGGTTGCTGCTTCCGGTCGGCCTTCTATTTCTCGTTGCTGCAGCTGAGGTAAATACACTACCCATCTGCCCCTCTTCAATTTTCAAAGATCATCAGCAAAATTAATAAATGAGAAACTATAGGAAACGAATGACCAGGAAGCAAACAGGTGCTATTGCCGGTTCGCCATCCGTACATTGATAGATCTGCCCCATGGCCCTTCCACTATAGCCCAACCTAGTCTCCAGTCGCTCTCTATGTATGCATGACTAGCCTACGGCCTACTAGGCCAGGTTCCTTAGGAAAATTGACCAGCTTTAATAAATGAAGCCTAGGATCTGACTTCTGTATCTTCAAATATCACCGTGTCAAACCCAAATTGTTGTTCCACTACTTGAGGGTTAAGATCCAACGAGATTCCATTGTAAGTGTATCCAAACATCCACATTGATCTAGTTCCAATGGAAGGAGTGTACTTCCTAGATGGTTTGCAGGTCTCGGTTGCATATGGGTAGGCATGGTTGTTAGCTCATTCCAGTTGAGTAGTCGAGCTACCATGCAATTGACTCCACTGCCCATTGAACAAGCACTATTGATAACGGTAGGTTTCCCATGGATCACTCTCAAAGCTTTAGAGTACAAAGATTCAACTATGTTTAACACTCTGCAAGGGGATGTCGTCCCCTTGAGTCGCCATTGTTAATTCTCAATTTTGGTGCACTACTAGAGGGTTAATATATAGTGAGATTCCATCAGGTTGGTGCCATTGCAGATGTATGCAAACATGCACATTTATCTTGTTCTTTCTATAGCTAGCAGAGTTTGAGAGAACTACTATATGTAGCAATTTGTCTGTTTCCAGCAGCTTGAGATTTGAGGACTTGCATGACAGAGATGTATTCATGCTCCTTGTAAAAAAGCAAGTCCAACAACATTTCTTTTTGCTTTTTCCAGAAGATAGACTGATGTTGCTTCCCTGATCAAGCAACATGGGGAAAAGCAAAGAAAGGTTTAGATATTATTCTCTCTAGGTAGTTGTAGCTATATAAAACTCTTCATTTTTCATTCTTCCATTGCAAGAATGGACATCTATGGTAGCATGTCACCTGTGACTCACTATGATGCAATCAATTTTTTTGGATATCATATGGGTTTGGTTTAATCATGCTTTGTTCTAGATCCTTGAATAACTTGGGTCGCATTGGTTAATTGTGTGGCAATGTTACATGATTAAACCATATGGTTAGTTTTTTGTGGACTAAAAAATAAGTCCTCTGTCTCTTTTACTTCTTTAAGCTGCATGTTGTTTATGTCAAAAGAGTAGGGATGCTCTATCAGTGCTGTTTTCCCCTTGCATTTCTTGTATGCGTTTATTGTTTGCTAAATGTGTATGTGTTTACTGTTTCAGTTATT
>LPNX011104975.1:11721-45701 GCA_001517045.1 Pseudotsuga menziesii
CTTTTGATGTCACTCCTCGGACATTTTTAAATGTGAGATGGATGGAGCCTCGAAATAGTATTCCAGACCTTTTGATCCTAATTTATTTTACAAGGATTAAGTAGGACTTCAATGTGTTCATACCCATTCAGGAAAACTGCTAAACAAGAAGAAATTCTTTCAGATAAATCAATAGTACACAGTCTTATACTCAAGTTCTTTAGTTAGTCCAGAATTCTGATGTCCTCCATGCAACCAAAAGCTTGATTCCTTTTATTGAAATCAATCAAAATCTAGACTAAAGCAAAACAAAAATAAAATAAATCAAAATAAACAACCAAATCAATTTATTTATGTACAAGATATTCAAGAAACATAAAAATCAAGAAAAATAAAATTTGAGAACTAAACCACTAACTGGTTAGTCTTCTGCCCACCCCTGTAAATCTAACAACTTGTAAGTTAAGGGGCTAGGATTTACTACAAAATGAGAAAGACCTACCCATTATCAAAAACTACATCTACTGGTCTTGAAAAAACTATATCTGAAACTGAAACTACTATTTTACAATCAATATCATCAGCCCGTGAAAACCGAAGGAGATCGGGCTAAGTGTTAGTCATATTGCTGGCTTCTTCTGATGCCAGATGTCTTAGTTTAAGCTCCATTAGATAATTCCCCAAAATAGAATTTGCTGGTTCCTTTTCTTCTTCCAACTTAGTGATAGTATGTTTCATGTAAGGTTCCCTTAAAATTTTGATCCAGTTTGGGACCCCTTTATGAGGCAACCATAAATGTGACCAATCTAAAGCAAAATACCCCTTTAACCTTGCGGACCAATCTCGGTTCAGAATAAGTCCATACCCATCCGGTATTTCTGCCACCACAATATCAATAAATTGACATATCTTTTCATTTGCAAATAAACAAATGAGAACATTCTCCATTTCCCCCACTACTTTGACACTAGTTCTGTCTAGTTGAGTGACTTCCCAAGCAGTAGGTTTTGGTTGCCCATTAATTTTTTTGCAGACTGTGAATGGCATAACATTCACTGATGATCCAGAATCTACTAAACAATTATGCACCTTATGGTTCAAAATTTCCAAAGTCAAAATGAAAGATGGGGTCTTAAACCTAGCTTTCCCCTCCCCAATTGATTCGACATTTTCCTCTACAGGTTGGTTTTCGGTAGGTATCTCTTCCTCTGGTTCTTTAGGCCTTTTAGTATTTTCTTTGTTAACACCTACCTGGTCTTCCATAGGCTTAGCAGGCTTGTTGGTTTGCTTCAAATTTTGGATAATAATGGTGATTTCAGGTACTTTGTCCTCAACATTGTTCTTTGGTTGTTTCCTGACATTCTCTTGCAACTTCTTAATCTTTGAGATTATTCAATTGTATTTATTCACCAAATTTAGGTCTTTTGTTGTCATTGGTATATTCTCAGATTTCAGAGTCCTTTTTTCTGTATCAAATAGTGAGACACAATCCCTTAAAAACATGGTATCATTTTCTTGTTTTTCTATGGTCTTACTACCTTTTTCCTCTTCATCACTGTCCTCAGTCAATTTAGAATCCAAGAGCTAATTCATCACCATCTTCATTGAATTTAACCATTGAGGACAATTCTTTTCAGAATGGGGTTGTTGTTGAAAAGTGCAAAAATTATTCATCCCTACCTCTGTCAAATTCATTGATGTTGAACCATGCGAAGGGGTCTTGAATGGGTTGTTATCTTCTCTTTTCTTGTAATAAGGCTGATAAGATTTCTGAGCTTCTCTTTCCTTTTCCAAATCTATTATTTTGTTGGAAAGCTTTTGCATCATCTTTAACATCCCCTCAAAATCATGTGATTTCTCCTCTTTGGGTTTAGACAGCAATAAGGCTCTTTCCCCAGAATTTTTTTCTCCATATTGCTCGGGATTATCTTCTATACTTTCCTTTTTATCCTCTACTCTTTCTACTTCTTCATAAGTCTCTACTAACGTAGGCTTAACTTGAGCTTTTGCGAACATAGCCAAGTCCGGACCTAAAGCTGAGGTATAATACTCAATCAGAACTTTATCAGAAGGCTTATCAGTTGCAGAAAAATTCTTAAGATAAGTAGCAAACCTCTGGGTGAAACTATGCACTTTCTCTTTTCTTTCTTTCTTCAAAGTGCATAACCCTTTCATTAGCGCTGCATGAGTATTCTGGGCTGCATACTTATTTCTGAATATTCTTTCAAAAGTATCCCAGTTTGGGATTGAGTTTGCAGGCAGAGCAAAATACCATGAAGCTGCTTCCCCTTTCAAGGTATGTGGAAAAATTCTGCAGACTACATCTTCGTGTTCTCCAGCCCTTAATCCTTCTATGGCCAAGTAAAAGCTTTGCAATGATCATATACTAAAATATTTTCACTTAGGTCAAATTTGGGCAGCATTTTCTCAAAAGATTGAGGTAAGTCATGCAAAGGAGGTGTTAGGTTTAAAGGTGATATGGCTTGATCAACAATTCCTTTGCTTGGGGTATTCAGTGGTAAATTCTCTGCTTCTAGTGCAATGTTGGAAGGAGCAATTTTGCTCAAAAAATGATCCAGTAGGAGATCTGAGGAGGAGAAGTGCCTTTTCCACCAAGGCTCTGATACCATATTAAATTGAGCACATAGATCTATGGATAAACACACAACTCACATGATAGATCACACAATTTACTCAGTTATTGAAGAATGAGACAGTGCAAAAATGGCTTGCAACTGTGAATTATTTTCATTAATCAAAGAGTAATTAGATAGATAATTACAATGAAGTACAATGTCTTTAATAGCCACAAGTAATTCGAATCCACAAGAGGAAATTCGAATTGATTAGACTCTACTTGATTGTAGGTAACTAAGACCTTGTCTAAATCACTATCGGAGGACTCAATAGTTAACTGACCTTGTCTAAACCATAGCCAAAGTTCATCAGAGTTCTAAAACACAACTCAAGTGTTACATTCAGTGTTGACTAAGGCTAACTAACTGTGGTCAGTGAGAAATTCACCCCTCCTGAGTTTAGTCAAGTAAACCTAGCGCTAACTGAATGTAGAGGACTAGAACTGAATGTAACTGACTCCTAACTTAGCTTAACCAGTCATCAACTGAACTGAACTGAACTTGGTTGGTTTCAGCACTCCTAGTGGCTCCTAAATTGTAGGGATTGGTCTAGGAGGCTCCTAAACTGATGCAATCAAGTGCAATCAATGGCAGTGAGCCTCAATTAGTGTTCCCCACACTTTAGTAACTGAAACATGTGCCCCAATTAGACCAAGTTGACCCAATGGTGTTAATGAATATAAATAGACTGGATGGACTCCCGATTTAGACATATGACCAAATTGGAAAAGGGAGGATTAATAATCCTCACACTGTGTGTATACTTTCTGTCGATATAGTGTGTTTCCTGCTTTACCTTATTATTTTTATGCTTCTTCCATAAAAGTGCTCGACTCGTTCAATATAACCGTTGTCCCCAGTGTGCACCTAGGCACAACCTTGATCATTGGTATCATAGTTTGATCAGAGCTTGTTTAGAGCTTAAGTTACATCAGCACTTCCACCGAAGTTACTTAACTTATTCATGTTCAAAGATGCTCACAAACTTAGCAACATAAGAAGACACTAACTTCGACTTCAGAAAAGATGGCCAAAGAATCATACAATAGACATGCAACTAACAAGACAGAGAAACTCATATAAAAATACCTAGCTCGTCAGTGAACCAAAATGTTCTCCCAGTTCCGTGATATTCTCATGCAATTATCTTCGAACTCTAGAGAATCCTCAATGCGACCTCACTCCGATAAAATCAACCCTTTCAAAGTGAAAATGAATCTGGACATACCGAATTTGAAGGCAAGATTGGCGTGGAATCTATCGATAATTGGGTACAACAATTGGAATATTACTACTTCGTGAATCAATTATTCGAAGCAGAAAATGTCACCATTTTATCCTTACAAATTTCAACCTTTGTACATTGCTGGTAGGAAAATTTATCGACAAAGATGGAAAAAAAGGTGACCCCATAGACACATGGGTAAAATTTTTTGAATACATCCAAAATGATTTCTACCCGCCCAATTATATTGTACAATAGTATAATAAGTTCCAGCAACTAAGGCAATGGAAAGAGCAATCTATGTAGAGTTACACCGATGAGTTCTATCAACTCATGGCTAGATTTTGTGTCCAAGAAGAACAAAAATTGCTTGTCCTGAAGTACGTCAGCAGATTATCCCCATACATTCAGAAAGAGATAGAGTTTCTGACTATCAGTACACTTTTTGATGCATTTTACTACGTTCGCATGCTCGAAGCTAAACAAAAAGGAAAATCGCATTTCGCGAACAAGCCAATAGGTCAAAAATCCAACAAGAAGTCACCAGCAAAATTCGACAAGTCAAAGCACCCTTCTCAGCCGACTCTGAAAAATCCTGATCATCATAAGAAGAAATTTTATAAATACAAGAAGGATCGCAGTAAACAAGCTCCTACTAGGACATGGTCTGACTATCACAATTCAGCATGGAATGATACCTCAGAATGCAAAGCTCGAAAGACATTTTTGGAAAAATTGTCGACATTTAACTTGTCCAACAAAACCTTGGTAGAATCAGATCCAGAAGCATAGATCCTCTTGGCTTCGACATCAACAACTCTGACATCCTCGACTATCGTCGATGAGGAGGAACGAGAGCGCTTGTTCCATACACGAATATGGGTTCATAAAAATCCATTACATCTGATTGTGGATAATGGTATCCAAAAGAACTTTGTTTCTGAATATCTTGTGAAGAAATTAGCTCTTGTCGCAACTCCACATCCTCAGCCTTATAATTTTGGTTGGATGAAGGATAGACAGGAACTAAGGATCACACACCAATGTAGAATCACCTACTTCATTAAGCCTTTTGAAGATTAAGTACTATGTGACGTGGCACCACTTTCCATAGCTGACATCTTATTTGGGAAACCTTACTTGTGGGATCAACACAGTACATATCAGTCAAAGCGTCAGAAGGTGATTGTCAAAATTTAGAATCAATGGTATGGCATACCAGAGTGACAACCCACATCAAGGTTTGTTATGATATCGTCCAAACAAACAAATAAGCTTATTAATCATTCTCAGAAGTTTTCATTAATTATGATAAAGCCTCATCATTCCAGGAAAACTGCAGCAACAAGTCAACTCACCGACCAGCGCAACTCCCCACAATAGCAATAGATCGACCACATTCGTGAGGAATACCATAATGTATTTCAATATCTGAACAGAGTACCTATGCATTGTCAAGTAAAACACTCCATTGAACATGTTCTTGGTTATTCATTACCTAACACATCGGTTTACAAAATATCCATTCTTGAGAATGAAGATATTCGCAGACAAATCCATGATTTGATCAACGAAGATCACATCCATCCCTGATCCTCTCCTTGTGGAATTCCAATCGTCCTAGTTTCAAAGAAATATGGGTCTTGGCACATATGCATCGACTATCAAGCTCTCAACAATATTTCAGTAAATAACATGTATCTTCTTCCATGGATAGATGAACTCATCGAAAGTATGAAAGTTGCTAAGTTCTTTACATAGCTTGACCTTAAGTCAGGATATCATCAAATTTTGATCGAGTCCATTGATGTATGGAAAATGGATTTCAAGACCAAGGAAGAATTGTTTGAATTGTTATTCATGCCTTTCAGCTTAACCAATGCACCTGAAACCTTCATGAGATATATGCATGATATTCTAGTACCCTTCATCGGCAAGTGTGTCACTATCTATCTCAACGATATCTTGATTGCAGTCGATCATGGGAAGAACATGTCAGACAGCTTAGACAAGTCTTTGACACTCTCCAGCAACATCGACTATATTTGAACATGGAAAAATGCTCATTTGCAATGACCAACATCAAATACTTGGGGTATGTAATTGACTCTGCAGGCATTCATGTCAGCCCAGAAAAAATTACAGATCCTCAAAGATTGGCCCATTCCTCAAAACATTCATGAACTGAGAATTTTTCTTGGTTTGGTGAATTTCTATCAATGGTTCATACTTGGCTTCAGTCGTATCGCATGGCCTTTGAATCAGTTGTCTAAAGGAAATGGGGAAATTGTCTTCAAATAGACACCGACACAATAAAAAACTTTTGTACAACAATATTTGTACTCCACCAGTACTTGTGTTACCTAATTTGCATCAGCCTTTTGATATTGACATGGATGCATCAAACTATGCCCTCGACGCAATGATCACTCAATCATGTCACCCAGTCGCGTTTCATTCTGAAGCTTTCAACAACACTGTAAGAAGGTATTCGGCGTATGAAAAATAATTGTATGCCATTGTGCAAGATATTAAGCAATTCAGACACTACATTCTTGGAAAGGAAACGTTCATTCTTACTAACCATAAGCCTTTACAGTTCAACCCATCCCATTCGAAACTACAGACAAATCGACAACTCAAGTGGATTAATTACCTACAGCAATTTCAGTTGGTAATTAAATATCGGAAAGGAAAATCCAATGCCACGGTTGATTGTCTCAACTGACCCCCCATTACTCTACTATCTACAGTGATGAGTATGCACGGTTACGATGCCACTACTTGGACATAATTGTATTCGGTAGACTACGACTTCTTCAGGGTGACACGTTGTCTACTACCGAATAATTCCTGAAGGACACTTTGCTATACAAACTTGTACAACTTTGTGTACCGACTGGTGAGCATAAAAAAAGCTCATTTGGGATGCACACTATAGCAAGACTGCAAGACATTTTGGAATCGCAAAAATACTTTTTATCCTCCAAAATTATTTTTATTAGCCTTCACTTAAATTTGACATCAACAAGTACATTTGATCATGTGTAGTTTGTGCCATTGCTAAACCACCAAATCGACAACAAGGACTATACACACCCCTTCCAGTTCCTATTCGACCATGGGAATCTATTTCTATGGACTACTTGACGGGATATCCTACTACCAAACATCAACATGATGTGATCTTAGTACTAGTCGATAGATTTTCCTAGATGGCTATACTCATACCATGAAAAAATACTACGACAACGCAATAGACTTCTCATCTCTTCTTCAAACATGTTTGGAAGCATTATGGCCTTCTGACGACCATTATTTCTAACATAGATTCTATATTTGTCAACACCTTTTGGAAAAATATCTGGAAATAGCTCGACATGAGACTTTCTTTGTCACGTCCCCATGCCTCCGACCGGCAGAGAGGACGCGACTAAGAGCTTATTCAGGCCGGGCTAAACGCCCATGAACATGTACAGGCTTAAAAATTGCCTAGAACAGAATGCTTAACCATACAAATTTGAACATTTGTCTAAAACATGCACACAGGAATGTTTTTCATGCATAGTGCGTTTTACTCATCATACACAACGGAAACAATTGCATTCCTACAAGCATTCAGTTAACATACACAGCCTAATTAATTCATTTTGCACAGCGGAAACAACATGCATTTAAACAAGCATTCTTCAACATGTTCATTCCTTTTAATTAACAGTGAATATGGAATTGTAGAGGGAAAATGCACAAGATCACTTATCTTATGAACGCTTGGCTCCGCAACCAGCTACGTCGCTGCAACGTTCCACCCAACCATAGGCCAGCGTGCTCCTTAATCTCTCAGCAACGCTACCACCCCCGAGCTGGGCATGATTCTCCAAGGAATAAGGGAACTAGCAGGCTTACACATAGCCCGGATGCACAAAACACATAGCCAAGCCAACCAAGTTGGGTTTATCAGGCCATTAAGGAGCTGAAGAAGGCAATTGCTAAGCTGGTGAGCTCCTTGCAGAGCCAAGAACACCCACACCAAAACTAGCCTGACCTCTAAGACACCCATCCACACCCAACACAAGGAATCAGTCCCTTCTCTGCTACACAGTCCCTCAGGCCCTGCATTCCCTTCCAGTGCTATTCAGGGGTGATGGAGAAGAAGGCCAGCCCTCTAGTTCTGTCTGTGTGGTTTCTAACACTAGGTTTATCAAGCAACCAAGCCAAAATCCTCACTCCTCACACAGTCCAAAGACCAACTATTGCACTCAGGCAACCAAGTTAGCTAACACAGCTTGAACAGTAAAAATGAATTACACAGCCCCATACGTAACAGCAAAACAAACGGCTCACAACATGGGGGGAAACACACAGTCCTGAAGCTTATCAGGGAAACCAACTCACAGCAGGGAAAAAAGTCCCAAATAGCCAGTGCGTGAGACCCAAAAGTCAGTGAGACAGCCAAAAACGTGAATGGCTCTTCACAGCCATGGTAAAAAAGACATGAAATCACAAAAACGTGAATGGAAAATGCACTAGCAGCTCCAAAAACGTGTGGAAGACAACCCAGGCCCTGGCATTACAAAAACGACCTCCAATCCATGGGAAAAATGGAGCCAACAGCCAAAACGTGGGATCCAAACACACAGGAAAAAAACTCCAGCTGCTCCCAAAACGTGAGAAAACTGAAAAACGTGAATGCATAGCAGAATGGCATACGTTTTTGGGTATTTTTCTTGCCAAGGAAGTCAGAACACGATTTTCAAAAATGGGTCTCTGCCCAATTCGAATTTTGGTTGCCCATACTCTTCCCCTTCCATGCAATAACTAACTCAACCACATTCAGGCAGAATTAAATGATTGGAGAAAAAGACAAGAAAGGTAGTTGATAGCTTGGGTGGGTTTCCTCATAGACATTTGGCTTTTCCCCATTGGCCCCATTGGCTAAGGATTGACAAATTCCCAACCCCACATCCTTATCCTTGGAAAAAAATCATGCCCCATTCGATTTGGTTGCCGCGACCGTAGCTGGTTGTGCTCATTTTAATTAATTATAGATGCATATTTACATGATGCTGAAACTTAATATGTGCCGCACGCCCCGATATTCAATCGGTGACGATTTAAATCCCAAAACATAGCATAGTCGATCAATGGCGGGGCCTTGGCCTTTAGCTCCACACCATGATCCTTTACAATATATACATCATATACATCTAATGTAACGGGGGCAAGACCGGGACGTGACATTCTTTGTCAACAGCCTTCCATCTGTAGATAGATAGATATACAGAAGTTGTAAATCAATTGGTAGTACAACTTCTTTGCATGTACAACCACAAGCATTGTCAAACATGGGATGACAGCCTCCCATACATACAACATAGCTACAATCGTGCTCAATATAGTTCTACGGGAAAGATTTTATTTGATATCTATTATGGATTTCAACCGTCATCTCCCATCGACTTGATAAGTTCCTCGACACAGTCTAATGACACCGACTTCGAAGGATGAGAAGTGGACAAAGCATTAAAGTTCATAGATAAAATATACAACATCTAGAAGCAAGCACAAGAAATGTTGCAACGAGCTAATGCAAAATCGAAGGCCCTACACTATAAGCATTGTATTCCTCATTCATTCCAAATTGGGGATCAGGTCTGGTTACATATAAAGAAGGAGTGCTTCATTGGTCCATATAGAAATTTGAAACCTTTGTGATATGGTCCATATAGTATACTTAAGAAAATTGGAGAAAAACAATTTCAGCTTGACATTCTTTCATGCCTTGGCCTACATCCAGTCTTTAATGTAGATCTACTTCAACCATAACATGCACCATTATTGGAACATAACGACTTGCAGACATCAGAACCGATCGACATTCATCCATATGTGTAGGCACCTCTTCTTTGTGACACCATTGTGGGACGATGCATACACCATAAATGGATGCACTCCATTCCCTTGTTTCAAGTGGCTAAAGTTGGGAAGCTCCCCGTGCAAGGAAAATGGTACTCTGCTACTGAAATAACCAACAATTTTCCTCACCTGAATGAGCACACAATGGATACCATTGTTTATTAAAGAAGGAGGAATGATCCACTCAGATGTTTTCATGTTGTTGAACTTCGACAAAGTATAGTACTTCGACTACCTCGACTACTTCGAGAGGTTCGGTATCGACTTCGACAAGTCCGAACCTCGACACAACCGACTTCAAAAACCTCAACAGGTTTTTCGCTCCACATGCATTGTTGACATCGACGACTGTTGAACATCAACAGAGTATCTCTCTGTCTTCCAGTCGTCTGTGATAGTTTAAATTTTGAACCATTATAAATTCTTTTGTAACTAAATGTAATGGAAATTCACCCAACCATCCCAGCATTCTATATAAACATGTACACTATTGTAGTATACATCAATCGATTAATCATCCTTCACAGTGAAGAATTATTAATAGAAATTGGTTCGAATTCTTGCATATTGTATGTGCGTATACTTTATGTCGATATAATGTGTTTCACTTGTATCTTATTCTTTTTATACTTCTGCCATAACAGTGCTTGACTCATTCAATTGAATTGTTGTCCCCAACGTGCGCCTAAGCATGACCTGGATCAGGCACTTTGATTAGAAGGATCAAACAACATGTAATCCTTAGACTTCTCATCATAACCAATGAATATACACTTATGAGACTTGGGTTAACTTTTTTTATGTTTTCCATCAGTAATATGAGCCCAACATTCACAACCAAACACCTTAAAATTATTAATATATGGTTTTCTTCCATTCCATTTTTCCTCAGGGGTAACATTCTTAACAACTTTTGTAGGAACTCGATTTAAAATAAAGTTAGCACAACAAATGGCTACAAACCAATGTTTCTTATTCAATCCTTTAGATTATTACATACATTTTGCCATTTCAACTAAAGTTTTGTTTTTCTTTTCAGGAACACCATTTTTGAAGAAACATGTATGGGAAAATATGATGGTAAAGGAAAAAACCTTAATCAATTATATTCACACAAATAGTACCATTATATAGTACAAAGAAGAATGCCACCTCATGGAGAGATTTGAGTCTAGATTCTAACACCTTTACATGGTGACTAGGCTAGGAAATCTTATCCAAAATCCCTTAGTCATCATTTAGGATAAATGACTAATATCCTAAATAAGAAATACAAATAAGGTGACAATATTAAATTTGTGATTGTTAGGTTAAGCCATAAGGCTAACATTCCCCTTCTAAATCACAAGTTTATGTATATGTATCAGCTAAGCAATAAACACTAATGTTGTAGTTGATATGTTGTATCTTTCAGAAGCCTTCATTTGTGCTTCATTGAAAAATCTGCATGAAAAAATGTCAAATTTGGATTCTAAATGGTTCATCTGAAATGAACTTGAAGAGAGCTGAAATTATGGAGTGAACAGTTTCCATGTCTGAACATTCCATTTCTGCTTGACAATTCCATCATTTTCCAAGTGATTTAGCTAGAATAGGTTGGTGTCTTCTGCTAATTGGTGAACATATAGTATCACCATTATACAATCAGTGAATCGCTGAAAATCCCCCTGAATATTTCAACACTATTATGTGTCTATCAACATGCTAATGCATCTTGTATTTGAGTATGTCATCTTCAGACTTTTGTTATTTGTTTCCCATTTGGAAATTTTGGAGTCTGTCATCTACAGACTTTTGTTTCCCGTTTGACAATCTTTTATCCATCTTCATAGTAGCGTATCTACGTCTTTCATCTACAGACTTTTGTCCTTATTCAGAGTTTTGTTTCAGAGTCTGCCATCTACAGAATTTTGTTGTTGAAACTTGAAAAATTATAACCGTTATCAATATTTCCCACTTTGTCAGCTAAAAGGTGAGAAAATATGGGTTTTCATGTGGGTTACCCTGAACCAATTCACTATTGTACCATTTTGATTTAACTACCCTCCTCCCCTTTGAGAAGAAAGAGTGTTTTGTAAATGTACCCCCCCTTTAAGATGTAAGAGAGTACCATTTAGATTTCAACTCAAAGTGGGCATGTGGAAACATCCACATGTTATCTAATCCCATGAGGGCCATGCACAAAAGCTACGCCATAAGGGGACCACTAGAGTTATACTCAGGTACAAAAATACTATGTGCTACAAGATGAGTCTTTTACTCAATATTTTATTGTTCGGTAAGACAGATATAAATTCTTGGTTGTTGATGTCCATTGCTAAGGATTTATCCACCCATAGTGAATCTTTAATCTTGTAGGCTTGTTTCTCTTGGAACATTTTTCTGACGCATGATTACATTTTCCACAATGCTAACAAGGATGGAGATCAAAACATTGATCTTCCATATGACCAACTCTTTAGAAATATTGACACTTAACACTTTGAAGCTTAACTAGAACAGGTGAAGACAAATTTTCATGAATGAATCTTGCACTCACAAATTGAATTGGTTTGGATTAGTCTGGAATATGAAAAGTCAGATCGTTTTCATATCTAAGTCATGTTATGTGCTTGTTTTTAATAATTTATTCCCAAGGTCGGACGATGGGCTTGGAAAGATCATTTTGAAGTTATTTCTTTGAAATTATTGGAATTTGATTCTCTGCATGTTGATGCACCATTGAAATGTTTTCTTCATTGAACTCAAAAGAAAACGCTTTAAAGATAGCTTCATATTCATTGGATCATACTTTTGCATTTTTCTCACTGAATTTCAGTTGCAGTCTTTGTTGATATGAAACATCATCATCATCATTACTATCATAGAGAGGATTGTTCTGAACAAGAAGTAGTTTAGAATGTTGTCGATGTTGGAGCTGATTGAAATCATCATCTTCAAAATTGTTTATCAAGGATTCCTTCTCATCACTAGATAAGGAATCAGCAGTCACAGACTCTATTTCACAAACTTGTATTAGGTTATATGTATCGCAAGTAGCATTATTCATTTTCTTTTCAAGAATTTGCAGTTGAAGGAATTTAATCACTTGCTTCTTCATGTCAAGTTGGTCTTGAAGTTCAACAACTTGATTTTCCAATATTTCTAAGGATTCTTGAATTTCTTTGATCTTTTGATTATCATTTTGAAATAGCATTCCTCCTTTACCTATTGTCACACTCGCTTGAACTCACTCTCTTACACTTGCTTGTTTCCACGCTCACTTAAATTTATTTAATGCTCACTTGATTATATGCCAATTTTAGGGTGTCATGCACAACCGATCATGCACCCTAAAATGTGTTTCTACAATGATTGATGGACACAGAGAATGAAGGGTGTCGGGTTCAACTGAAAATGCACCCAAATACAAATCCAGCTTGACTTTATTTCAAAAACACAAGTAAACTTACAAAAGGACTGTTTCAAGTATATTGTTCAACTAATGTTTGATTTCAAAGTTGATTTGATATTCAAATTTGAATAATAGTTTCTCCTTAGATTGATGTGTTCATTTGATTATGTACCATAATTCCCTTTAATTTGTGGATGAGTGTTGATTTTGTGGCAACTTGAATTATGTGGAGTGCTTGTTTGTCAAATTAAATGTGTCAAAGACTAGACACATATTACTATCTTCAAGCATATGTAACACAATCACCATCACACACAAACTCAAAGTGTACCTAAGATCCCCTTATTCAAATTTCGGGTGGATTTAGGTTACAAGCATTATCAAAGCAAGAGCTTTAGACCCCCTTATTCAAATATTCAGGACATGTCAAGGATATATCCATCACCAAAATATATATAAAAAACTGTGATAAAGTTACTCTTAGTACCCAAGAGTTTCAAGTTTGTCTTTACAATGAATTTCACTTTTACAAAGATTTTATAACCTTTTTACAAATGGACTCTTTGTTTTTTTTGTTTTTTTTAATAGCTTCCCTTTGATGAACTATAAGTTCAAAAACATTTTACAAATGAACTAAAAGTTCACTTTTACAACATTTAATAACTCCCTTGAATATAACCTTTTTAAAGTTTAGAATGCAATTACTTCTTAAAAGAAGAGTTCACAACACTCAAATACTAAAGCTTTCAAACAAACTATAGATAATCATAATTGTCAGATCTTAGCCATCTCAGTCACATCACCACATTGCAACAAAATCGTGATGTTCTCCCAGCAATAAGCTCTCAAACAGAAAGGAAAATACGAATTCAACGATTGTTTTAGCCAAGAAATGATCGTTGTCTGCTAATGGGTCTTGCTCATATCTGGCACATCTTCACACACCAACACCCAATGCAAATAAACACAAAAGATCAGGTAGAATGGCAACATGGATTAGGTCTCTGTCTCTTTTATGCAAGCTCCTCTACTTTATGTTTTGCTCTGACTGTGATGTCTTGTTCTCAACAATGCCCTCCAATATGCAGCAGCAATTATCTTAGGCAATTGAAACGCTTTATCCTATGGAGGTTATGAAGGTCGGTGTAGAGAAGTAGATAGGGCAGAGCATAGAGGCTCCCTCACACACAGCGAATTATTTTCTTGTTTCCATGTTCTTAATCTTAATCAATGTTTCTAACAGTAGATATAGCATATGTTTACCTAGATGGAAATCATCATTTCACATTATCCATTATCCATTCCACATTAGAAGAAGAAATACTACACAAAACAATAGATGCACACAAATCTACTTGTGATTCATCAAAACCTTTATTTTTAGCCTTAACATTTAAATGTGTCACTTTAAAGAAATTATTTTCAAGATGGTTAGTTTTACCACAATGCTTACAAGGATCATACACTTGCTTCTTCTTACTAATTTCATGATATGCATTATAAGCATGACCATATTTATTAGTAGTATTATAAATGTGTGAACTAGAACCTTTAGCATTATTAAAAAAATTCCTAGGATTATTGTTATGTGCCATAAGAGATTTATTAAGTGAGACTTCTCCTGAAATAATCAACCTTTCTTACTCATTTATCAACCCTTTACAGAATCATCAAAAGTAGGTTTTGTGGTACTTTGAGACAATTCAAGAGCCCTATTCCTAGTTTGTATGAACATGTCAAAAGAAGATGGCATTTTTTGTTCTACAAGAATGATAAGAGAAGTGTCTGTCTTCTTGTAATATTTACCACAATTGTTTAATTTTTCATTTAAAGTTTTCAATTCAACAAGATATAATTCTACTCTTTCAAAATTAGTAGGATCTATCCCATGAATCTTCTTTTCAAGGTAATAAGTAGAAACATCATCATATTTATCAAATAAAGAATCAAGAATTTTCTATACCTCAAACGGATTGTCTTATTCCTCAATACTTACTTGAAGACTATCTGAAATCATTTCACCAATGAGTCATATTGCTAGATCACACTTTTATTCTCTTTTAATCACATCTTGAGCATCTACAGGTTTCTTGTGTTCACCATTAACTAACCTCCATAGATTCTTACTCCTAAGAACATCAATCTTTGTTCTTTTCCATGCAAGATAGTTAGGAACAATAAGTTCAGGAACAAAAGATACTTCTGAAGTCATAATGATATAAATCTTGGCAAAAAATATAAACTGTGATGAAAAAGATAGACAAGTTAGGAAAATAAAGAGTAAACTAAAAAGATCTTACCAATTTTTGTTTTATTTTTAATGTAGATCAAGGGTTTTGAGCCGAAAATTTGAATGACCATAACACGATCAATATGACTCATAATTTTTATCATCGCCTATTTCTAGAAATGGCATGATCATTTTGTATCCAACAACGCAAACTAAATACAAATATGGATATTCTATCAGAATATATCAGCTCTGCAATATTTTCGTTTGGGCAAAAACTTTCTGAAAAAAAATAGTTTATTTTAAATTAGTGATATCTTCGCTTTCGAGACACAAAATCAGACGATATATTACACTTTTACACAAATACTGAAGCAGTTTCTTGACTGTGATGATGAAAATTATGTTCAACAAGAAATATAGAAAGTGAGGATGGGTTCAAATTATATTATCATAATACCTTAGCAAATGTAATCCACATTCATGTGGTTCAATTTCATAAATTCATGGTTGCAACCAATTTGCAACAGTATTTTAGGATAATGTAGGGAATTCCATATAAAATAATCCTTCTCTATTATATGCATTGACATGAGACAAACCAATATATGGTCATTGTATTGTTTTAATATGTGTAGATTTCACACTACCAATAAATGCTCATATTTGTTCCACCTCTCTCCATGCATAAGGCTTCCTACTAAAAAAGGATGAAGAACAAGAGTGCAAATGGTCATGGTCGAGGAGTTTAATGTTTTCATCATCTCTCATTATTTCTTCAATATAAGAATAAACAAAAGTAATATTATCATAGACATTTGTTTCAACGTATGGAAGTGCAACAGATAAATCTATGTCAACCTCTACATCCTTATAATATTTATGAGTATTAATCTTGTAATGAAATGCATACATCACTCATTATCTCTTCACATAATAGTCATAATAGGAGCATTGTGGGTCACATATCTTGACTATTTGAATGTCCAAATCTTTGACAGAACGTGGATATTTTTTTGCAATTATAAAAATATATTGTGGAAAATCAATAGTGTGGCCATTGTATTTATAGTGTCCACCATGAGCATGCTTCACTTGTAAAATTGGATCAAGTTGTGTAATTAACATCTCTTAAACCTAAGTAAGAATTCTAAGAATATGAGGTTCCAAACTAGGATCCATGTTATTATGATCACAGGAACGATGGAAACCTCTACCGCTCTTACATATTTGACAAATATGACCTTTAGTACCACTGAGAACTTTAATAATAGGATAGGATTCTCGACAAATATGAAACGTTTGAAGTAATAACAAATTATCAATATGTTCACGAAAAGCTTTACGGAAAGTAATGAGTCCTATTTCTAGAATATCATGAGTTTTTGTATCAATGGGAACTATAATTAGATTATTATGGTTTGAAATCTCTAAAGGAGTTAGTTGTTTCATATTATGCACAATATCGCTAGAAATATTGTGGGTTGCAACTTTTGGAGCATGAAAAGATGGCCGAACAATTTAAACATTACTTCCTCTGGAGGTTGTGCATTACAATTTTCTGAACCGATTGCATTGTATAGTTTCCTAATGAGAGAAATAACAAAGTAATAAATCAAATTGTATGGAATGCAAAGAATAAGAAATATTCCAAGAAGTACAACAAATAAAGCATATTTAGAATATTTACATTTGCTTACAAGTTTGAAGGTCTCACTTTTAATGTCCCTAAAATCCATAAGTAAAAACAAAATCGTAGGGCTAATAATACAACTAAGATCTTAAGGGACGTCTTTTCTTTACTGCAAATTATAACTTGACAAAGAACTATGCCTAAGTTCTGGTTATGTTTTCCTTTTATGTGGTTCCTATATGACGATGATGTTTACATGTCATTATTCTATATTCTAATGTGCTTGTAGTTATGTACATGTTATCTAGTTTACTAATGTTGTTGATATTATTTTGTTCCTATTTGATTCCCTGGTATGTTATCTAGTTCTTATTTTGTTAAATGATGAGGTTGACTTACCTTTGTATGTAAAGGGAGGAGTGGTGGTATTTTTCCCTAAAGACTCACTCTAAAAGGTAAGAAAATCCTACGATACTGGCCTTACTTAGTTCTTGCGAACTAATGCATGGTGTGTCTATTCTTACTGCAAGTGACTCGTCGATAAACCTATGCTATATAAACGTGAAGAATAAAGAACCTAGCACCTACAACTCGCTAGTCCTAAGTGTTGAGGTATTTTTCAATGTAATAATAATCCTATGTTCAAAGCTTGAGCTCAAACTATAGGAGGAAGGGGTTTAAGCCTAAATGGTGAATGTATGCTTTTAAACTATGGTGTAGAGGGTTTATACTTTAATGAAAAAACATGTGGAGTTAGAAACTATGGAAAGGAGGGTTTACATTTAAATGGAAAAATGAATGAAGTTCAAACTATAGAGAAGGGGGTCTTGACTTGAAACAAAGTGGAGGAAAGCCGGTGCCTTTAATGATCCCACGTGAAGGGCAGCATGGCTCCTCCACGATGGCCCAAGCCATAACCCTTTCACTAGGATTTTCCGCATGTCATTTGCAATGTGTCGCGTTTGGTGGTGATGGGGTTAAGCTCCATTGTTGGAGTTACGTATACTGTGTTAGGAAATACAGTGTCGATGCGAAGGTTCTTCACAGGTATGCAAACATTCCCTTATGGTTTAACCATTTCATATTTTGTTTGGTTTTAAGGTTTCGAAGCATACTCCTAATGGTTGATTGGTTTCATTTTTGCAGGTTGGGGACAAGAATGAGTGCTCTGTAACATCTAGAAAAGGGATGAGGTCGACAGCATTTGTCTCTCGGGTAAGCCCATACAAAGAGGGGATTACCCATCTGATAAGTTGTTTACAAGGTTTCATGCTTTATTAGTGTGAGATAAATGTAACCGGCCTCCCCATTGGGATTCACCATGGTTTGGGGAAAATGGTGGTTATGCTTAGTTTTTAGTTATGTAGGTTGGACTTAATGATTCTCATCCCATTCGGACATTTGTAAAAAGGCATGACTGTGTACATTTGATACTATCTATGGTTAATCAAAATGGTGTTTGGTATATTTATTCGGCTCTATGTGTTTGTATGAGTACGGTGCTTTTCAGTTTGTAATGGATGAATTATAATTTTATCAGTGTCATTGCTTCACAATGGCACTATGATAGTATTGTTTTGCGAAAAGATGGTTGGTTGTGGAAAATCTTTGGGTGTTAACCCTTGTTGTGATTTATGGAAATGATTCATCGTTTAAATGGGCTTTACTCTATGAGTTTATTTACTTGTATTCTATTGGATTTCTGAGGGAATCCTTAGCTTTGTTTATAGATTTCTATAATGCTTTGGTAGGGTTGATAATGCTATCAGCGTTTGGTTTTACTTCTTCTATAGTTGTTTTGAAGGAGGTTGTAATGGCATGGCCTGTGTGTATATTGAGTTTATATTTTACATTTCTTGTGTGTATAGACATATGGTGAATGTTTAATGGATTTGGTAGCGGGTGTATTTTTTTATGTTTGTTTATTTGTAAAATTGGTTATTTCTCCCAACCGAAGCCTCATGCGATTCAATCTTGGGTTTGATCATTGGGTGGGGTTTGATGTTTATTAAGTTGTGGATATTTGTTAAGCACTATTAATATGTTTATTTGTTAATGTTTGATAAGCCAGAGCTTATGGGATTCGACCTTGGGTCGCGATAGTTAATGGATTGTTTCAATGTTTATTATCTAGTTTAATAATATGTAAACATTGTTCCTCCCGACTCGATGACAGGCTCTCGACCTTTGTATGAGAAATTATAGGAATTATATTGGTCATTTAGTTTGTTTATTATGGTAATTTTGTTTGGTAAATTAATTGTTATTATTGTATGTAAATAGGTTATATGTATTGGTACTCTTCGTTGCTGGAAAATGTAATATGCCAGCGTTTGAATTCTAGTTTGTGTGTTTGAGTATTTTTAAGGGATTCGATCCCTGGTTTATGTTTATGAATATGTTTTAATGTTCGGTTTAATGTATAAGCAGAGTTTATTTAATAGTTGGTTTATTTAGTTAATATTGTTTACTATCAGGTTTATTTTAATAAGGTCATAGACCTTTACAAATTCTCTGTAATTTATTTCTAGGAGTTTTATCTTTTTATTACTCTATTTTTAAAATGACAGCTCTCTTGTGAGGTAGGGTTTAGTTTCAGTATGTCGACAGAGATCTGGTTGTAAAAATTGTTTAGAACTAAGGGTTAAATCTAGACTATAATTTTAACATATAGCACAAACTTCTGAAACTAGTTTAATGCAACTCTATTAGGAATTTAACCCTATAATCTATTTAAGAATTAAATACTAAGATTCTAATTAAATATAATAAAAACAAACATGTAGCATGTATTCAAACTGGAGAATAAAATTACAGATCTTAATCCAAAACATAATAGCTATAATTTCAACCTGTAAACATAATTAAAATAACTGGAAAATGTAGAGGCCTCATACCTGCAACTATGCAGCTTGTTAATGGCTAAAGAACCCTGCACACTTAAACACACATAATTAATAAAACCCTATCTATTTCTGACCTTAGAACTGATAACCGGATAGCTTTGGAACTACCATGTTCCTCCCAAACATGACTCGAAACCATTCCTGGGTCTAATCCGGATCCCCCCGAGCTGGCACCAACATGCAACTGATCTAGAACTCCTAAAGGTGAGGCTACTAGTATTTGGAAAAATCAGGCTCTATATAAGAATGCTCGCTTTTGGAAAATTCTCTCCAAAACTATTTAGGAATAATGATTAGATCCCCCAAGCCTTCTCTTGGCTTGGGTCTTTTAGAGAAAATATTTAGGAAATGGAAGTTGTTTTAAACTTCAGTTAAATCAAGAATTCATTACTTTCTTGAAAATAACCTTTAATTGATTTATATGGAGTTAATAGTTATTTTGTTTAGCTTAAGAAGTTTTTACTAGTTCCTAATTGAACTTTAGAATAGAATATTTATTTAATCATTTTAGTTAATAATAATTACATAGACTCTTTATTTATTATTTTAGTTATCTTTATTTCCTTACACTCTCACACACACACACAATTATTATTTTATTCATAATATATATAAACTTTACATATTATCTTTAATATTTATTTATGCATCATATAACATAGCCTTATTTATTTATGCTTCCCTTAGCTTAGCTTCTTTTCTTTTATCAAGGCCTCAGGTAGGGTTGGTAAACTAAGTTAGGTAGCTCTAGATCCTCCTTGCATGTTGGATTACCTCGTATATTGTGGTAGTTCTTCTAGTACTTTTTTATTTTTTCTTTTTTCTTTCTTTTTGTACTGGGGGAATCGGTAACTGGGCGGTTTCAGTACTCGTGTGACATGGGGTCCATTCTCGTCGACTGCCACTATAACCCCAGGTGCGTCCACACAGCCCGCAAGCATGGGGCATGGATAAGTCTGGGTGAGATTTGAACTTGAGACCTCCTTTACAACATTCCTTCATTTACATGACACTTTCCAGTCAGTCTACACCCATGCGGGCTAGTTCTTCTAGTACTTGATGAAAAGTAGATTTGAAATTTCATTTAACCAACTCAAAATAAGTATGATAAGGGTAGGTGATATTCAGATTCATTCTCACTCAACACACTCAATTTAAGTAATTCCTGGTGCTATTCAAATCCCAAGCTCAACACTATTGATTGGGAGTTACACTAGTGCAATTCCAGAACCTCACGCTCAACACTAATACTAGGATGTACTTGTATAATACACCTAAGGATACAATGGCCAAATATTTGATGCTCCAGAGCTTATTCTCAACATCAATTTGGAATGCTCCAAGGATTATTCCCAACACTTACAATCTTATAACTCATGTGCTCCAGAGATTATGCTCAACACAAAATCTCATAACTCATGTGCTACAGAGCTTATGCTCAACACAAAATCTCATAACACATGTGTTCCATAGCTTACGCTCAACACAAAATCTCATCACTCATGTGCTTCAAGGCTTATACCCAACACATTATAGAACTCAATCATGCATTCTGTCTTCTGCACATTTCATCACAATAATCATCTCAATACATGTATTAAGGCAAATCACATAATAATACATCCAGTACATCATACCACAATAATAGTCGTTGTCCATCAAGGTCCATGCCTAACATATATAATCATATACAAGATAATAAAACATGTGCATTGGATTACGCCCAATATATCTATCTAATCAACATAACTCATGTCAAATGGGGCATACGTCCAATATGTAAACATAAACATCAAAGTAATATCGTATGCAATGGGGCTCATGCCCATTATAGTTATGGTCAAAATTTGGGATATTACTCCAGTGTAGCTAGGAGACACTGTTTCTAAATGCTTTTAGCAAGATTATCGGCGTTCATTCCACTCATTTGATTGCATTGAATATTTTTCTATAAAAAATGGAGAAATGAACTCACATGTAAAAATGAAGTTGAATTAGAAAGATGTGTTGAAGCATGTATATTATATTTACTATGAAAGGTACTTGAAAATAAAGGCATTAATACATTTTTTATCCCAAGTGAAATAGTTTGTGGGACAGATGATCCTGAGGGTGGAAGGGAATTGGAATTGTATTGATAGGGAAGGATCTTGAAGGTAGATCCAACACTACCATCAACTGATGGCACATTATCAATCAATTGTGCAATCGTATCAATATCACCTAGCACTTCATGAGATATCATTTCTTGGGAAACATTAGTATTTTTTCTATTTTTCATCCTTACTCCATTATCCAAACTTGGAATTACATTCGAAGTAGAGTTTGCATTATGATTTGGAGGTATAACCAAGGTATTTTTTAAGGATTATAATAGTATACTTAAGTAGAGTATTCTAGACAATTATTTTGGGTTGAAAAAAACACACACACACATATATATATATATATATATATATATATATATATATATAAATATATATATGAGAATATTAAATATGAAACCTGCAATTTACTATTGAAACTTGTAAATTTTGGCAATATGATGACCAAAAAACATATTTTATGTAAATATAATCGATATTAGAAACTAAAACTAACCAAATAGCAAATTTATTTTTTGAAAAATACCAAAAATAGCCAACTAGCAAAACTTCGCTCATAAAAATTTCCTTAAATATAACATGTAATTCATAATCTTGCAATGAATGAAAATTATCCCATCGGAGAAATGTTATTATTTGGGGTTTGATGCATATTAGTAATATTGCTAGTTTGAAAATAATCTTCCAGTGAAACATTCATAGGAATTTTGCTTCCCATGATCGCATCCAAAGTGTCATATTTATGGCCATGAAGCAAGTTATTTTTGTACAAAGTTTGAAGCTCTTATGCTATTATATGTTTAAATTCTATGTTTACTTACATCCTCTCTATTATTAGCTTTCTCCTTTAATGCAAGAGATCGAGCATGTTTTCTACAAGAAACTCTTTATTTATTCAAAGGCATTTCTATAAAAATAAAAAATAAATATTCTTAAACATTAAAATATTTAAAATTTAATTATAAAAATATTATTTATCACTATTTATTTTCACATTTTATATTTATTAATAAAATATATAATGTATAGATCATGATAGGTAACTTAAGATACTATAACTAAGTTTTTAGCCTTAATTTAGATGATTAACATTTTTTGGTATTAATTAGTTTAAAGAATAAAATTAATATATCTTAAGAACTAATTCTTATGAGCTCCATAGCTAAACATGATGTTGGTTTATTCCTAAAACTGGGTGAGTGGAAAGGGTTTGCCATATTTATGAGCTTATGAACATTGAAGATGAAAATTGCTTTCTTTTATAGTGTCATGCTTACACCCATATTAAATCTAATTTTCATAATATTTGTTACGATACAAATTTTTCCAACATCCTAATTTATCAAAACTATACTGACCTACAACAAGCTTATAACCAAACCTAAAAAAATGTTTAATATAATTTATTTTTGCTGTAGCCCATAAAAATAAGTTGGTAGCCATCTACATAGTTCATTTCACACGCACGATGAATAGAAGTATATAGTCGCTAGCGAATTCGAGCAATAAACGATTTACATTGAGCCACTCCACCAATCCAATTCAAACTCTAAAAGACTCGATTTCACCCCATAATTATTTCACGCAAAATACTATAAAATGATGTCTCGGTTGTACTTGCGATTATCCGCAAATCTAACTTATGAGAACTTGTTCACATGGTGGTTAATAGAATTGGTCACTGTCATCAAAACTTTAAACAGAGGAGGGAGCTTTTCCATTGTAAAAGTTAGACAGTGACTCTTTGAATGAGTTCATTTATGTTATTTTTTTTAAGTTTAAGAGTAAAGAGATATATATTTATTATAAGTTATTGTAATAGGTCAAAATTACAATGGCTATTTTAAAGTTTTTTTAAGGATTTGAGTAAAATTTTACAATAAATTAAATTAATTTTTTTTAAGTAAGTTGGTCTTATTGAATGTTAATCATGATTATCAATCCAATTAATTAAAACTACAAAAAAAATTAAATTTAATATTGTTTAGGGGATTTAAGCATATAATAGACATGTATATACTAGCACTACCACAAGTAAAGTAACCTGTCATTGTTTTGTAAAGATATTTAGCTCACTGACTCATCAAATTTGAAGCGTGGGTCTTAATTTCAAATGGAATGGCACTTATTTTTTTATCCTTTCTAAAATGAAGAGTAATATAAGTAATTATACTTTAATTTACAAGTATAAATTACCTGAACTCTTCACCCAAAAAATGCAAAAAATAAATATTGTTCTTTCAATTTTTTACAATTTTTAATAATTGAGCACCTCTTAATATTTACATGAAAAATGATATATTTTCAACAAAACTTATTTTGAACACATTAAGTTGTCATGTGTGTATCATTAATTTTACAGTTCAATAACATAAGAACTATTCTATTGTATTTTTTTTTGTTGGAGCACACTTCATTATACAAAAAAACTACTTAGACTATGTCCTAACCATATTGAGGCATCCAAGTGAAATCCAAGCTTGAGAGGTATAAGAATGATAAGGAATGGGAACCTAACATAAAAGAATACGCAACTCAGAAAATATTAAAAAAAATTCTACATACCAAGCAAGTTAGCAAAGCTAGCATAACCGGGGTCGGGGCATTAAAATTTTTTGTTCAACACTTGTCATGAAAGCATACATGTATGGGACAAAGCGGGAATGGAATCAAACCTAAGTCAATTAAATCATTGCAACTCATTGCATGTCTGAGTCTCAACAATCTGCCTTTTAAATTGAACCAAAATACCAAAAGAAGTTTATTAATGGCTAGATTTGAGAAAGTTCTAAGTGTGAGTAATTAAGGGCTCGAGGCTCTAAAAAATTTTGTGTTTTGTACCAGTCCACGATTCAGTGAATTGACGGTCACAAGTAGTAATCTAAGTTATTTAATGAAAACATCTAATGTGTATACCTCTATGTCAAAACCATTTTCCATGTCAATGTAGGCCATTACCCTCTTCATTGTCTTACCAAAAGGCATGATAATGAGGAAGAAGACCTAAAATTATGGACTTCGCTTCAAAGAATTCCTTGCAATCACATTGGTAAGGAGTGATAAGAAGATCACAACAACCCAACGTGTCAAATGTTAGTAGATAGTGTTAATTAAAGACTTATATAATAAATTCAATATAAGACTTACTTATACTTGTCTCTTACTCTTTGTGTCTTGACACATTTAATAATTTATGGTTTTCTCTATGCCTTACCCAATTCGTATTATAAGGTGAGGATGTCCATGCATAATAATCCGTTGTTATGACTATGATATGAAGATTTAAAGGAAAGAGGATGTAAAGACAAGAAAATTTTATATGTATTTTGGTGGGGCTGAGGACAAATGTCGTGAGAAACCACAATATTTGGAAATATGGGGGGAGATTACATCACGATCGTGCCACCCATCAAATTGAATAGTATTCTTGAGCCAACAATTGTTTTTTTAATTTTATTAATAACCATATTTTCTCCATATCGTGTGCCCAATGACACTTCTTTATAGCAATGCATAAATCGACCTCTGCATAGTTTGTGATCCTAGCTACATGTCATTATTTGTATTTGCATGACATCGAGTGTTGTTTATAGTTGTCATGAGTCCATGATATTCATGCAAGAAATGAAGTCTTATAGAGGAGGACTCATCAAACCGGCCTTTTGAATTTCATTTTTCCTAAAAAAGAGTGGACATTGGTAGCGAGGTTCACATAAGTAGTAGGCACAAACTTTTGAGCTCATTTTAGGCCTAGTAGTACACTAGTAGTTCTTTTTTGTTATAGTCGTAGTTGTTGACAGATTGTCACACTTTAGATTGCAGCCCCAAGTGACTCAAGATTCAAAGTCACATCTCGATGGCTAGTGTCTCGTAGTCATCAATGATCACTGGTCATCTTGCACAACTAAGCATTGAGTGCATGGCATGAGTGAGTGACTCATTATAATTTATCATATTTACAATATTTTAAATGATGAGTTTAGATTTATAGCATAGAAATTTTAATATCTTGATAAATTTATATGGATGGGTAATTTCAAATGTTTCCCATCTTTTGAAATGTTGATATAAATTATGCCCTTCTTAATTGGAAGGGTAAAAATTCAGATTTTAAATTTTTTTTGAAGAGCAAAATTTTTTAACTTTACACTTCTCGGAAGGAGTAAAACCCTTTGAAAAAACCGAAAAAGATTCAATTTTCAACACTATTAGCTATAACAATAAATTAATTATAAAATCTTTATAATTTATAATTATCTATTTATAATATAATATACAGATTAAATAATTAATATAAACATAAAACAATTATTATTTAATAAAAAAAATTAGCTTAGATCTTCTTTTTGAATCTTAATCAACATACATTTAACCATATCAAATACCACAACAATAAAATAAAAATAAATCTAACCTATACACTTTACATTTAAAATAATCTTAATCTTGTTCATCAACTCAAAACTGAGTGTTCTGTTGGAAGACAGTCCCTTGAATTCATCAAAACTCCCATGTACAATCCAATTCTTTTCCATCCTACCCATTTCAATTCGTTCATAGTTGTAATTGCTGCAGTGATCGTATTCGATATTGTAATTGCTGCAGTGATCGTATTCGAAAACAGTGTAAGCCGACCGAATTCTATTCAATAGTGTGATTAAAAGATGACGCTTTAATTCATCTGCAGGATTATCAGTATTATCAGTAGTGTGATTAAAAGATGACGCAATAATTCATCAAAACGCCCATGTACAATCCAATTCTTTTCAATCCTACCCATTTCAATCCGCATCGTTCATAGTTGTAATTGTTGCCCTTTCAATCCGCATCGTTCATAGTTGTAATTGTTGCCCTGATCGTATTCTACAACTATGTAAAGTGACCGATTTCTCTTCATTAAACCGATTTTTATTGGTTAAATGAAAGAGTGATTTGAAACGAGAGGTAGGTCATTGCTGATTTATATAAAGCGAAATCAGTTGGCTTTATGGTGCTCATGCAAATAGTTTGCATGTTCAAACAAAACACATGAAATGTCCATGGTTTTTGGACGCAAAACTTGCCTGGCTTTTGGAAGTAAAACTTGATGGACTTCACAATCATGCACTTGCCATGAGCGATACTAACAGGCGTGTAGTATAAAAATACATAGTAATGACCCCAGAAGTGCTTAAATCACTCGTTCTGCATTGAACGAAAATGGGATGTTCACTCTTTAACAAAAAAGTATGATCTGACAATAATGTGGCGCAAATGATTCGGTGACAGTTACTTTCAAAATGGAAATTAGTATTCATATCTATATACTAACTTTGCATTTTTTTGAAAGACACTAGCTTCTCTTATCAAGAACGATCATTTAACAAAACTGAGCATCCATGGAACCTCGAAAACATACATAACGGCGCTCGCTGGAATATCTTTATCTTGATCTTGACAGCGCCCTAGAGTCTCGGTGGGGGTTTGAATAAGCAACTAGTTTTTTTGGTTTTCAATTAACATTCATTTTAAAATTTGTGAAATTTTAAGTTTTTAAGTTTTTATATTTATTAAAATTATATTGGAAAAACTTGTCAAATTAACGTAATTTAAGTTTTTATATTCATTAAAATTAGATTGTAATTTACCATAATTCGGTCATTTATTTACATGACACTTACAAACATTTTTTAATATAATGTTGTAAAATAAAATGTTGAATATTTATTTTATGTATATAAATATTAATATTTTTAAAATTGATTTTATATGTACATATCTTTGACGGAAATTATCCAAGCATATTTAGCATGTCTAACTTATCTAAATGTTTTATAAGTATACTTAATGTTCATTATAAGTGCCAATCCATCCATGGGGTGTAGAATGGGTGTACGGACACTCCTTCCCAAGGTCAGTTGTTCGAAACTCCATGAATACTTATTATAAAACATAATGTTTTATTAATTGATTTTTTTTATAAATTAAAATTTATATATTTAAATATTTACAAATACTATATTAAATTATAAATATTTTAATATTTTAAAAATATTATATTAAAATTTAATATTTTAATTTAATTTTCACAATTAAAATTTTATATTAAATATTGTTAAAATAACATACATTTTATGATTATTAAATATTGTCAAAGTAACATAATAAAATGTATCATACATTTTATGATTCATGTATAATTAGGAAGCTATAATTTATAAGTTTTAATATTTTACCATTATGATAACAATAGCTCTAGTAAGTGGTAATATGTTTTGAAATTTAGAAATAATTAATTTTATGGGTTTGTGGTTTAAAAATAATAATATTGTCAAAATATATAATAAAATGTATCATACATTTTATGATTCATCTATAATAATTAAAAAGCTATAATTGATAAGTTGTAATATTTTACCATTATGATAATAGTAGCTCTATTAAGTGGCCATGTGTTTTGAAATTTAGAAATGATTAATTTTATAGGTTTGTGGTTTAAAAAAATTAAACTATATAATTTATATAAATCATTCATAAATTTAAATAATAATAATAAACATTTAAAATTTAAATTATTATACAAATTTTTCCTTGAAAAAATTATTTTTATTATACAAATGTTTTAAAAGAAAAGATAATAAAAACTAGGTCAAAATTAAGGCTATTAAAATTAAAATTATGGTTTAAAAATCCATCCATAATCAAATTTTATTAATAGTTTTTTTCTAATTTATTAAAAACCCATCCATAATTAAATATTATTAATAGTTTTTTTCTAATTTAACTTATAAAGCATCTAAAACACATTTAAAAAAATAAAAATAAAAATAATTTAGACTTTAGTATAGAGAAAAATGACTTTGTATAAGAATAACTAAGATTCCCATGCAATTCCTATCCCATGCTAAATCATGGATGAGATTCATTGAATGGCATATGTTCATATGCTTTTCTCACTAGATGTTATATGCAATTACCAAGTTGACTGATCTATTTGTAGGATGGGATGCGCCCCACCAAACATGGGTAGGAGGAAGCATTAGTACACGCCATTTTTGCAACAAGGCAGATGATATGTCATCTATATTTTCCCAGCTCACAAAAAGCATTGATTACAGTCTTGAAACCTAGAAAAGAAAAATCATCCGTGGACTCAAACATATATAATCCTTGCTTAAGACCACTATCATGCAATTTCTAAACACACCAAGAAACAATATTAATAGAAATATTATGTATTTGTTTCACGTTCTTACCATAGCTACCAAGATTGTGTATGATTGTGTATTATTTCCATGCTTGCATCTTATATATTGCAGAATACTATATTGGTGCTTGGAAGTTTGTAGTTGAGATGATCCACCATGTATGTAAGTGAGAAATTATACTCAATCACCATGTTATTTATTTCCTTAAAATGCATTTACCCTCTTTGTTGTTACATTACCACAAGAAGTATGGTGCACATTTGAGAGGCTCTAATCCCATGCACAAAAACTTTCTTACGTTCAATTCAATAAAAATCATAAATACACCCAAATTACTATTCAACTCAACAAGAATGAAGTGATTCTTATTGTCATTGTTATGAAACCCTAAGCACAAAATGATAAACCCTATGTCACAAACCTATAAATACCAAATAATTTTTTTTCCTTTATTCTATTATTCTTTTTTGTTGTCGTAACATGTACATGTTGGCCACAACATGAAATAATTTGTCGTCATGAGTAAAAATGCGTATAAAATAACTTATATCGATCTTTACGTTGGATGGACAGGCTATGCTTCTTGTGGCGTTGCAAACAGGTGACGATGACCCCATAGCCACTCATTAAGGTGATGTTTTCACTACTTTATGATTATTTTAAAACTTTGGTTTTGCTAGGGCCCTAAGCCTAAAAATCTATGGCTTAGTCCTAGCATTACCCTCCACTATGTGTTGGAAAGGGTAACCAAAGATTATAACCAATGTTTAAAATGTAATGGATCCTTAGCGCAAGATATGGTTGTAGGTTTGAAATAGTGGTGGTTTGGTAACACCATAGTCGTAACCCTAGCCTTTAGCATTAAACCTAGTACTTTAATGTTGTGAAAGTGTGGTTATACCATAACCTTTGATGGGAGTTACAAGGGTTCCTCTACATAGATTTAAGTTTTTGGACTATGGCAATTAAATCTTCCCTGCCTGCGATTTAAAAGCGCAACTAGGCCCATTCAATGGAAATTTTTAATGCATGCAATGGGGTCCGATAGGGATCTCAACCCTCCACCTATCACGATCTCCTGCAAGGGTTTTTCCAACGGTTCAATGTGGTTTTACTCTGTCTGAGGGTTTCATTTTCGTATTTAGTTTTTTTTTTGTCTGTAACTGTTTGAAGGGAGCGAGCTCGGCCCTTCATGGTTGTGATGCACATTCTTTCCCAACCCTTTACGCAGTATGTTAATGAAACTTATTTTGCTTGCTTCTGAGGTTTTCTTGAAGGTTTTTATCAATGGTTTATGGCCTCCGCCTATCTGATTCGTCATGGTGAGGAGAGAGGCGGAACCTGCTTCGAGCTTACCAAGCCTTTAACAAGGTAATGAGTTCTTGCTTTTTCTCAGTTTAAAATTTGCTTTTAACTTAATGGTGTATTCAATAATTAACTTGGGGTTTCTTTGTTGGTATGCAAGAAATGGAGAAATAAGAGCGTCTAGGAGGAGCTGACCCCTAACCCTCTTTGCATTCATTTAAGGTAACAATTGACTGATAGTTTCTTGGACTAATTAAAATCGATTTAAAACCTGTAACGTTTTTCCTTCATTGTGCAAGTGTCTAGAGAAGCTTCAAAACGGACGTAGCCTCAAGCTTCAAGTCGTGCTTTGTTGGCTAGGTAAGGGTTTGTTTACCCTAACATGCATTTCTTAAAAGAAAATTTGTTACAGGTTACAAAGTATATCATTTTAACTGCATAAAGTGTGGAATGTAGGTTGTAAGTTGGTCGGCAAGAGAGGCAACAGGGTCACCTCCTCCCAGTCATATTACTTCTTTACCAAAGGTGAGGAAAAATACCCCTACTCTGTTTAAATTAAACAAAAGAAATATTTACTTAACAAGCATTCTAGCATTTCTTAGTTTGTTGATGTGCATGTGATCCCCAGTGTGGTCATGCTCGGTCGACATCAATGGATACATCGACAGCCAATGGTAAGTTTTTTTATTAAAAGTGTTTTACAGTGGTTTACCACTGGGTTTGTAGACCTCTTAAGGATAGGGCTTTCGCCACTCTTGCGAAGATAAGATGAAATGTTTTTTATTAAAAATACCTTATAGATTTGTGCTAGCTTGTAGAAGAAAGGCTTCAAAACCTCTATGCTTATTGTGTTGTCATGCCATCCATCCAGATGTACATGTCGTTGCTTCCTTAAATGGTGGATGTGATTTTTAATGGGCTTACAACCACGCTTTGTTTATCAAATGGGGTTCGTTGATGAAATCCAAATGATATTATCTTTGGGATTTGATGTGTTAAAAAATATTTTGGACAGAGCCATGTGTCACAGGGTTTGGATACCCGCAATTAGAGACAGTTTGTTTAAATTTAAGGACTGAATTAAATTTACTCTTTAGTTTAGCCGGATCTGCTAGTTGTATTTATGATATGGATTTCTGAGCTGTTATGTATTGATTTATTTGTAACGAGTCTAAAGTCGATTTAGTTTACAATGGGTATAGTTACCCATCTTACATCAATCGTGTACATATTTGTTATTGAACTTAGTGTTTGGATCTGTGTTGGACATTTATTTGTTATTTGTATAATGATTACTATTTGCGACCATTGTCAATCTAGATCTCTGATTTATATGTTTGGTTTGGATGAAAAAGGCCCTTCAGCTCTACTATGTATACATAGGACGGTTTTTTTTATTTAGATGTTTATTTAGGCAGAAAAACCTCCCGGCTCTACTCTAGATATACCCTATAGAATACTATGGAACTCTCTGCAATAGTTTCGTTTACGATTTATGTATGAGAGACCTAGTGCAAACTTTGGTTAAAGGTTTGTAAGGAAGTATTTTGGTTAAAGGTTTTTATCAAGGTTGTTTGTACTATGTTAATGGAATCTAGCTGTAACTATAGGTAATCTGGAAACTAAGTTTTTTAATTGGGAAATAATTTATAAGATTAATATAGTTTAAAAATAGAGATCAATGCGAATGTAATTTAAAATATTTAATCATATCTATAAAATACCTTCATTCAGACTCCTAAATAGGCTAACATTAGATCCACTCTAATTTGGATATGGAATCCCAAACATAGATTAATTTAAATTAGATTAAGATAATAAGTATGTGATTCATCTACTAATAAAGAACAATTTATATTAAATCGTAACATGAAATAGAAAAAAATGGGGATATGAACATATGCATAGTATCAATTACTATAAAATGTATTTATGATACATATCTATACTCAAATTAAAACTTTAGCAACACTTAAAACGAATCATAAATAGAAATAGGGAACCTAACACCACTGTCGGGAAAACATAACTGAAGTTGTCATTCCTCCCAACCAACTTCTTGAGCAACCAAGTCTTACTTTCTCCAAAACCATCGAGCTTGTTTGTTGAACCACAAGGACAAAATATGATCAAGGCACCATCTCTTGCATTAACAAATCAATTTTACATCCATCGATATCCTCCTGCTTCTTTAATGGACATACTATTATATAGTAGTTTTCCTAGGAATTTGGTCATTTATTAGTATCCTTCTCTTTAGCACTCGTCAAGGAGTCTTGACCTGATTTTGGGGAATATGCCTCTTGCATCACTTGAGATCTCACTCGCCAACTTTTGCCACTTATCTTTTCTCCTTGTGGTTCAGCAAACACTCTTTCAACAACTACTTCAGTTCTAATTCCTCTCAGTATTTTTAACAATTAAATAAAAATAATCCATTACATCCATTTTGAATTTCTTGTCAAAATATTTTTAAAAATTAAAATATTCAAAGAATAATAATTTACATTTATTCGGTGCGTTACATACACCTCCCCTTAGATGATAACATTGTCCTCGGTGTTATTATTTGTGTCTTTATTTTTCCACTTTTTCATCTTGAAAGAGGATCGGATATGCCTCTCGCATATCTCTTTCAAATTCCCAAGTGGACTCTTCTGGACTATGGTGCTCCCATTGCACATTGACTTGTTCGATGGTACGGTTTGGAAGTAAAAGTTCTCTCTTGTCGAGAATACACTCTGGTTCCACCTGAAACTCTCCTTCGGGTTCCACCTGTATAACATTCCATCCAATCACATGAGTAGCATCATGAACATATTTCTTAAGAATAGATAGATGAAAAACATTATGAATTTTATTGTAGGTGGTAATGCAATCTAATATGTTATCAGTCCCACTTTTGCCAAAATTTCAAATGGCCTACAATACGTGGGTGCCAACTTTGAGTATTTTCCCAACGTCAAAGAGATTTTTCTGGGTTTTACCTTTAGATATACATGCTCACATAACCATAACTCTCGAGGAATTCTTTTCAAGTCATCATAACTCTTTTTTTGTATTGGGAGGCCTTCAACTTTTTTTGTACATATTTCACTGTTAGTTCCATATCTTTCAACAATTCAGGACCTAACATTAACCTGTCAACGTGACTGCTGCAATAAATTGGAGTTTTATATTTTCGTCTGTACAGAATTTCAAAATGATTCATTCCATCCGATACTTAGAAATGATTGTTATAAGCAAATTCTACTAAATGAAGGTAATCTTCCCACTTACTAGGTTTATCCATTACGTACATTCTAACCATGTCTTCTAGAATCTGATTTACCCTTTTAGTTTGTCCATCCTTTTGTGGATGATATGGGTGATTCCATGAAGATGGGTAACACTTTTTGGCCAAATTTGGCGATGAAAACCTGATTTTTTACTCATGTGCTAGATAGAAGCCCTAAAAACGCATA